>VZRS01012153.1:801361-812202 GCA_013398055.1 Ifrita kowaldi
AGGGGGTCGTGTCAGGAGCCTGGAGATCCGACAGGAGAGAGAGCCGCCTCTTGTTGCGGCTCCCTGTCTCTCCCCTCCAGCTCTTGCTAAGCACTAAGTCATTCTCACTGACCCATCCTCTCCAGCTGAAGACAGAGATTGGAGATTCCCAGATACCCCCATGCATTGTGGTGTGAACATGCCCAGTGGGTCAGTCTCAGGTATGAGCTATAAATACGTCTAACCTGTAAAAAGAGTTGGGGCTGAACAATCAGTGTTGACAAAAACAAAAAAGCAAACGGGTTGTTAAAAGTGCGTAACATGGTTTGAGTGCACATGTTGTTTTCTGGAGGAGTTGTAACTGTTTGGGAGTGAGACTTGATTTTCATCTTGGGCATGTCAACATGAACTCCTGCACGTTCCAAATGAAAAATTGTGAGATAAAGGAGTGGGGATGGGGGGTGGGGTAGAAAGACAGACTTTTCTTACGATGATGCTTTTTTACATAAACCAGTATATTCTTGCAGAGTACTGTATTTGATTCTTACTACTTCTGTTGAAAAGAAAGGATATTTTCCTTTTTTATAAAAACCAGAACCTGTAACTGCTTGGGTTTTATTTACTTTCCCCCCTCTAAAGTTTACTTTAACTAACAATTTGGGAAGGAGTATAGAAAACATACAAAGTCAACACCAAAAGCTAGCTACCTCTTGTTTTTACCCTGCCAAAAGTACCATGTAGATAAAGCAAAAAGGAATGCATGTATTTTGGTAAGATTATTGAGGTTACGAGTTTAGAAAAGACTCAATAAATGTTTTGACATCTCTTGCCAGCATGCAAGCAAGTATTAAAAGGATCTTAATATAAACGCTTTCCTGAAACTGTATCCAAGCTTCATTTACAGATCCTGTCAAATAAGTGCTTGCTGTTGGATCTCTTAATACTCTTGCTGGCTGTTATATGGAAATAACACATTGGATTACAGATGCATCTTTGATTGCAATATAATAATTTTTGTGACACATTTCTTGAGTCTTAGCTTTTTTTTTCTTTTTTGCAAATTATATTATTTTGCATTTATCTTTCCTCATAGTAAAAGAAATAAATTAAAGATATTGCTTTGTTTTTTCATCTTTTGTATTGATTCCTACTTAAATGTCCATTTGATTTTTAGAATGAAAAGTTATTTTTAAGTGCCAGCTTAAGTATCTTATCGGAATATTCACTGTAACTGTTAACCAGAACCTGCTTTTCTGAGATCTGATGACACTAGTATTTAAGCCAGGCTCATCCTAGGGGAAGTAACTAATCAAATGTGTATTGTACAATTAGAGTGTTCCTTTCATGTGCCTCTGTAATAATGGTTTTCATTGGGTTAATTAAGCTTTCTATTATTTGTAATTATTAAAAAAGTTTAATTATGATGTATGTAACTTGAAACTTTTACCATGACTTTTTATAGATTGTATGTACATGAGCAAGGCATGCATAAAAATTGTTTTACCCAGGTTCTATACAGGGGGCTGAAGGCTGTTTTCTGGGGGTTCGGAAGATGAGCAACAGAGGGTGGATGTTGGGAGTTCTCATCTTTGCCTAGTTTTCATTTGAGCTCTTGGCAAGGTTCTTCCTGTTGGAAACTTTTAGCCAGTGGGAAGCACTTTCAGTTCTATGTCTGATGACTCCTATAATTACACCATTGTGTCTTCCTGATGGTTCAGTTTGAGTCAGAGTTGGCCTTCAGAATAAATTATGTTAGTATTATTAGCAGAAACGTTATTAAATATTCATGTTAACATTTTAGTTACTGCAACTATTGTCCTTTTAATCTGGAAGGGGAAATGGCCTAAGGACAAGGTTGTGATCCTAGCAACCCAGGCATGGTGTTATGAAAACGTACTGTGCCTGGAAAAATACTGCTTCCTATTGCACAATGGATCCTTAAGCTTTTTTGTAGTCAAAATTTAGCTTTTTTGATTTATCATTTATTACTGCAAGATCTTTCTCATTTCTCATTTTCTTTGCCTTTTCATATGCTTCTCATGGAGCACACTGTTTAAAAGGATTTCTTTTCTTTATACTCTGAATATGATTTCAATGTTCTCTGATCTAAAGCTTTTTCTTTTAAATGGAGTAATTTGTACCAAGAGATTCTGAGTCTTACCTACTACTTGTTTAACTCCGTAGTTCTTTTCCTTCGGAAAATTTGATTTTTCTTTTCTGACTATTGAGATTTATTTTGCAGGTGTTTTAAATGATCTCTCTACCAAATATGGTGTCTTCTTAAAAAAAATCTGAATAAATAGATATGCATTAACATTTTAATTTGTAAATTAAACTTCTATTTTAGTATCCCATTATCCCGTTCTTTTTTATTTTAGAGGTAATATATTTTTTTCACCTTTGACATAGGTCTTCTCCCCTCTTTTCTATACCAGTAGACAAGTATGATCTAGAAGTTAAAAACCAGATAGTTCTTTGAAAGTTCTTCTATTTCTGTTCTTCAGTTCAATGGCTCGTTCATCCACAGGGTATTTATGCAAGAAGCTGCAGATGCCAAAACCTGATTTATTCCCTTAATAAATTCTTTGTTTCGGATGCTTTGATAATGCCTTCATCTCAGAGATTCTTTCATTTTTAAGCTTTAAGAGCAAATACGGACCACTGATTTGTAATTTCTTCTTAATTCTGTAGTTTCCATAGATGCACAGATACAGTATTTCTTCAAAGTTTTCTTTAATAAACAATTACTATTTAAACGTAGATGAACTACAAGTCTTTGACTTTTTGGTTTGAGACACTGGAATACAATTCCTGGTGTTTTTTTCTCTAGTGCTTAAACACGTGTTCTCTTAGCATGTGAAACAATTTCACATTTAGTCTGCACAGACAGGCAACTTCTGTGTATCTCTACTGGTGGTGACAGTGATTATGAAGGCCTTTTTATTTTCATTTATCTAAATGAATATTTAGTGTTGTCATGTATGTTTCCCCCCTTTTTAGGATAAAGCCTGTCTGGAGAAAATACTTCCAGAGTAAAGAAAAATTTAATACCTGAAGAAATCATGTACTGACTAATTTGAATGCAGTATCTTTGTTGAGCTCTGGCCATGAAGTATGAAATGTAGGAGCCTTTGGTAAAGTTTGCAGCTGATGATTGAACCAGGAGGGCAGTGATTGGAATGATAGGTTAACTGCTCAGCAGTGTGGAACAGTTAATTAAATAGTTGTAAGGAGATCATAAGGTCACTTTCAGTAGATAGGTCAAAGGTGTCTGTCCCACCTCACCAATATCCAGTGTGTCACTGTTTGGAGGCATGGAACAAGCAGTACAAGTACTCCTTTGGTGTATTTATATGCCTTCACTGGTCTGCAGCTTGAACACTTTCCCAGCCAGAGACACAGTTTGTGTTTGACATACTTCGAATTTCTTGTCAGTTGATTTATCCAATTTCTGTCTTAAATCCATGTAAATTTTAAGTAACTTATTGCTTGTTGACTCAGTTCCAGGACTCGTATGTCTGTTTTGTGAAAAGTGAATTAGATCCTTCTTTAGCTTGTTCTGTGTAAACTTCATTTGCTGCCTCCAGTTTCTTGCAGTAGATCATTCAAGTGGTCATCCCTCTTCATGTCTTGGTACCTTTTGTATCCCCATTTTCAAATGTTAGTATGTTATAATGTAAGTAGATGCAGGGCAGTGAGTCTGGAAAGGGATGAGTAAGTTGTTCACTGTGAGGGAGGAGATGGTGGTGATGTCCTAAAGGCAGGGATTTGAGGATTTAGGGACTGGCATAGCTCTACAGCAAGACTGCTGATGTTATATAACATGAACTGAGTAAGAAGTGTTGAGCAAGTGTGGATGTCCAAAGTTGTCCTGTGATTGTAAATTGTATTTTGGCGTTTGCTTTCATGCTAAAAATTTTAGACTAAAACTTTTTTCCAAAATGATGCTTCAAACCATTTTTTTGGAAGAGTTCTTTGCATGTGAATATTTTTGTGTTTTTTCAGTACTGAACTTCTTGGCATATGGATAACACTGGTCTCTACTTCCTATGCTGCAGTAGAATTGCATTGCAGTGGCAGGGATCTTGACAGTATGTTGTGTTCTTCCTTGTTGGATGATTTAATTCAGTTCTCAACTCTTCACCTCACTGATTTTGTGCCATTGTAGGGCCTGTAGATAATAGGAAGCAGGTGAAACTAAGGTAAATTATTGTGTGCTTTCAGGTCAGGTATGTCAGTTTTCAGAATGTCATTGTCTTTTGATTAGTTATACTGCATTAAAAACATAACAACCTGGATCTGAGATTAGATGATCCCATGTTCAATCTTAATTTCTGTGAAACTGAGTTTATTTTCTTGACTATCTTCTCTTTTTGCTGGTCTGTGTCTTTGTGTATACAGTCTTGAGGATATTGTACTGGATTAGGTGGCAGATCATTCAGAAACACTAGAGAGGAACGTCAGATGCTTTTATTAGAAGCCTCAGCATTTCTTTTTTGCAGTAACTCTTTGCAATTTAAATTGATGATGGGTGGTGCTACATGATTAGTATTTTGAAAAGGTTTTTTTTGAGCTTATATTTTTTAATCTTTATTGTATGTTCAGAATATGAAAAGATGCAGTGTGACTTCTATGTTTGAAGGTTTTTATTTTTCCTGGAAGTATCATCTTTAATGGTTTAGAAAGTACCCGTGATCATTGGAGTAAAAATAAAATCAGCAGTAGGTCTTTATTTGTTGGAGTCCCTGTTCAGGCATGCTAAGAATATCTCTGTAAAAGTGGTATAGTCAGCTTAATATCATTTGCAGAATTCTTGTTGTTGACAGATACAAGAAAGTAAATTACAGTGACTTAGTGCTACCAAGAACCAGGTACAAATGGGATATGATTTACATATGTATTTTCAGAACTACAGTTATTTTCATGAAGTTATATGCACAAAGAGTTACTGTATTTCTTTAAATAGGACAGTTTCTTATGACTTCAAGAGAGCTGATTGTCCTGGAAAAGTCAGTGGTGTACATGTGGAGATACTGAAATGTATAAAATACTCTCTCTTGTCAGAGTAAACACGCACTTGGTTTTATTTTTATCCTTCCTGTGTTCATTGTGTGTTCCTTCTCTGTTACCTTTTCTGTGAGTTTTGACTTGACAGGTTTTCTTGGTATTACCCAAAACTTAGTGTTGGTTGGTACTGGGAGCAGTTTTGGTCTCCAGAATGCCAGTGAAGTGCAGATTTTGTGCGTTTCAGGAAGACAGTGGATCATACTTATTATGCAGATCTGCAGCATTGTTTTAGTGCTATGAATTTGAGTGATTATTTACCCACAATTTTTACTAAGACCCTCCAGTGCTGAGGAGGAAGTTGGTTCTTTTGCCAGACTTCAGTACCAGGTACTGAGATGTCACGAAGTGACATCAGTTCAGCTGTGAAATACCAGCATCTTAGCACAGTTAGTGAGCTGCAGCTCAGTGCTGATTAGGGTGTATTTTAGTTTGTGCTAGATGGCAGAAAATGCTTTTGTTTGATGTAGCCTACATACAGAGCCTGCACTGAAGAATGACAGCTTGTAACCTTGACCCAGGGTCTCAGTGTGAGTGAAGGTTTCTTGGGGCATTGGATAGAGAGAGCAGATGCCTGTGAGCTCTTAGTATTATTAAAGGATTGGAAGTGGTCTTAATTCTGTACAAACTTCTGACATATCCTGCATCAGGTGTCTTCGTTTAATTCTCTTAATATAACTTAGGTTGATTCCAGCTGATGGAACAATAATCCTGAGTTATCTACTACTGGAAAAAGTTATGGACTTGAACTTCCAGTCAGGAGGTGCTCAGATGTTGACAAAGACACATGGCTTGTCTAAGCACAGTGTCAGAATTGGTTTGCAACTGTCAGTTTTGTATTTTGTTTGTAAGCACCATGGCAAAGAGTAAACCTTTTACTTAAGAATTTAAACTAGACTACTTAATAAGACTTCTCACTTGCTTTCTTTATAAACATTTTTCTGCTCTTTTTTTAGACATGGACCGTGATTATGGGCATGGAGGCTATGGTGGCCCACGATCCATGGACTCTTACCTTAACCAATCCTATGGGATGGAGAGTCATGGAGGTGGAGGCGGAGGAGGTGGTGGTGGTGGTAACAGGTAAAATAATCCTTCAGTTGTCCCAAGAATTGATCAAATCCAATTTAAGTTTAAATCATTCTTCTAACTTAAGTGTTCCTGAGGCATGTTGTTATGATTTTGTATGAACACTTTTGTTCTGAGTCTTCATATTTGATAAATACTGGCAAATACTAAACTGTAAATGTTAGATTCTTGTAATAATCAGCATTTTTGTGGAAAAGTTTGGCAGTGAAACAGTGCGTCTGAATGAAAATAGCAAAAGTTTTGTATTTCAGTATTGTGTAGCAATTTGTAGCTGATTGGCCTGACATACCATTTCTGACATAGCAGACTAGACCTAATTGGTTTAGTGTCTTAGACTGAATCTATCAACATTCCGTTTTCAAGGAACATTTAGGGTATGTGTTCTTTGGTTTGAATGTGCAGTGCTCAAGTGATCTTGGTATTGAATCTGAAAGTCATGTCCAGATTATTTCATTGGAAGGTACTGATTACACTTGAAACTGTGTGCATGTTCTGGGCTACTTTGTAAGATGGATTAGTCTAAAACTAAAAATTCTGATGCAGTGGTCTTAAAGTTGTGTATTTAATGCTAGGATACTATTACTTTGCTCTTTCAAATAAAAACAACAGGGAGCGGCTGATTTGATTTAGGTCTTAATATTGTATTCAAAGAAGCATGCTTTTCAGGGTAGTGATTCTATCTTGGAGGAGATAAAATGTGAAGAAAACTTAGATAACCTGATGGTTTTCTTGTGTGCGCCCTTGAATTTTTGTCTGGCTGTAGCCAGATTACTGTATGGTTCCTGTCTGTAGTCACTGTGGTGCCACTGGGGAAGGACAGTACTAAACAGGGAGGCTGGAGAAGTGTTGTGTTTTGCTGCTCGGTTCTATTAAGCATTTTAGTTAAGCATAACTTGTTTAATAATGAATATTAATATTGATTTAAAAGTCTGAGCAGAGATTCAGGAATGAGCTGTACCTACCATATAGTAATCTGCATATGATGGAGGTTGAATGACTACTTGAACACCAAAATGTCTCTTGCTGTGTAACCTTAATATTATGCATGGGCTTTTCTAGTGTCATTTTCTGTGTATCTTTGAGTCTTCTGAGATGAACATATTGTAAAATTAAGGCATTCAGTGTACTGTAGATACAGTTAGTAAATTGAGGCTCTTCTAGGTTATATTGTATCAGTTAAGGGATTGTCTTTCCCAGCTTCTCAATCACTCTGTTACATCCCTGCAGGGACACTAATGTGTTTCCCTTCCAAGTAGTTAAAAATATTGATTTCTAGCCTGACACTGCCCCCACCTCAGCCAAAGCAAATTCTTGATAAATAGCTAAAGATTTTAGCTCCTTGTTACTTTACTCTGAAATTCCAAGAACTGTTTTTGTGTCCACTGTGCATGCATTGGGGAGACTTTGAAAATCTTGAGTTGCTAGACCTAATGGTCTGCAAGTGAAAGGTGGATACACTGAAGACCATGAACTCTTTTGTGAGACTGAATTTTACAGGGAGCAAAATTTCCAGAAAGTACAAATATGAATGAAGAGCATTTGTATTTTTCTTTTAAAATGAGAACTGTGAGGTACTTAAAACTCACAACTGTACCACAAAAAACCAAAAGATTTTTTTTTTCTCAATTCAGGACTAAGCCGCCTCTTAACTGCTGTTCAACTGTTAGACTGTGAGGGTATGATTTTGAAGAAAGGGGAGTTTGACTAGGCTTTGAATGTCTGCAGGTGATTATTTTTGTGAGACTAGGGCTGGGCTCTAATAATGTTTTAGTAAATAAATGTTGCTGAAAATTTTAAGTAAACAAAGTTCAGATGTACTGAACTTTAGAATTGTTTGTAGCAAAAATGGCTCAGATAGCTTTCTATCTGGTCATAGTATGAATTGCCCAGCCCTAATCAAGATTAACCAATAACACAACTGTACGGACCAGTATAGTAATAAATTGATTTTAGTTGATAAATGTCAACTGATAACTTGTCTTTTGAAATGTATAACATTAGTAAGCTTACTTTTTTTTCTCCTCACTGTGCAACTTTTCCAGGTTTGGACCTTATGAGTCTTACGACTCCGGGTCTTCTCTGGGTGGGCGAGATCTGTACAGATCTGGCTATGGTTATAATGAACCCGAACAAAGCCGCTTCGGAGGTAGTTATGGTGGTCGATTTGACAACTCCTACCGGAATAGCCTTGACTCTTTCGGAGGTAGAAACCAGGGCGGGTCTAGCTGGGAAGCACCTTACTCCCGTTCAAAATTGAGGCCTGGGTTTATGGAGGACAGAGGAAGAGAGAGTTACTCTTCCTACAGCAGTTTTTCTTCACCCCATATGAAGCCTGCACCTGTAGGCTCTCGGGGGAGAGGAACGCCTGCTTATCCTGAAAGTGGATTTGGAAGCAGAAACTATGATGCTTTTGGAGGACCATCAACAGGCAGAGGCCGAGGCCGAGGAGTAAGTACAGAATCTTTTCAGATTCTTTTCACTAGACACTCTTTTAAACCCTTTCAAGACCACTGCTTTAAAATGAATGCACTGTTCAATACAGTGTGGGAGTTTTGTCCAAGCAAACTATCATGGTTGACAATGTTGTTTATCCCATTGAAGCTGTCTTCAAGTAGAACCCAGTCCCTCTTTCTGCTGAAAGTCATGAGTAATAGACTAGTTGATAAGGTTTGTTAAATCTCTCCTTTTGTTTTAAAGGTGAAGATAAAAGTAGTAGGTTTGGTCTAAAAGGGATTAAAAGGACTTTCATTTTTCCTTGTAAACACTAGCATCTCTGCTGCTGGTGGGGAAATTTTTGAATATTGTAAAAGTTGAATTCGAAGTCTTTTGAAGTTTTAAGTAGGTTAAAGGTGCAATGTATAAGCAAAAAATAAAACCCAGGTTGTGAATGCTAGAGCAGTTTTTGGTTCCTGTAAAGGGAAAAGTTCAGCTAATTATTTAATACGTTGAATACGTTTTATCAAACATCAAGTCTTCTTTTAAACTTAATTCTTACTCTGACTTGTTTACTGGAAGGGTGATGGGGAGGAAGTGGCAAAGGTGAGTGATTAGCAGTTACAGTGATTCTTTCTCAGAATTAAAGCATGGTTAAAGGGGCATCATCAACTTGAAACCACAGAATTGAAATTAATTTCCACATAGTGTGCCTAGTCCTCTTGTATTCATTTTGAAGGCTTAAGTTCTAAGTGCATTTCAGTGGATTCCTTTCCAGTATAGGATTTAAAAAGTGTATGTCCAAGAAATAGCATGATTAACTGTATGCAAAATAGTAGATTCCAGTTTGAGGAAGTAATGTTTCATGTTAAGTGAGCTAGGGGAAAAAATACAGCAGAAGAGAATAAAAAAACTCCAAACCTGGCAGAAATACTAACTTTAAGTTGATGGTGTCCCTTTGTCTTGGCTTTATAATCCCAGTTTTGAATTTTTTTAAGCACGGAATTTCTTCTGTACCTCTAGGTGTAACTTACCTTTTAAAATTCCTGAGCGTGCTGTATTTCTTTGGGAAGTGATTCTTTAATTTTAAACTCTACAGCTTGTTGTAGCTTGAAGTGTAGAGGAAGATTATTTTTTACTGGGTCTTTTATATGCTTAACTTGCGTGGTGGTTTTGTTCCAGAAAGTTTACTTTGCAGTATTCTCAAGTATTGTAGTTGCCATATTCAACTTTTAGCTAAGATTTGCACATGGCTGTTAGCTAGCATGTAGCATGGTATGAGAAAAAGATTCTAATCTTCATTTCTCTCCTTGTGAAGCTGAAAATGTTACATTCGTAGTCCTTTATGCCATCCTGTCAGAACTCATTTAGATCTGAAAGCTTTGTGCAGAGTTACAACTGAGTTCTTTTTTTACTTTGCTTTTGAAATTTATCGTTTTAGTCTTTTATGTAATAAAGGAGAATGTAAAGGCTAGACTACTTACCATATGTAAAATGCATTGCACCTTTAATAGGTAGATTGTCTGTTTAAAAAAAACAAGCTTGAAATTATAAAGTGTGTACTTCATGTCAAATTTACGTGTCTGATGTAAATGTACATGCTAGGCAGTCTGTAGCTATCTCAACTAAATAAATTAACATGGAGATCTTGTGCATGGACTTCTGATTATGGAAAGTGCCTGTTTTGGTACATTCTGTCATTCATTTAAAATCTGCTTTAAAAAAAGTCGTGCTTTTCCTGAGTATTTTGAAGTTATTTTTATGTTCTTTTAATTTTGACAGTGTAATATTAATTATCTTCTCATGGAAATACATATATTTCTGCTTATCCAAGTCACTCATCCAGTCTGTGGGCTCTCTTCTGCCCTTTATTGATCAAGTAATTAAGTTAATATTAAGAAGTATGTTAGCACTTCTGAAAATATTCCAGCTACCTAAATTCCCCTCCTGAGATTACTCATTTATTCCATGTCTTCAGAGAGGTGCCTTTCATATGCAAGTGTCCACAGATGACTACATAATTTTAGAAATAGTGGAAAGGCTTAGTCTTTCAATGGAATTTTCATTCCTATCGCTGCATTGTTTTTGTATCAGTCTCTCCAGGCCCAACTTAAAAATTCTGGTTTTATTGAATTCAATGGAAAGATAAGTAAAAGAAAGAATGGGCTTCCTCCAGTTAATCACTGTTCCACACTGGGCAACCTTCTTTACTCAGTTTTCAAATCACTACTACATCATTTTGCATAAGATGCAAAGCAAGGAAGCTTTTTTTTTTT
>VZRS01012154.1:0-66675 GCA_013398055.1 Ifrita kowaldi
TTTAAGAGCAGGAAAAGGCATCAAATGCACAGTTGGGACAGGGAGGAAGGCCAGGACCACAACATCCTGCAGTCAGGTCTGTTCTGCCAGGGAACCTGCAGCCTGTGTGTTGGAATCCAACTATCTGAAATTACTTTTTGGGCCCTTCCTTTGTCCTGCAGTGATGTATCATCATGTTGGATGAAATACCCTGGTTTATGAGAAAAGCTACAGCAAAAGGCCTTGGGAAACCCTGCTTCAAAGGATATGTTCAAAACTACTGTTCTCCTGGCTTATATGCTCCGTTTACATGAAAATAAAATCATTGCCTACAAGGGAAACACACTTTGGATACATACAGGGAAAGGATTTGGAATCCCAGCATTTAATGGTAGTCAGCATAGATTCCTAAATACTAAAAATGTACTTAAGAACCTTAAACCCAACCAAACCTTCACACCCCTCTTCAAAAGCCCCATCCAAAACCATCAGAAAAGGCTAAACAGGATTATCTGGGTTGGCAATCAACAATTTGCTAAATATCCAGTTAAAATGCTAATTTTATCCTTCTCCTCTGTGCCATTTTAGACAAAATCAATAAACCAAAATAAAAGCCCCCAAATTATAAATATATTGTAATGCTGTCTCTCATTCACTATGTCCAGATCAGATCACTGGAGGGCTTTCTTTACCTTGACAAAAGAAAGATTAAAAAGAAAGCCTAATGTACAATTTATGTCCCTTATCAGAGAAAGAATAGGTTGGAAAAGACCCTTAAGATCATGAAGTCCAGCCATTAACCCAGCACTGCCAAGGACACCACTAAACCACGTCCCTAAGTGCCACATCTACATGTCTTAAATAATTCCAGGCATGGGGACTCCATCACTTCCCAGGCAGCCTGTTCCAATGCTTGACAACTTTTTCGGTGAACAAATTTTTGCTAATATCCAATCTAAACCTTTCTTAGTGCAAATGGAGGCTGTTTCCTCTTCTCCTATCACTTGTTCCTTGGGAGAGGAGATCAATTCCCATCTGTCTACAACCTCATTTCAGGCAGTTGTGCAGAGTGATTAGTGATCTCCTTTCAGAAATTCATCAAATGTATGATCAGCTACAGAATGCAAGGGAAACGGGATATTTTCACATTGCTTCCAAATCTGTAACAGTAAAACTAAAAATAATGTGTCACATTGTCTTGGTTTTGGCTGGGACAGAGTGAATTTTGTTCCTGGTAGCTGGTGCAGTGCTGTGTTTTGGATTCGGTGTGAGAGCACTGTTGATAACACGCTGGTGTTTCAGTTATTGCTCAGTGGTGCTTTCTCTAAGTCAAGGACTTCTCAGAGCCCCGTGCCAGCGAGGAGGGGCAGGAGGACCTGTGGGGGAGCGTGGCCAGGACAGCTGAGCTGAGCTGGCCACAGGGCTGCTGCAAACCATGGCTGTTGTGCTCAGGGTGAACTGGGGGAGTTGGCTGGGAGGGACTGATCATTGCTGGAGGGAGCAATTGCACTGTGCAGCCCTTGTTCTCCTGGGGTTTATTCCACTCTCTCCTTTTCATTACCATTATTATTATTATCATCACATTTTACTTTGTTTCAATTATTAGACTGTTCTTATCTCGTGAGGTTTACATTTTCTTTCCGATTCTCCTCCCCATCAGGAGGCAGTTGGGGTGGAGAAATTCATCAAAGCCTAAATATTTATTTTTACCTATTTGACTTTCGTGGTACTATAGCAACATAACCAAATCAAACTAAACCCATCACTCAGTTATGTTATCTTAGTTTACTTTCATTATAACTTTTGGAAAATTTGCTGTGAATTCCAGAAAAATAGCTCCTTCAGAGTAGACCTTGTCAGCAGCTCCACTTGAAATTGAAGAGAACAAGGCCATGTGACACTTCTTTGCTGAATGTTGAGAGTTGTTCTGGAAACTGGTGAGAACAGCATGCTGTCCAAGTGTACAAACATGAACAAGCAGCCTGCCATGCAGCAGGGAGGGAGGGCTGAACTATGGGATATTGCACAAAATTCCACAGATTGTATCTGGTAACTCAATAACTGAGCTTTGCAAAAAGGCAGAAAAACGAAATTCAAAAATCTGTTTGATTTTGAACAGAAAGGAGGAGATTGTGAAACAGTACTAGTGATTCCCTGGCATTACCTGGCTACGAAGTCAGAACCAGATGGACCATCCACATAATTTCTTCTGTTAGCATTCAAGCTGTGAGCAGAAGCTGCATCTTTTGCAGGTTCAGCTGCCAGGATGAACAAAGTTCAAGTTATTATAGTTTAGTATTCAGTTAAATTACAAAGTAGAAAAGCTGTCCAAAATACTCTGAAATAATGATTTTTAAAGATTTAAAGAATTTTCATTGATTCCTTCCTTTAGATTAAAACTGTCACTTCCTTTCATCTTTACATCCTCTGAAGCTCCCATATTGGCACTAATTAAAGAAATGGAGACTGACAAAATAGACTGGAAAGAGCAAGGGAAGAACTAATACAGAAAAATAAACTAAAAAAGAGCCACAAAATTAAAAGGAAACAAACAGTTTTAGCAAAAGTTGTTCTCCTGGAAGAAATGCTTTTGATAGAAGTTTTTCTCCCCAAACCCTTAGACTGACTAGAAAATAGGTTATTTGTCACATCCTAAAATAGTTAGCACTATTTAAAGATTTGTATCAGATTTGTATGAGCTATAAAGCATATAAATGAAAAAACAGTGTAAGAGCCACCCAGAGAAAATCTCTTCCTAGTGCATGGAAAGCCAATCACAGCATTGCTGTATGAACATTTCAATCACCTCTGCAGCCATTAGCAGATCTCAAGATCTATCTGAGAGGTGGATTTTTAAATTTGAGAATTTGCTGATGGAAGATGGTGCCTTTGCACTGGGTACAAAACGCAATTTTGCAATTACCTCTCTATTCACTTTCCCCAGATTTATGATTCTTTCTCTTGGTATCTTCTCAGCAACACAAGTTCTTCAGGCTAAATTCTGTTCTTGGTTTCTTATTATGTTTGTAATCCTTGCATGGGCATAAATGGATTCTAGGCTTGTTTAGGTCAGGAAAATTTGCAAGCGATTATACCATAATAATTTAAATGAGTTTTTGGTAACAGACAACAAAATCTAATTACGATTTATGAGATGAGATGAAGATTTACAATGAAGAAAGAGTACTTCTCTTCTTCTTTAAGAGGGTTGTACACTGCCAAATCCTGTTAACTAAAATATTCACTGCATCTGTGAACACAATGGCAATCTGTACACATACATATCAAAACATGCATATTAAGGTCAATCCATAACATAATTACCTTGGGGATGCACAACAACACGGGGTTGTACAAATGATGGTTTCACCACTTCAAACCACCAGAACAATTCTGCCATGAACACCATGTAATTGCTCTACATGAAAAAAAAAAAAAACGACGGAGAGAAATTGATGTTAAAACACAAGCCTGCAAATAAACAGATTAAGCAGCATTTGGGAGATGCCTCTGTGTTTCAGCCAGTTTACAATCTCCACTTTTTTTTTCAATCTCCACTGTTTTTCTAGAAATAGAGACCAGTACAACTGATCTGTAGCACCAATACATAACTTGAACAGACTGCAACTGACTGGGTTGAAACATTTCATAACAAGCATATGCTCAAGCCTGATGTCTTGCAGGGAGGGCAGAGAGGAGCAAGATGGGTGGAAAAAGATGCCTGCCAAAGATCAGCCATTTCCATTAAAAATAGCAGTGAAAAGCCCATTGCAAGGCTAGGCAACACTTTTTTCAGAGATTTTTAATGTGAAAAAGTATGGTAGCCTTTTGTTTTAGTGCAGGAAGTTGGAATCTGATTTTGGCTTTTGTGTTAAGTATGTGTTTTTGGTCACACTGGTGAAGATTTACCCAAATTTACAAGTCTTTAATGCAAAACAAAAACCAGCAGCAGAGTTTCTCGACTGCAGGTTAGAACAAGGTTTTAGCTCCAAAGGTTTATGCACACTTAATACACTGCTGGTTTATCTCCCTACTGTATGTTCCCATCACACAGCTATGAAAGACACGGTGTGGCAGCCACCAGATTTAACATGAGGGGAAAAGCAAATGAAAAGGAAAAGACTACTGGTGACAAACTGCATCATCAACAACAACAACAAAAATCAATAGAGGAAAACCAGGCAGGAGCAGCTGTTTCTGCTGCAAGAGCACATGAGGAGTGCAAAAAGTCCAGAGGGTTGTTGACTGTGGAGGCTGAAGAGTTCAGAGGCCAAAGCTTCTACATCTTCAGTGCTACTTCATATCTAGAAATATCAACTGAATGAGATCAGCAAATATCCAGGTTTGAGCTGGCTCAAGCAGGTACACAGACCTGTGCCACCAGTCTTACAAAGGCTGAGAATGTAAACAGTGCTTATACATTAGAATAGGAAACCATAATTAAACAACTCTTTGATGGAGTTTCTTTCAAAAATTCTAAACAAAATGTCATTGTCATTCTATTTCAAAAACAAATCACAGGCATTAAGGATAAGAACATCATTTTAAAATAAACAAAAAATTTACTAAAAAAACTTTGATAATAAATGAGATAATCTCAATTCTGCATCAGTATATTTGAAAATATAATTTTGAGTATCTGTTTGACACTTTTGCTTCAGATTTATTCTTCCTGAAGATTTCTAACATAGATAATCCTTTACTTCAGCAAGGGGATACTCAGACCAAAAGCTACTCCTACACTTTACTATATGGTGAAGGGATCAGGCAGATGTTGCCATAGTTATTACACAGAAGCTATAAACAGAATAGGAAAAACCCCATTGCTGCTTATTCAGCTCAACAGAACTGAATGAGGAAAAGTGCATAGCAGAATCTTTTCCACTCAAAGTGAAAGTCAAGCACAGCATTTGGGTATCACACACTGATTTCATTAGGAAGCTTAGACCAAGAAAAAATCAGATGTACTTCTCAGATAAAACATGATTTTTAATAATACAATTTCAAAATATTATAATTTGTCTCCTAATATTTTCCCCTCCCCTTGCCTCTCCTTAAACTTTTACATTTTAACTTGATTTTTTAGTACAAAAAATAAATTGTGAAATGTTCTAATCATAGCTTTGTCCCCATCTGAAATAACATTGCATTTAGATATTCCAATTTCTTATGTATATGTTGAAATGCTGCATTTCAACAAAAAATAGACACACAATAGTGTGACTATTTTATAAAGGACAGATATTCCTTCTATGCAGAATATCTTCTACGCAGCCCTGAGCTGCTGCAAGACAGTTTGTCTTTCTAAAGTCACCAAAGCAGTATCTACTGAACTAAAAATGAAAGTGCTGCACAGCCCACTGAGAACAGAGGCTACTTTGGATGTCTGGTGGCAAGCCATCATGATGGCAATCACGTTTTCTCACAAGTTATTTTTAGTCAGAAAGGGACATTAAGAATGATCAAAGAGAAAGACTGACGATCAGTAACATTTTTTTTTTTAAAAACTAGCAGTGGGTCTGTAGTAGTGTTGCTATCCAGGACTCATAAGAATGTAGATATTATTTCCCCAGATTCTGCCTTGATTATGGTGACAGAAGTTCTAACAGCTTGCCATATGATTATCACATGCACTTACATACAATATTCAGAAGCAGAACAGTATTTTAACAGTAATAAAAGCTAAGGAAGCTCTGAGCAGTCCAGGCTGGCTCAAGCCCCCTGAACAGCAGATGGCAGACTTGCAGTTTCAGAGATCCTGTTAGTTGCTAAACATTCTCATTTAATTTCAAGTACTCCAAATAAATTATACCCTCCTAATACCTATAGGTTTTAGATCTGCATATTTATAGAATAACCATAAGATCACACAAATGATACATATAATTTGTCATCAAGCTTGCATCCACTAAAACTGGGTGTGAAAGCAGCCATAGAGGCTTTTAGAAATTTTTTGTCAAAATGAACATAAAATACACTATAAAATTTTTATCATGATGCACATTAAATCTCTGCTCAGTGGGCCAGGAAAGGTCACCTCCAGTACAAATCCACAGCTTTTTTGTTATACAAGTGCCAACATAAATGCTTCAAGACTGCAGAAAATTGGAGTGTCACAAACTGTCTCGAGAAGGCCGAACTACAGTTCTGTATGTGATCCAAGCACTACCAGTTTGTCCTTTGTCCTGCCACAGGCTAATAAATGCCACAACAACTCAGTTTGAAAATCCACTGTGTCTTGTTTCAGACCAGAACAGAGAGGGAAGAGCAGCTGATTAACATCAGTGAACGCAAACCACACTGCTTCCCTTTAAATAATGAGTCAGGAACATTTGGTCCCTCTCAGGGAGAAATGTCTCAAAAAACTGTTCCCTGGTTGAATCTTACTTTTAATTCCTGATGCTGAATCCTTTGAACCCAGCCAGATGGGAGTCAAATGGCTGAACTGACTCCCACCATACATAACATAATAACTGCCTCACCAAGCACAGCCAGCTGCTCTCCCAGGTCCTTAAGAGGCTCCAGTTGCCAGTTCAGGCTTAGGTGAGCAGCCTGGCTGGCAGTGGGTTTTGCACTGACATTGAAGGGAAAGCTGTGCAACACGTGTGGACATTGTGCAGCCCTGAATTTCTATGATTTATCTATGCAGTGTACTTGAACACTATTTTTCTCATCTCTGGTGCTGATTACAGCCTCTGCTTATGTTGTTTACAAACTCACCATCAGTATTACATCCGAAAGTACAAGTATTCAAAACTGCTCAAGTGCAACAAATATTCTTTGATATAAATCAACCCTTTAGATATCATATATTCTAGTTCAATTCAGCAGTGGAAAGAAAAAACAGAACTTCTGGATCTGAACCAAAAAAGATTTGACAGTGCAAATGTTTTTTCTGCCACTCTGGTTAGTAATCAAGTGCAAAAATAAGGTACCTATTCCATGTGCTTAGTTGTGATTCTGCACAGTTTAGAGTCTGGCCCACATCTAGGTCAGAGGAACGCCCCTTCAGTCAAGACACAGCAATCATCTCCCAGATTTGCGTCATTTCACATTCTGAAAGCTTTCATTCTGTAACAAATATGCCTTCTGCATGAGCTTGGGTGAGCAGACTCTACAGATATCAGCACACAGCAGCCAAAGAGAAGCAGCATCTGTGCTGAGGGGCAGCACACAACACCCCCCCAAAAACCAAGAGGCTGCAGAGCTCCATGGCCCTGCTGAATGCCCAGGAACCCACAGGCTCAGAGCAGCAGGACTCAGCCAGATCCTCACAGGACCAGCAGCACGTTTGTGTCAACCACAGGCTGTACAGCCCTGGCTGTGCCCACAGGGGCAGTAGCTATCACATGCAGACAAAGATTATATGTATATACACATCCCAAGGGACAAATGAACCCCTTGAGAAACTTTCTGGACATGTTCCCCAAAGCCCCTGGTGGGCCAGTATGAGCCCCTGCTTCTGGGAGACCACGGGGCTGGGCTCCAAGCCAGTAACAATCACTGTGTGTGAATGTGCGTGAACTCTGTAAGCAAATGAGTGCTGTGTGTGAATAGTTAGCTCTTAGTAATAACTGACTCATGCTACTAATAATGGCAGTGGAATTAATAAAAATTGCTCTAATATTGTGATCTGAGTCTCACCCTCAATCCTCTATGAGTGAAGAGAGAATGTACAACATGTGTACATTAAATGAATAGTACAAGTTTAGGATCACTATTTAAGAAAACAAAACACAAACCCACACATTTTTAAAGGCTCAGGTAAAAGAACACTTACAAAAGACAATAATTAACTGCCTGTCAATTGATGCAATGCCAAGTTCCCACATAAGCTCTCAAATCATGGCAAACACCAAATGATTCAAGTTGTCAGTCAGTTCCCTTTGACAGTTAACCTCCTAAATGACTTGTTCTTAGATTTGAAGCCTATGGCCCGACTAGAATAAAGTGGCAGAGAATGATCTAAAATTATCAAGAATATAATAAATTAAAACCAAAGATGTGGGTTTTAACTCTTTTAGAAATAATTTCAACATGTATCTCATGTGACAAATGGAACATGTGAGATGCTTTTATCTTAATTCCTTCTATTGAGGGACCATACAACATCCTTGTAGGAATTATGCATTCCCTTAGAAAACCAAAGCACAAATGCTACAAACCTCCTATTACATCACAGTGCTAATCAACTGTTGGGACAAAGCAGCAAATAAGTCATCACAGTTCTGCAGGGTGGTTTCTACTTCTTGTGATGGCACTTTATGCAAGGTTTTTTATTTCTACAAACTTGTTTTATGAAAAGGCAAAACAAGCACATGTCAAGACACAATAAAACAGTTCCTTTAGTTCTGTGTACTTTCCCAGATACAGGTGAAGAACAAGATAATTAAAAAATAAATCCTGTCTGAGGATAAAACTGCTTACAGGAGAAGGGCAGAAAAGCAATCTGCACAACTAAAGAGAAATTCAAGATTTTCTATTATTTCCTCTTGTTAAATATGCCGGGAGGATTCAGAAAACATTGGGATTATTTTTATGTAATCACTCTCTACTTGTGTTTGTCTGTCTCAAAGGAAAACAACCAGGAACCAGTATGGTCCCTTGTTGGTGCCTCAAGCATGCAGGGAATGTATTCAAATGGTTTTTTTCTTTAATATCAGTAGCCCTGCCTTAGTAAACATCTTATGAAGAACTTCACAAACGTATTTTTCTTAGAGGAGAAGAAGTAAGGAGCAATAAGGAGCAACAACACTTACTTTCTGCTTCCTTTGATTATGACACATTAAAGCTGTCTAGAAATCCAGACAAAGCTTATTTCTCCTCTGTGCTAAAACAGAACTAAACCAACAGTTTCATCTGCTGTAAAATCTGACAGCCTCTACCAAAGACTGAGGATGCTTAAGTGAAGTCACTGTGTTCCTGTGCATTTTGATGGAAAAACCAAAAGCAGGCATTTACCTTGGTCAATTTCTGCATCATACCCTATCTCTAACTTACCTTTACCTAATGTAACAGGACAGTGCAGGGTGCCCTGTGAAGAATGCAAGGTATGTACTTTGTGCTTGATCACTTTAATACCTACTATAATTTCTAGGACCACACAAGGCACAGCACTGTAATTCCAAAAACTCTGCTGAGATTTTTTTCTGGAGGCTTTTTCCAGTAAGGTACCAGCAGTTGGTATTTTTTACTTTTTCTGTCACCACTATGAATGTAAGGGATTTTTAAACCAAAAGCACAGTGGCACCTACTGTGCACTGTGAGCCACTCTGAAAGCAGACAGGAATTTCTGCTGATTAACAAAGACAAAGTTCTATAAATCCTAAAACTTCATACTATGTAAATTTTGTAGGCTGAGATACAAGCAGCTTTCACAAACCAGTGTAACTCAATGTGCCATATTTAAAATATCCATTTACAATACAAGTTTTTAAAGTGAATTTATTTTTAAAATTTATTAATTTTTTAAGTAAAACTCTTTGGAGAATAAACACATTTATTAAAACTTACTCTAATCAGATGCACTGTAAAACTAAAGAGGAGCTCCTTTAACAATGATTTTATTTTTAAAGCAGATTAATTCTTAACACTGGAAAAGGCGAGTTTGCAGCACTAGCTAAAGTTTCCATGCCAAGTTTTAGAAGAAAAACTTGGCAGCCTTGCTTTGTAGCACTTACATCTAAATAAGCATCCACGCCACAGCAACTTGTAAAAACACGATCACAAAAGGGTTTTCTCAGATCTAGAAATACACTCTTTGAAAAAACTCTAAATCCTATCTAAAAACAGTGTTCAGAAACAGCAAAATCACTGAGTCTGCATCACTTTAAAAGTGTAAAGTCTGATGCATTGGGATAGTGACAAAATATTTACTGAAGTTATTTCTTTTAAATTGAAGCTTCCTAGTGCATACTGGCTTGAGAAATAATTCAAGCCATTACTATAAAAATGGTATGAGTAATTGTCATGGATCAAAACAAGAATAATCAATTGCATTTATTCCATGGATCTGTAAGCAGAGAGAAACAATCAAAATGCAATGAAGGACTGCTACTCGAGATCACTGACTGGCTGTAGAACTATGAAGTACAGCCAAGGCAGACTGCAATGCAGCAGACTTCACAAGTATGTAGGTAGATTACTGCATGTGAAATTTAAGAACACCAGAAGCTGACTGAAAGCAGCCACCACGCAACTTTGCATACACAAAATAAACCAGCAACAGCTAAGTAGTCTAGACTTGGGTCCTACTGCCCTTACTCACCCTGGCAGCTCATTACTTATTTGGGTTCAACCCTACAGGAGACAACAAAGCTGTATTCAAGCTCTGGCCTCTGTGACTCTGCTTGTGAGATTGCTAGAAAATCATAAAAGCAGTGAAATGACCCAGATATTTAGAAACCAATTACATCCCATCTGCAATGGATATGCTGACTTCAGAAAAATAACATTTCATTCCCTAAAGGCAAGCCAACAAGAATCTTAAGCAAATGAAGTGTGTTTTATATAGAAGAAAGTCTTGGTGAAACATAATAATGAAAAATTAAAATTACAAGTAGGCAAGAAATCCTTCAGTTGCTCCTTTTCTTTCTGCACAGGCTAAAGAATTACAGAGTAATGCTTTATTTTCCTCTTTCTAAAAGAGCAAAATCTTAGACTGATTGAAAACACTTAATTGCTTATTCAAACAACTGTATTTATTTGCTTGTATTTGGGGCATCAGGCCATTGGATTTTCCAATGAAATTAACTCAGAAATTTACACTTTTACAAAAGTGAAAGAGCTTTAAGATTAAAATCCATGAAATTATTGTGTATACAGAAACGAGTAAGAACAGTGAGTAATAATTCCATAAACGAGTCTTCAATACTTCCTCCTTTCATTAAGGCCTTGATTCATTTAAATTAATGCAGATCACTATTACATTTTAACAGAAATATTGCAGATTACAGACTTTAACAATTAATTATTAAGAAAGAGAATAAAGTGAGAAATAGTTTTGCAAACAAAAAATCAAAGTTTTTACAAATCCTTTCACAAGCACTTTTTAAAAAATACTTTGAAATTACTAGGAAAACATAATGGCCAAAAGAAGGTAGCTTTTCATTCTGCTGAAATTTGTATGTTGCATGCTACATCACAAGGGAAGCCCTACAGCAACAGACCAAAAAAAAAAGACTAAACATATCATTAGCAAAATAGTCTGGTGGCCATTGCTTGCATTTTTATGTGTTACATTTTTACCTTTATTGAAGAAGCTGCATAGAGCATATCCTCAAGACTGAAATGGCAACACTGGTTGAGGTATTCCTGACAAAATTCTTGAATCAGTTGTAGATTATACAGGCTGTCAGCCAAAGACATTGTCTCTTTCAAACAAATATCTAATAAAGAAGAAAAGACATAAAGATTAGATACAATGACAGATTTGCAAAAAAGTGGGTTTTTAACCACTTTTTAAAGTGGCTTTTATGCATTCAGGAGCATTTACTGGATAAATTCAGACTTAATTTCTGCCCCGCCCCCTCCCCACCAGAGACTTTTATTTTTCTATTTCAGAAACTAAAGCAATTATTAATCTACATTTTATTTTTGCATTTCTAAGTATTTAGATATTTTTGTAAAAATTAATTTTGTTTTTCACTATTGACAAGTTAATTTGTTTCTGTTTTGCCTTCATGAAAATGTAAGTTATTCTCTCACCCCAACTATTTCCATGTAATAAAAAATACATTTAATCACTAATATAATTTTTTTTTGTAATTAGATTTTCTACAGAGCAATGGCAGTAAGAAATACACACATTTTCACATACATTTCTCTATACATACTAGTTCTTTGTCTTTACACAGGGACCCAAGAGCACATTTTAGTGTCCTCAAGCCTGAATCTTCACAAAAAACCAGACTGTTCTTGTGTATTTGTGTTTGTGGATGGAGATGTTTGAGATGAGATTTTCCAAGGAGCTGAAGCCTGTTATGAATTATCACTCTTGGTTTGAAAGTGCTATTTAAAGACAAAAAACTGGTGGCTGTGAACAGACTTGGGTAGTTACACAGAATTCTCTGACTACTATTTAAGCCCAGATAGTCTCTTCTCTTTTTATTACTGCTTCTTGGAAAATTAAGTAGCAATAATAACTCCTGTGAAAAAAAGACAGTCCTCTTAAAAAAAAGGACGAACAAATAAATATACTACCAGAGCATGCATCAGATTTTTTCCTAAAGCAACAGTGTAAGACAGAACTCCACATAAGTTTTGAATTGTTAAGGATAAAAGGTCTCCTCATAAAAGGAATCTACTTTGATGCCAGCAGGATAAGGATTCCCATACTGAAGAAAATCAGACATAGTCCATCATTCCAACCCCATAGATGATGATCAATAGGAAAAAAACATTTGACTAAACTGACTGAAATGAGATTAAATTTAGAAATGCAAAATGTGAAGTCATACATTTGAATCTAATAAAATTCTAATGTGATTCACTGAGTGAAAGTGATATAGAGCAGGGAGTTACCATGTATTAGCCAGTGTAAACACATGTGCCTTTGGCATCACGCAGCCATGGGAAAAACAAACATGATGCTAAAACCTATTGGAAAATTTATTTCCAGCAGTGACAGAGGAGCACTGTACAAGGCAGGAATGGGATGTCAGTCTGGATTTCTCTGTACAATTACAACCATCCATATTCAAGAAAGATAAACCCAAACTGGACTAGTTGCAGAAGAAGACTATTGAGGAGAATAATGAGAATGGAAATCCACTTCAGCAGGGGAGACTGAAAAGGCTTGGCTTGTAGCCTGGGCTGAAACAAGAGGAAGAAAACCTCCCAAAAATGTAGACATCAGATTAGAAGCTACTCAAACTAAAGGATACTGCTGCAAGAACAACAAAGGTACATAAGACAGGCTACAGGCACACTTAGGTAAAAACCAAGAATGAGATTTAAAATCATGTAAAAAAATGGAACTATACAACAGCGGGTAAGAGGAGTACAGATTTTCAAGAGCTTGACAGGTTTAAGATAGAACAAGATAAATTCATGAAAGGGATTATATAATTTTGTACAATAGCCAACTTTTTGACTCGCTGGGAGTCCTTTCTAGTTCTGCATTCCTTCAAGAAAACCTAGATTTGAAAGTTAAATGAAGACTTACTGAGAAGAACTGATCTATTTCAGACTACAGAGAACTCTAGAATACTTTCTTCCTTTTTTGTTAATGCATTTTTAAGCATTTTTGCATATGTATTTTTATTACCTGCCTTCTTCAATTTCAATACAGAACCAAATCTCAGTAAACTTCAACGTGCATCAAAAATTACATTACCTAAATACAGGGAAGATGAGCAAAATCTTATTAAAGTGTTTCCAGTTGCTTTGGAGTACCTTTGAATTTACTTCTGAGACAATGACATGCACATTTCTATCTTTAGGGAAGATGATGTCAGGACACCTAACAAGAATGTGAAAACTAAAGTTCCAAAGATGACATGTGCCTTGCCCTGTTTCAAGTCAGATGCTGGAGGAATGTACTGGTCACGCAAGGCACACAGGACCTTTCAGACTGTCTGTGTTCTCAGCCATGCTGGAACAGGACAGAGGGACCAGGTGTTACCCCAGTCAACACCACCCAAGTTTTAACTCTTCCCCAATGACATATAATAGTATACATTTGGCTGCAATGTTGATGTGAATTGAAAGTTCTATTTATCAAAATTCACAAGCTGCAGAAGAAAGGTGAATGAATGCATCTTAGTGCCTTTCATCTTCAACGCCTACTGTGCTGGAAGCTCCCTATAAAGTGGTTGTATATATGAATTCCAGATTTCAGTCCTTAGCAAGCTCTAAACCCTTCTTCATATTCCTGGATTTCTCAGGATGTTTCTGTATAAGTGTTCCCACGACATCAAAGGTATCATAGAAAGAACACAGGCAGAAAATGATGGGTGTTAGCTGCCAAGACATTTTACAGCTCTTAGTTGCCAAGAGGAAGGTATAACTTTACCCAGGCAAAAGAATGAGATGAATCATCATCACAGACAATTGCTATTGTAGAACAGCATGACACCAATACATTCTACACTATACATTTCTGGTTACTCCATAAATTATATGGGGAGGTCTCAGGTGAACTAAAAGCCCAGAACACAGAGCAACTATTTGCCATGCAGTGCAGCTATGCACAGCCTAACTCTAAACTCTTCCAAGCTCTATAGCTGTAACTGCTCAGATTCACAAAAAGCACTTAGGCAGCTTCAAGAATAAGAGTTTTGCAGGTAGTTTCAAGTATGTTTATTTTAGTGTAACAACATAAAAGCAAGCACACCAGGGAAGGGCATCTTGGCTCCTTTTATTTAAATGTAAAAAAGAAACAGGCACAAAGTTTATATTAAACCCACCACATTCAAATTATGCCTGCTGTATATTGCATTTAAGCACCTTCCTTCACGAACACAGACACTGAAACTTTTATGGCCCTGTTTACAAGCCAAGGGATGCCAGACATACCCTCCAGTTTAATGACATCTGGACAGTAGAAGTGGATCAGGGCTGCTAGGGCACAACCATCTGTACCATCCTTGAGCAGATTCTCCACCAATGGAATGCAGGGCAGCTGTTTAAGCAACGTTTGCTCCTTCCGGTAACGAGCCTACAATTTGAAATGGAGAAATTTAGACAAACAAAGGCTCTGAAACATATGAAGAAACATATTCATACTGTAGGTTTTATACTGTTAGTGAAAAAGCAGTATTCAAGAAACAGCTGAATATTCTCAGTATTATATTTCTTCGAACTATTCATGTTATGCTACATTTTGAATGGGATAAATAATATCTAAGAGGAAAGGAACAATGCTAATAATGAGCTTTTCCTTCAAAATTAACAAGTTTTGATGATCTCTGTATAGCACACTGAATTAAATAACATTATATATCTTAATTAAAATTTAAGAGTCATTATTATACAATCAAAAATGATCTGTGTGCAAACACAGTGAGACAAATCCTTAGCTAGTGCAACTTCAGTTTACTGGCGAGTCACATGACTCTGAAGTTAACACACCTAAGTATCTTGCCCAAAATCTCATTTATAGAACTGATTAATGACAAATTCAGAAACAAGGAAATGTGCATTTTATCAAATCCATTTTCATTACTAGCATGTGCCACTATTAGCACTCATAGAGAAATATTAATGGTCAAGTGTTATGACCATGTAGTGACCCAGTTATAAATGGAAATACTTTGAAAATCAAGTCAGCATATAAAGAGATCATTAGTTTAGAATTTTGAGATAGCATTTATCTGCAGTGAATATGTTTTTAAGTTTGGAGTTTTTTTCTGTGATAGGAGAGGAGGGCTTACTGAAAAAATGGATTTAACATCATTCATAGTTTTTTCCCACTACTTCCTGGGAAAACAAATGGAGGTGGAAGAAAGTGGTATAGATTTTAATTTGTTTGTATTATGTACTAAGATATTTTAAAAACAGTAGCTAATGGTTACTTCTCTATTCACATCACAGAACTACTTATGAGCAGTAGAGCGTTTCTGAGTTCATCTTACGCTATTTAAATCCATCTATACACACACTGAACTGCAAGTCTCAGTAGGGGCTTTGAGAAGTCTTTGTGGAAGTTACTCTTCCCAGCAAGCCTAAAACTGACTGTTCCTACCTCCTCCTCTCCATCTTTTGGCTGTGCCAGAGCAATTGCTGATGGGACTGTAGGGCAAAACCATTGGCCCAGCAGAAACTCCTTTGTTTCTGCAGTGAATGAGCACATGAGCAGGGATGGAGGTTTTATGGGTGGAGTAGGAATTGTTTCAGCCATCTTTGCACGCAAAAAAGGTCTGTGGAACCACAGACTAACCCTGAGGGCTGTACTTACTGTCACTGGATTTCTGTCAGGATCACGTGGGGTTATCTCAGTGAATGTCAGTGTTTCCTAACAGGCCTAAGAAGTAAAAGCCTAATCTGGCAACAGCACCCACATCAGTTCTAGAAAAATAAAGGGCTTGCACTTGGTCCAGAGAACTTATACCTCAACCAATTAATATTTTAACAAACCCTCTGAGAGTTAGTTGTTACTTCATGCTTTCAGTGTAGTGGTCTTTGTGTGTCAAATACACTGTATAAAAATGAAAATCCCATTTTTGTGTGCTAGAGCAAACATTAACACCAAACAAAAATCATGTTCCTGTTATGCATTATTAATACTCTTTTCTTCATGTTCTTAATACTCCCTAGTATCTCTAATGAAATAGGCCAATTATACTTGCAGTGAAAGTTTATTCTTTCTAACTCAACAGCAATCCAGTGACCCACTATGATAAAAATTCTCTGTGTTTCAAATTCCATGTTATTATGTCCATGTATGTACTCCTCAAAATGACTAAAATCAAGTCTATGAAATAACCACAGTTTAATTATGATTAAGCATGAATTACGGTAACAGATATAGGATATGGATGGACTGAGCATCATGGCTTTGTTTAACTTACATATTCTTTAGAATAGCATCTTCTAATGGAGTATTCAAAAATATTTGAAACTGACAATACAGTGGTGTTGCACAGTAAATCCTGTGAAAAAGTACACTGCACTTTGATGATGCCTTCACTGGCCTTACGAACAGTGCCCACCCATGTTAGAAACTGTGTTATATCTTTTTTATACAGGATTTAATTTATCTTAGAGAATGCCAGGCACATTACTTCAGGAAAAATAAACTCATATAACCTGATCTGCCAGGTTCATTAGCATATAGCAGGCATCATGTTTCAATTTGGTTGAAAAGATAAAAGAAATTATACTGAAAAAATGAAAAACACTGGTAATTGCACTGCATTTTAAATCAACTTCCATTTGAAGAAACTCTTCTCATCAGCTGCAGTGTTTGCTACTAAATATGTATGCAACAATGCAAAAGATGAACTTCTACATTTATTATAAAGCTCTAGAGCTAATTGAAACATAAATGCTACTACAGGCATCTTGTTTCTGAGATCCTAAACCATCCTGATTTAGCATCTTTGAGCTTATTCCACTTAAACTAGTCTAGGTATAGTCGAGACACTTGCCTACAAACAAGGTCAGCTAAAGATGAACCAACAGCACACCAGCTACTCTGTCATAAATGCTTGTGTGTATTCAGAGTTAATCGTTAATAATGAATGATCTTACACATTTACCATACAGTAGATAACATGTTATAAACTTACTTATCAGAGTTTTTAGCTGCCTGGATGCTTAGGAATATCTGTCACTATGAAATGTGCTCTATTCTAAAGGGAAGAGACAAGACTGGCTGAAGTAATAGAGCAGCCTGAGTATTATCAGTAGCACTCGGGGTTTAACTGCATCTCCACTGAACTAACAACACAAAGTAACATAAATATCACTAGTTCAAGTTGTTTATGGATAACTGACAGGCAACCTGGAGTTAGCTTCTCAACAGATTGAGTATTTTATAGTTGAATATCATTTTTATGCAAAGGAAGAGAATCACTACTAAACTAACACCCTAGACTAAAACAGAACACAAACATTCTGAAACTGTTTTGAAGTAGCCTTACTTTGTCAAAATAAGACAAAAAATTTGTGCTATCATGGTCCATCTTAATTTGTTTTTCACATTTAGTGAAAATTTTTCCATTTAGTTACACTACTTTAATTCCAAAACAAAATTAAATGGCTATACTGTAAAGAGCAGAGTATCTGTGTGTGTCACAACTGTAATGAATACCTTTATAGAGCAATTGCCCATAGAGACTGTCAGGAATCTGAACACTGCTTAGGCTGCTGGAGACAGTACTTTTAAATTGGTTTTCCAGACACAGAGTGATTTTTCTTGTTGTCTACATGCAACTCCTTGTTATTTTCGATTTCTTTTGCAGTGTAAAAGCAATCTTTTATTCATTCTGACAACAAATATCTGAGGGACTGTTGGATCAATTATTTGGTAATCTTTAGAGCAATGACAGATGGGAATTAGTTCTTTGGAATTCATATCAGAAGTATGCAATTCTACATCTACCTAAACAGCTGTTCCCAGCCAAACCTGTTGCCAAATAAACAATCTGAATGCACATCAAGTGTGAATTCCACATGACACAGGAAAGTAATGATAACCCCAAGGTGACACAGCACAGAGAAAACAAACTTTACTATTATTGCAGACATGGAAAGTTTTTTTTTAATTCCTTTTAGTGAAGTTATAATCTCAATAAAAGTAGGCTGCTTTGGGTCATTTTGTGTGGGGAGAGATTAACAGCAGTCTTAAATCAGCTGAAAAAATGGGGAATTCTAGATGAATGGTGTAATGATTGCATATGCTTAAAATAAATATTATTTCAGATTCCATGCAGCATCAACAATTAAAAACTACTTCTGCAAGTCTCTTTTTAAAAGAGAATTGGTATCAAATAGCATGTGCTTACTGAAAGCTTAGGAAAAAGTAGTTTGCAAATACCCTGATCATTTGACATGAGTTAGTAACAGGTAGCACTGCCTTGCACAAAGCCACTAACTGCTTGAAAAGTAATTCCTTATCCAGCATCATATCTCACATTTCTTTTGCACAGATTACCTTGCAAAACAGGCTTCTGCAGTATGCACTCCTTTGCAGGGCAATCTCCTATAAAATTAGCTCATACAGATAAATGAAATGAATGATTACACCAGCATGACATGGACAAAGCCATTCCCAAAATAAGCATTTTGATCAAAGTGAAGCAGTTGGGCAAACTTACAGGAACCAGTTTCCAAAACCATTTGGTAGGAGACTTCAGAGGAAGCAGTAGGAAAAAAGGATAAAAGCAAAAAGCAAAGGAAAAAAAAAAAGGAACATTTTATCAGATTTCATAAATTACTTTTATAAAGCAATTTTCTTTAACATTCTCAGTTTTGTATAACAGTGAGTTGTAATTTAATGGCAAGCATAAGTGCACTGTAACCTCTGCGTATTGAGCTAATTAGCAGCAATAACACTGGAGAAATACGTCTGCACTCTTTGTAGATCAACATTATAATTTTCCCACATGAACAGCTAAGATTGTCAGATCAATGCAGTTTTATGAAATGCTTTCACACATCTAATTGTACTCTACATATGCAATCCGACTGAAGAATTCATTTGAGACTTGAAGTCATGATATCACAAGTATCAAAATGAACTCCAGCAGCACACATGGGGAAGCAGGGAAGCTAAAGCAATGAGAAAAGGGATAAACACACTGTAGTACAGTACACCCAACTGCAGTGAAGCTTGTGTTAGTTACTTCAAGCCAAACAGTAACATTCAACAATATTTTTAAACATTCATGACAGTTTTCAGGACAACAAGAGGTACAGGCAGTTATATTTTTACAATGACGAATCACATTAGCATCAGCTGCATGATGTGCAATGACCTGAAATGTAGATGGAATTTTGACTACTGGCAGAGGAATTATCAGAACTGATACATAAGACTCTAAACTCACAATTTGATCATAAAATACTAATCTGAAGCACACTGATTTTTTTCTGCAACTCTGTGCACTAATCTGCCATAATACTTCTGGTATTAAGAATAAAAATATTATGTACCAATACTATAAATAGACACGGAAAACATCACCACTCTTTTGATTTCATTGTAGGAAAAATAAAATAAAAAGCCCATTACCGAAGTGTAGGAAAGAATTTATTTTGTTTTTAATGAAGATAAATATTTTCTGGAAATGGTAAAAATGTAGTTTCAAACTACCAGGGAACAAACTGCTATGGAACCTTATTATTTTATGCTATTAAAATACTGTGCTTCTACAAAACCTTGAAAACAACTGTAGCAATGATACAGAGCTTTTATGGAAAAAAGCTGTTGAGCACTAATGGGTGTGCATTGGTAACACAGCTATTCTCAACATCCTTCTCCATTTAACTAGACTGTTCAGTGGAGAATCCCAAGGGCTCTTAGAAGAAATTAACGACAAGATGCATGTCCACGTGTGGCTCTGGACATTTCTGTCACACCCAACTAAAGCACTTTCCATAGGGTTCAGTTTCTCATCATCTCCCCAAAATATAGTCAGTGTATGGAAAAACATGCAAATTTGAAACCAAATTGTCTTCATTTTCAGCTGCAATCAGGAATTCTAAACCATGTCATAAAGCAAGGTTTTGGCTAAATTGGCTGAGATCAGACCTAGGCTGCCTATTACTCTATTTAACACTGACAGGAACATCCTTCTTGCACTTATCAAGGTGCAGTGTTATTTCAGACCTGCACTCCACCAATGTTTATTTAACCCTAGGCTCAAGAAGTACTCTTTGGAAGAAAGCACACATTCATTTCAACTCCGAAAACCAGCTCTGCATAACAGTAACAGAACTTAAAACTAGTAATCCAATATACACTTTTATGTATCCACTTGGTTGAAACTGTGGTTGAGATGACTGAAGATGCTTCAAAGGAGTGAAAGACTTTAGATAACCAAATTTACATGCAAAGAAACGGTAAGATTTATAAGTATACATTTTGTAAGGCCACTTAAAGGAAAAGAGGTAAAAAAAAGTTGAAGTCTCTTGGACAACCTGGGAATTCAGTGGCCATTGTACTGTCACTTTAGATCAGCAAGAATAAACTTTTTTGCCCTGGAGCTTCATAATAATCAGCCACTATGAAACAAACTAAGCAGAGAATCCTGGCTGACTTCTTCCCAGTGTTTAAAACAACAACAACAAAACCAAAATAAAAACCCACAAAACACACAAAAAAAGCTGAAAAACAAAATAGTCCCTCAGGTTAAGAGTCTATGGTTTTACACGTTTTATGATTTTTTTTATCACCCCTAACAAGAAGTTTTAAAAATGGCTATGATAAATTTATTTCCATATAAACTCATCTTGCAGTGCCAAAACACAATAGTCATGCCTTTCACTAACTGTTGTTTCTGCCATCTTCCTTGCACCATCATTTGTGTTCATGCAGCTGTGCATTGATTGGATCAAGAAGCTGATTCTGCTGCAAATTTTTCTTCTTGTCAGGTTAGCTTTTGCTAGCAGTGGATTTATGAAACATTAAATTGAAAGTGGAACTACAGCGTTAGTGTTTTACCTTCACACAAGAAGCTGCACTGTTTAAACTGATCTTAAAAAAAGCTTGAAGAATCCAGGTACTTAAATGTCAAGTTACATTTGTTTCTTTCATAGGATTTGGATTTGACTTAAATCTGTAAAGACTGATTCAGTCTAAACCACAGAAGCAGACAGAAGAATAACATGTTTTTGGGAAAGCTCCAACTACACTGAAAATCAGCAGTTTAACCAGTGCAACTGTACATTCACTACATATTATTCAGTGGAAGTCTGAAAATCAGAGCTATTTACTACAAAACTTAAAATCCTAATTCTGAAAAGAGATGCAGAGACTCTACCAGAAAAAGATGGAGTTACCACAAATCACCAGCTGATCAAGATCCACAGGGGGACTACCTGGAACTAAAAATCATACATACTCCTTCCTCTCTTATCTTCTACAGACAGCTAGTAGCAGAAGACAGGGAAAGAAAAAAGCAACCTCACAATCTGTTAATACTGATTTTATCTATCCAGAAATAGAAAATAGGAATATCTTATAATTTGTATTATCTAATAACCTGTATTTGATGTTTAAACCTCTTGTAAATGTAGAAATATACTATTCACTGCAAAAAGATCCACCACAGTTTTGTAATAACACAGTAACACAGTTTGGCAGGCTTGAGAGTTACACTGAAATTATTTTTCACAACTGATTACTTTACAAATGTGTAACTGTAGGGAATTATGAAATCACTAAAAAAATCTACTTGTTAACTTTGTTTCACCTTTTAGGTACCTAATTTTACTGTTTCTTGGCCAGAAATTAAAACTAAAGAAAAGCTTTCCCTATTGACTAAAATTATCTATTCTTCCCATGTTTGCTTGGCCACCTCTAATCAGCAGAAGGGGCATTCAGAATTTAAATTTAGTTCAGGTTCAAGACCTGACCATGCCCTGGAAACTCTGAAACTTAAACAAACAAAGGGTTTGCCTAGAAAAAGGGAGACAGCAAAGCTTCTTAAATTTTCAGATGGAGTTCACCATTTGAACTGTGACCTGTCTTGGTAACATGGAGAACCTGGATAAAAAAGCCCCAGCCTTAAAATTATGGTGGAAGACAGAAAATCTGAACAATGCAACATTCCAGTTCCCCTTCATGCTAAGTTTAAAAAAACAAATAGAAGCAACAGTTACGAATTTAAAAACATCAAAGAAAGGAAATAAAACAGTTCAGATAGTGAGAATTAAGTTACAACTGCAACACGAGCAAAGAAAAGTCTAAATAAATCTATAGAAACATAGTTTAATTTTTCCAAAAAAATGGAAAATCATGTAATAGAGTTTTAGTTAATAAAAAGGCAGAATTTAATTCCCAGCTGCTCACCTTTTTTTTAATCTAAGAATATTTATTGTTGTAATGACTATACCCAAGCACAAGATGAAATGAAAAATTATATACATATTTCAACAGTACCCAAACCTGGTACAGGAATTCAGCTACAGTTATTTCGCAGCTTTGCTGAGGTGCAGAGGTAAGGCAAATACAACATTGATTCTGTGCTTTTAAAGGAGGAATACATGGACTGATGCAATCTGGAGACAGATAATCAGTGTAAAACATCTGGGCATCTGGGAATCAACAATAAGATATGCTTGACAGGAGCCACATGATAATTTAACAGAAACTCCTGTTAGAAATGCTGGCCAACTTGATTTGATGCAATGGGCCCATCCAATGCATCTGCATTAGTTTTCCTTGTAAAGCCAACATTCAGGATAATCCTCAGTGAAGAAATACAGGGTTCAGTTAGGATGTTTCTTGTGTTTCTAAACCTCAGATGTTTGCATGCATGCAATGCCTATTCCCTTTAGGAGAAGTAAGTGGAAACTTGGGAAATAGTGTGAGACATATGACTAAAAGAAAAGCTGAGATTTCATAGTAAATTAACCATCAGCTGAACAGTTTCTCAAAGAAAACCTGGAGTTAAATAATCCTCATGCTAATACAACCCCCAAGCACGGAACACCTTACTTGACAATGTAGTTTATGCAGCTGAATCCCTAGTGAGGCAAAAAACATAACATGTACCTGGGATAACAGTATCAAAAACACAGTGTACAGAAGAGATGGCCTGAAATACACATTTTTTCCATGATATGGCAACTGTTGCTTGATTTTACTATTTTGCAAATGCATTCGTACCTTGGCCAACAGAACTGGGCTCTTGTGTTGTGCTACAGCTTCAAAATTCATTTAAAACACCACAATACCATTTTTAGGTAAATGTGTTATTCCACCGAGTCCATTTATGGCATCAGTTACAGACTATATAAATATTTCAACAATTGATTTAAAAATGCTGACAGTGAAGATAAACTATAAACTAAAAATGTTATCTTTTTACTCCTAATATAAGTTGCAAACTGTAAGTGAAAGTAAGTATTACTGGATTTTAACAAATACAGACAATTTGAGGGAATTGCTCTGATAATAATTTTCACTTTGATATGTATTTGTTTATCATATTAAGACTCTCATGCACTTTCAGTTTTTAAAATGTTCTCATCTTTCCAAGATGGCCTGAAAGCCACACAAAACTTCCTACTATTATTTTCAGGAGAAAGAAAAACCACTAGAGGACAGAGGAACACAGGTTACCTCCCTGGCCTCTGTTTACTTTGTTTTATCTAAATTTGAGAAATGAACTTGGTAAGGACATCTTATTCTCCAGATTTCTATGCTATTATCACTATTGAAAACAGTTTAAATTTTCCATGGCAGGGTATATGCACCAGGGTATATGAACACTATTATTGGAAGAATCACCATTTTCTTTTGCTGTATCACATCCTAATTAGCCTTCATTGGCATTCCTTACATTTAAAAAACCCCTACAAATGCAAAGATATTCAATACATTCATGTTTTTTGAAGCTGAACATCTAATCCAGGCTGGTAACCTGCCACTGCTTCAGAGTGGCACTGAAAAGGAGGCAGCAGCTTACGTGAGAAGGGGCCAGGATGGGAAGGAGGATTACAGCCTTGTAGCAGCTTGGAAATCTGTTCTGTGTTCAAGTGCAGGGATAATACCAAAAGGTGTTCAAACTGATTACCAATTCTTCAATAATAATTACATCACAACAAAGTAAAGGATCTTTCTGAAGCAAGTAATTTTACATACTCTGGAACTGTCTGCTATCCCTACCTATTTTGATGGGTATATAATACTACCTAATTAACTGAGCTCTGCAAACAAAAGAAAAAAAACCCTGTTAGGAAAGGGAATCATAATCTGGTTTTATTGTATACATAATAAAACCTGTAATCAACCAGTATTTTGGATCATAGCCAGAGCAATCCTTCCCATGATATCACCATACAGATCTCTCTTTTGAGATTCATGCAATACACAAGGAAAAAATTATTAAAAACCATGAAACAAGTTCTGGTCTTTTTCATATCAGATCTGTCTGGGATTTTAATTCAGTCTAAAGTGTTCATTAATCTTAAATTCCTTAGCACTAATGTAACAGATGTTTCCCTGCTATCAAAGATTTATTTGTCAGGAAGGACAACTGGCTATAAAAAGTGCAATTCTGTTAATTTTACTTTTAAACGGGTATTTTCATGGAAATGATAAAACTAATAACAAAATGAACACTATGAATTTGCTTTCTTTAACTAGCAGTTAAAAGTGTAATGTCTGTTTACAGATAAATGCTTATTCTTGTTTAAAATATTTTAACTCCCACACCTACCTTTTGACCTCCTGCAGATTCTGCACTGTGATGCTCTTTTAGTTTTTGTTCCTGTTCCATGATGTCTTTTAAATGTTCATTTACCTAGAGACAAAAAACAGCTTATTCAGCTGTCTGTTCTAAGAAACAAGTCACAGAAATTAGAAGTTTTTCAAAAGGTCTATAAACCACGAACACAGAGTTAACTAAAAAGATAAACCGAACATTTCAGACTACAGCCCTGAAGCAAAACCAGCAAATGTCAGTGTGGGATGCAGTCTAAGGTCACTGCTTGTTAGCTTTACATTATACAGACTAACCTGTCCCTTTATTATGCTCAGTCACATTTGATTAACAGGGTATCCTTGTTACTTGATTTGATTATGCAGTGAAGGTAGATCACTGCAAGCAAGGTATGTTCAAACAAACAGAATACCTTTGGATTTAAATCATAACAAAGTATACAATGAGATGACAACTTATAAAGAGCCAAAAAGAGACCCTTGAGCAGGCACCGTGGCTTCTCAACATGACAGTGACACCTAAGATGTCATATGTAGTATATATTACAGTATTAATTTAGACTTCCCATTTATTTGGTTCACACATGTTTAACTTATTTCTGCAAACTTTTCTGTTTATATTCCAAAAACAGCAGATGAAGGAACAGTCTGTATCAGAACAGTCCTGATATACCTACATACATAAATACATATCCTAGCCTCTCATCTCTAATCGAATCATACAGACAACAAAGAAAATCCCAGTTTGCTTTTCCAGCACTCCTACCTTGTTTATCCAGTACATGACAGCATCCTCAATGTCATACGGTACTTCTGTAGCTTGGAAGAAGGTTGAATACTGCTGAGTACATGCAATGACTTTCTCAACGCTGACCATCTCCACAGTATAAGCCATCATGAGGGTATCGATCATGGCCAAGTGAGCACTCTACAATGGGAAGCACCAACACCTGATTAGTTTGCAAATCAAAAGATCACTTTCTTATGTATTGCTTCTGAACATAGGCACAAAGATGAAAAGATCAAAACTGTACATGCTACAAGTTTTCTGTCGGGTTGTCAGTTTTCAAATGAAAAACAAATGAAAACAAACATAACAGACTGGAGAACACAGATTAAATTGCAAATTAAAATAACTTCTGTAAAATCTAACACCAAATTTAAAGAACTGAAAGTGAACAGAATAAGCAAGTTTAATGATTCAAACATCACATCGCTTTTAACAGAGCAAAAGAGATCTTTTAAATTTGTCACTCATAGCAAAACCAAAATCCCCTGTCTGATCAATGTTATTCGTACTGGAAATAAAAGCTGAAACTGCCTGCTAAACAATTTTTATCATCATAAAAATGCTGCATTAATATGTGAAAGTTTATCTATATTTAAAGTCCTAATCCAGGAAGAAGATATGATTATACTAATCTTTAGTAAAAACTCAACATGATAGAAAAACATCTATTTTTCTTCTAGTTATGTTATGCAGATGTAGTGTAGGTTCCACAGCTATATATACTCAACTAGGTTTAAAACAACATACCTTCTGTTAAAAGAGGAGTTACATTTCTTCTGGTGTTTTATTTTTATATATATATATATATACAAAGATGATGGCTATTTCACAGTTTGTAATAGTTCAAAATAAACAAACAATCCCCTCCCCGAAACCCAACACAATAATCAAAACCAGGATTTACATTAGATTCGTGCGATTGAATAACAAAATGATGGTGGTTTTTAGAGGCAGTGCCTACAGCTAAACACATTTCCTTCTGCTTCATGATAAGAAAAACAGAAACAGCTTTCTAAGTATTAAGCAAGATTTCCCATAGATCAGAACAATTTCCAAAGACAGTATTTTTAAAACACTGCCTTTAAACACAGCTCACGATGCAAACAAAGATCCCCGACACTTGCTAACACCATCACTTCAATACTATAAAAAATATTCCTATAAACATCTCACAAGGTAGCTGTAACAGCCATGGTAACAGCAATGAACAACATGAGTCACACAGCAATATGCTATCTAATCATAACAGTTAAGGTAGTTCATGCACATCACTTATTCCAGAATTCCCAGCAGGAAAAAGAAGAACAGATTCAGACTATTTGCTGCTCTTAATGTTTATATCAATGCAAGTGATGATGCTGACCTCAGAAGCAGGCAGCAGCAAATACCCATTTTTTTAAAGCAATTAAGTTGTTTTGTTTCACAAAAAAAGGCAAACTACACTTAAGAGACATTCACAAAACTGAAGCTGACAGCCAACCCTCCCGGGACAAGCTTATTCTCCTTGGACCCTGGGTATGACCTGAGAGTCCTGTCTGCCACAGACTCCATGTGTGCTGCCAGTAGCAGCAGCAACAGCTGGGCAATGAATCAGCACCTCCTCACTGCTGCCACTACTGCTGGACTCAGTCCAAATAAACACCTTCCACCACCATTATTATGCCTTAGGAGCTTATTTACAGACCTTTATGGACAAATACTGTACAGGCTCCTAGGTGAGTGAAGGAAAGTGCTGGGTAGCTGAATCTTGCCACTCAAAGTATTTAAATAGGAAAAGAGTATTGCCTGTGTCCAGCCTCCTGAGGAACCTGCACTTCAGGGTGCAGTGCAGCAATGCTACACAGGGATGCACAAACCACCCTTCTGCTGGCCCAGCAATGCAGTGCAGAGGAAGGTTCAAAGTATCACATTAACTACGAGATACAGTCCCCCAAATCCTTGTGAGGGATTGCAGAGCCTGGGTCACCCATACAGATCTATGCAGCTCTGGTAGGAGTTCCCAGCTCAGATTGCAGAAAGGTAGTTCAACATGTGTAACACTCAGGAAAGAAGGGAAGATTTGGATCATCTCTGACATCCGAGGTCATTGCTCTAACAATCTTTCCTTGCTACGTCTTGCCTAGCCTGAATGGCACCTGGGTTAAAACCTTGTGCTATTTTCAGAGCCGCTTCAAAAAAATGAAAAGGAGACATTTAAACAGCAAGAAAATGCTGGATTTGCTTTTTAAGAGGAGGTAGTGCACAAAAATGTGTTTTCCAGCCAGACATAAGAGTGGCCTCCTAGAGAATGCTACTGCCAGGAGTGTGCTAGGAGTCACCCGGGCTGATCAAGAACTGTTCACACTGCCTGCTGCACAAGGGCATTGTTTGCAGCCTTCATTCCCTGCCTGCGGGAATGCAGGTAGGAAAGCTCCCGGCAGGTGTGAAAGCAGCATCTTCTTCCCCAGCTGTTGATCCATGAGTAGTTCCCTGGCTACTACACCTGTGCTCTGAGACCAGCCTGCAAGAAAAGCAACCACTGGAACTCCTCAGAGGGAATTTGGTAGCCTTCACACCCCCCATGCTGGATCATCAGCTTCTTTGGAAAACACCTATAAAGTGGATTGCCAGTGGAGAGAGAAAGCCACTGAAGTGTTGCTAGAGGTGCCAATATGCTCAATACATTATCAATACATTAGGAAAAGTAAATTATTTACAATTAGTTAACTGAGTCTCATTTTCAACGTTTCTAGCAAATCATTAATGAAGTGCAAACTACTTAAACAAACAGAGGGAAGAATTACCTCAGATAATAATTTGTACTATCAAAACTAAGTGTAATAAACCTTTACCAACACTGGCTAGATCCATGTCACAATCCTTATTTTATACAAGAAATCAAATACAAGCATCTTCAGTCTCAAAACTGACTCCAAGTTATTTTCTTTATAATCCAGGCAGGACACTCAGAAGATTTTTAAAAAACAGTAAATAATAAAAACAAGAACGAGTATTATCCTGAGAAACAAACAACGAATTGCCACTTTTTTCAGCTAGCAAAAATCAAACTTTTGGTTTTATAAAGTTTCTTTACTAATGAAAATACTCAAAACTAGTAACATATATGGATTTATTCCCCTACAAAATTGCAAGCAATGAAATAAACATATATGATACCTTATATCTAAACCAGTTGTTTGTTTGTGGGGGTTTTTTTCCAAAAGAGTTACAAGAAGAATGAGAAAACTATTTAATTCCACATACAGCCCTACTGGTTTTCTTCCACTTATTCTGGAACGAGCAGACATGCTGCATTCTTTTACATCTCTTGATTCACTATACTCAATAAGAAAGAGTAAATTAAAACTGCACTATAAAAACAGTGTCCTCCTCTTCCAAATACAGGCTTTGTCAGCATAACTGCTGAAGTTCTCTAAAAAATCCCAATTTTTAAGAAACTCTGTTGATAATAATACAGTTCTGATTTTTTTTTTGCCTCTCTCACTGAACAGCATATTTTAGGTACAGCTAAAAAAATCAAGAGGGAGAGTTCACTTTTACTAGTCAGATCTGCAGTTATGAGTGAATTATGCAAGGAAGCAACATTTCCTATCTGAGGGAGAAACAGAAACCACTCAGAGCTGGGCAGAAACTGGAATCAGCCACTCAGCAATGTCTTCTTTCTCCAGACAAGCCTGGAACACAATGCCTGAAGGAAGTCCCCAGGAGCTGCTGATGACTGGGATGAAGACGGTACATTAAGTGCCGGTATTTCCTCTGAGGTGGCAGCATTCTGAGACACAGCCTAAAAAACCCAGGCAGGATTCCATGCTGTCACATACCTCCCACATCCAGAATTGCAGCAAGGCAAAAATAAAGATGTACAATTCCAAAAAAAGAAAAACCAATTTACAGGAATAATTTTTAAAACCCCCAAATGGTAACATTAAATTATACAAAACCATTAGAGAAATATCATTAAAAAAAGTCAAGATCAACACAGCAGCAGTGAACAACACAGGAAATAATACACTTTTCACATAAGTGTTATGCAGAGATTTGACTTAAGCCAATTCAAAAAACCTTTTTTTTCTTTGATTGCTTCACTACAATGGTGCAAAATAATAAAGTCTTAAATAGAACACAACAATATATTAAAAAATACAAAATGCTGGATTCTTAGAGGTATTTTATTTTCTAAGAGACAAATGCGGTTTTGTCTTTCCCAGCTACAGCCTGCACAGAACACAAGAGTTTTAACTTACTAATCTTAACAATCTCATGTAATTACTGGTTAGATGCTGCTCTGTAATGTAGGTTCCACAGTTTTTCATTCTACTGCTGAATAGTTCAATAAGAAGCTTACTGAAATGCAGAAGAAAAATTATTCTGAGCATGGCTGCTAATGCTTTCCTGTCTGCCTAATATTTGATTACAGAGCTTTCTTCACCTCCCTTGAAGAGCTGAAAACATCATTAAAAAGTGTACTAAGCAAAAGGTGTATATGATACTGTACACACAGATACTTATGGATAAATATCACAAATTACAGACAGCTCCTACATTGTTACCTACTACTAAGGATATTATATCCCATTAAATGATATTTAGGTCAAGAGTTCTCTTTTCAATTCCCTCTTTAGGAAAAACATAGACAAACACATTTCCCACTACAGCACTTCAAGAAATAATATATATAATATATTTGTTAAGGATATAATGATATAATTGTTACCCTCATGCTAAATAGAAATAAATAATTAATTCATTCTTCCCTGGAGTTTTTTTCTTTTAATAAAAGTCCTCTAAACTCACTATGCTTTGGAAAAGATATTTGATCTTTGACAGACTGGCTTTTGTAAATAGAAACTTGTATTGCGCAACAAATATATATAATATGTATAATTCTAGCTAAATTCACTAAAGATTTTGCCTCAACTGGATCAGGCACTTGAGCAAAGAACAGACGAGATCAGTTCTCTACATCTAGCTGGAAGAATTTTTGTATCTCCCCTGCATCAGTGGTTAGCACGTAACCAACTGCTTCTGCCTTCTGAAGACAGAGGTTTGGATCCAGGTACTTTTCACACTCCAGTTAAAAAAACTCAGTAATTCCAAGGGCTTGATGACAATTACTCTGATTATCAAGAATATATACGAAATAATCAGTATAGGATACATATGTTAAGAAAAAAGACAGGTAAAGCAAGAGTTGCTCATATCCATGGTGAAAGAAAAGACAGTAATAGCAGGTGAGTATGGGCTCAAACACACAGGAAAGGTGTGCCAAGAGCACTGTGAGGATCTCCTCCCACACCAGTTTAACCCACATCTGTGATGCATCCAGCTTCCTCACAGACTCTGTGAACAACAGTTTCAGGAGACTGGGTAGCTTAAGCCTCCAGGCCCCTTTCCCAGAGACCCTCCCCAGATAATCCAAGTCTCAAATGAATCTGCAAGCATAATGAGATATCATCTAAACTCCAAGTCTCAGCTAAGAGTGGAAAAATGCAGAATTCCTGCTCAGGGAAAGTATAGGCCAAGGCTTGAATACTGCAGGAGGTGAGGAAGGAACTCATGAGCAGAGCCAGTAGGTGATAACTCTATTACAGATTTCAAAGCTATTGCTTCATTTCACCATAATTTTTACAGCAAAATGAAGACAATTTTGATACTAGGAAGGAAACAAGTTCTAAAATATTTCAATCAACAAAAATGAGCAGTCTGAAGTAGTCGGTTCTGCTCTGCTTGATGATTTTTGGATGCAATTCTTCTCTAGCCTCACACAGTACTTATGCTTAGCACAATCCTAAAATAACCCCAGCTGTCTAGTTAGTCTTGTCCTGCAAGGGAATGATCATGCTGAATTACCTCCTTGCTGCATTGTCATGAAGAACAAGGGCTCGACTCTGATAAGATGCTTACTCAGCAAAACCAGGCATTACTGAGTCATGCACCTCGAGACAGGCTCTGCAGTGCAGGGGGAATGGGTTTTGCTTCCAGTATTTTTATAACCTTCTCTGTTTGGTTAACTTTTTAAGTTTAGTAATCTACTATATGAATATATATATTAAAAAATCATTGTTGGGCTGACTATACACATCTGACACAGGAAACATAACTCACTTCTGTAAGAAGGATTTCTTGGGTACAGATATTGGCTGTGTTAACCACTTTGATAGCACTTGTAAGTTCGACCTAGGGTTTCCTCACTGTGCTTGTTAGGGAACTTCATAATTTTTTCTACTAACTCAATCCTAACTAAGTACCTAAAAGAGATTCCCAGACTCTTTCTGGATGACACAACCGAGTGAGACCTTGACCTACTCCAGGACATAGTGAAACAAAACACCTGCACAACATACACTGGAATCAAGGACCAGCAAATGGTGTTCATCACATTATTTGAATTTTGACTTATTTTATAGTTTCACATGACCTACTTCGAATTTTTTAAATATACTTAACAATTGCAAGTTTCCTGTACCTTATTATCTTATAACTTCAAGTGCCTAATGGTAAAAACCACAAAGACACTTCAGTGTCTTTGGGCTAAGTACTCCATGTTTCAAAGACAAATACTGGTAAGTCAGACAGTTTAAACTAAACCAAGAAAGTAACACAGGAGGACTGGTAAGACAGTTATACACATTTCAACAAGTCAATAGCCAGAGCCTCAAACTTGCCAGAGGAGTTTGTTTTTGAAGATAAGTCAGGATTTTGCTAGAATACACTGTCAAATCCTATCCAGATAAAACAATCCCAAAAGTCTCTTACAAAAATTACTTATGTGCATTGTCTCCTTGTTCTTATGCTGGTCATTCAAACCAAGAACAAGCAACAATTGTATTAAATATTGTCTGAATCTCTTTTTGTCACAGCAAGCTCCACTACTCTTTGAAGAACACAGGAGTGCAAAAAAGAAAAACAAGGCTTTGTCTTATCCATATAGAAAAAAAAAGTTCCCTCTTCCTGACTCACTCATACCTGCATAGGAATGACATAAAAACTACTGGTTTAACTTCTCTGACAGCTCAGCTAAACACCCGCAGAGGCAGTTATCACCAGGAATATCAAAGCATATTTGTCTCAGAACATCTGCTGAAGGCACCCAGCCTTAGGAGTGCTGAAGAACTACCACTTCCTCATGGAGATGCAGGAGCAGTGACAAGACAAACCGGATTTCTACAGAATTTGGGGTGAGGAGTTCAGGGTTGGGTGATGTGATAGAAGTACGTAAGAAGGGAAGTCAGGCAAAGAGAAAAAGAGGCAGAGATGCCAAAATAAAATCTGTGTGTAGGGCTGAGGTATTAATTAATGGAGATGAGACTGGAAAAGGAAACAGAGGGATGTCTTCTCCAGTGCATGAAGCCTGGCACTGTGCCTCAGCATGCTGCAAACTCCACTGACAAAGCCTCCCTGCACCACGGCTCCGTCTGGGATCAGAGCAGACTGCTTCTGAAACTTTACAACACAGACTTCTAGCTCATCTGTGTGACACTTAAATATTGACAGCCAGTTCTGAATGGCAGCTTTTTTAGCTCAGGTAACTGATATCACGTGCTTTCTGACTTATCTGCATTTCAGTTTTGCATTTTTTTGGATCAAACTAGTTAGTTACTCTCATCCTTTATCTTACAATCCTTAGAAGGTTTAAAGACTTGAATGAATGTAAAATACCCTTTTGACACAAGGCATGCAACCAACTTCATATTACAATAATAATTTACTAAAAAAATCACCTGAAGTAATCCAGAGCATGATATTTCACATAATTCTCAACATTTAACACATCTACTGCCAATGGCCTTGGTTTCTGATGACTGAATGGCAGTAATGAGCTTTTCTGCACATAGTACTAATGATGCTCTAATTGCAGTGATGAATAGTACAATATACTGGTTTGTTCAACTACCCTGTTTCAAAAACTGAACTCTCAATATAATCATGTTTCTATCAAGCTTTTTCTTTAAAGAAAAAAGGTAAACACAGAGCACTGCTTTCCTACAAGAGAAGAGATAACTTTAACTGTGGTTCTTTCCCCCATTTCTCAAACCAAAAGATGATCAAAGTAGGGCCAAATTATCAATGGAAGCCTCTAACTGAATTGCACACAGGTCTGGGACTGGCCTTCCAGGGTATGTTTTTAACTCCTACATTCTACTCAGTTTCCTCAGGAAATGTGCTTCCCAGCTGGAACTTGTGTGAGACACTTGCCAAAATGCAAAACTGGAAATACAGACTTACATTCTCTGGGAAGGCATTTTAAGAACAACTTTTAGTTATAAACAAGATATTTGGAGTGTTTTTTGTAAAAACCATCTTTGTTTTTGAGAGTTACCACCCTTCTTGGTCCAAATTTGTATTTTTATCATGTATGGAGGAAATGTGTATCATTCAGCCCTTTAGATAAAGCAAAAAAATGCAGTATTGAAACTAATGCCTCTGACATGTAAGCATCCAAGACCTAGGGACAACTTCATTCTGTCACATGTCAAATATCACCATATTTTTACAAAACTGCTGCTGAAGAACCTGTGAAAAGCTTCTGTGGTTTTTTTTTAAATTGCTGATGCACGAAAATCTATTTTTAGGAAAGAAACATGAGAATCTTTGTTAGGCTTAGCTTTCTTTGTTGATCTAGCAAAATATTGGCTTAAAAAATCAAAACATGTATGGTCATTTCAACATGCTATCTGCAAAAAGAGGAAAACTAGTTTCAATTTTTATATGAAAACTTAGTATGAAATCTTCCCGCATTTGCATATGAACAGGCTCCTGAAAACTTCTTTGCTGTTTCTTTACTAACCATGCAAGGGCAGAGAAATAAGGCCATCACACTCATTACTGTAATGGCAGTTACATTAAGAATAGGAGTTATTTGACCTTTTCTTTAAAGGTTTTTAGGAATATCACATTTATAGACCATAACACAGCACAGTAAGACATGAGAGCGAAACTGACCCGGACAAAAATTTTCTGCTAAAATAACAGCCAAGGTCAAAGGAAATTTCCTAGTCTCCTACTTTAAATGAACTCTATCAGCAGTGTTAAATAATTAAAACAGACACACAAAATTATACTGATCACAAGAAATCTGTTTCTCCATGGCTGTTAAAGTAGTAAAACCTTGCAAGTGACAAGCTGCTGACTAATAGCATTACTAAATCAGACAGCTGACCAACATTTTTTCATCTACTTATTAAAGGATTAGGACAGGCCAGCCACAACAGTGGCTGCTAAACAAGGATATGGCCCACAGTGATATTATAGCAGAAGTGGGAAGGTACTTTATGGTTGCTTCAATAAACATATTCAAAAGTGTTTCCACTTGTTTGGTTAATCTGGACTAAACACCAAACTTTAGGGCAGATCTTGAACCAGTGAAGTACTGGCTCTTCAGAGAAAGACTCTTATATATGCACACACAGGCATAAAACAATTACTTCACTGTAAACTTTAAGATCTGGTTTTTTCATTGTTCAAATCAACTATACTAAGGAATATATTTTATTCTTAAGAAAGAGCAATCTGCGTGCCCTCACAGAGATCGTGCTGTACCAATAATCCTTTTTAATAGATTACTTGGACCCGAGGATGTCCACTTCATCTACTGCTGCAGATTTTTGCAGGACATCTGGCAGTAGTCTCCATCACCATAAGCTTCCGCTAAGCACGGGGTCATACCCAGGCTCTGTCTGTGTCAGGAACTGCTGCAGACCAACAGGAGCAGACTGGTACCCAGAAAAGGGTTGTGCTGAGGACGGGATACCTACAAGAAGGACTGCAGTTGCCAACAATTGCTCTACTTAAAAAAAAAAATGGAATTCAAGCAGCTTACTAATAAGGCAGTGGGTTGACTTTCTATCAGCATTTCACAAAAATGGGAAGGTCAATGACATAGTAACTAAAACTTTTCTTGAAAGTTACTTTGGTAAAGGCATGAAAAGTAGTTATTGATACGATGCCATCTTCAGGAGGTACAATTTCTTCAAGAAAACTTTCTTTTGAAAAATGAAATGGGTAATTAGCTTGCAGCCTATGCCCAGAAAATATTAAAATGTTTTACCCAAAGAATTAAGAGAGAACGGGAGACCACTGTGAACTAGAGGCTACTTCTTAGTTAACTGGTAAGCAAGGTAAAACAGTGCCCATTCTCATCCCTCACAAGTATCTGTTTGTAAACCAGCCCTTTTCAGGGCATGAAAATGAATTTGAAATTCTCCTTCATCCACCTCTCTTTGGTAATGAAATAACTGCCAGTTCATAAGTCTTTTTAAAGATTAAAACAATAAACCACATCATCGTGTTCTCATTCCTCACGCATTTTTGGTTTATAATGTTATTATTCCAGGAGATGTTGCATAATTAGTAGCTCTTAAAACAGGGAAGTCAGCTGCAGCAGTAACCTATTCACATTGTAGTAAACAACCATTTTCTTAGGCAAAATATCCCTCCTCCTTTTCTCCCCAACTAAGGCACGCTGAGTTAGAGAGCATGGTGATAAATGAAACAAAACAAAGCAACCAGCTGAAGAGAAAATCACAAGGCAGAAATGGGAAAACTGGTAACTCTATCATTTCATTTTCAAAATAATTACTTAAGATGGCAATAACTAGATTGTGAGTATTTTCTTTGCTTCCAAGAATACCAATAAATACCAATAGTATTATTAGAAACTTTGTGCTACAAGCACAGGATATGTCAGTGCATGCTGTCCAGAAACCACACAAGCCCTTCACATGATGAAATCTTTCCTTTGGCAAAAGCAGCAACTCCCATATATGAACCTCAGCTATTAAATCACCTTGTTAATTGGAAAGAGGAGGGAAGATGAATGGAGGGAAGAAGATAGAAAGTATTTAATAGCTGTCCTTAAGCAATGGATTCAGAGACCACCTGCTGTAAACACAAACTCCCCTCAGCAGTACCATGTAGTGCCATGCAAGCATCAGTGCAGGCCCTGTGCAAGAGTCAGGCAGTTCCAGCGATTCTCAACATTGTTTCACTGGCCAAAAGCATAAAACCACAGAAAAAAAATCTTTGCTGGGCAGTTTGGCTGTTGGAACATTTGGAGGAACTGAAAACAAGTTTTGCTTTTGGATGAGGTGAAAAAGAAGCTGGTATAAGCATTGAGGAATGACATCAAGCCAGGCCAAAATCCCTGGAGAGGTACTGCTGCAAGGACTTAATTGATGGTTTTTCTGATTGGACTAAGTAAAGCAAAGAAAAGTAGAAATGGTTGTTTTCCATTTTTTTCCTTAATTTCTGAATGCCATATTTTGCTCTGTGTTTCATGTCTGTGGTTTGTTTGGTTTTTTTCCAAACCTCCTTCTCATTAAAATTAGAAATTGCCTGACATCTGTTCTTTCTTTTCAAGCATCGAAACTCTGAAATCCCATAATCCGTAAATGGGAAAGGACGATTACTGAGAAACTTGGCTGAACTACATGTGAGACACATTATGGGACGTTTCAGCAATCAATTTAAAATCATTGGCTTCAAGTGTGTTATTTCAGAATTGCAGGCAGTATCTGTAACTTATGTTACCTAAAATACCCAAAGGAAAATTTTATCAAACATAAAAAGCTGTCTGTCTGCATAGGCAAGTCAATCTGTAGTATTTGAAAAAGAAAAAAGAAATCAATACTGTGATAGAACAAGATGGAATGGACACTCTTAGAAAAGCTGGCATACAGTTCTCACTGAAGAAGAAATATCACAGGACAGCTACAGTGGATATATTGATTTAATGCATTATGTTATTATCCCACAACAGATGAAAGGTGCAGGCACAGACCTGGGCTATCTCATGAGTGAAGAATTATTTCACAATCTTATAATTATTGATGGAGAACAATCACACATGCACCTGTAATCCTCACTTTAAATATAATTTCATTTCAGAAAGACAATTTTATATGTTCATATTGCTGCAAAGAAAAAGGAAAATGTTTTGGTCATGGGTAATAAGCAGGATATATTTCAGTATCTACCTGGTCATCTGGACATACGATAAATCCAAATCAGTAAGCAATTTTGCCAAAGAAAATTGTTACAGTACACATTATAGGTATGAAAGACTCTGCAGAACTTCATATTAAACATGAAAACTTGTCAATAGTTTAAAATGTGCTTTAAAACATAGTTTAGATAATTTAGGGTTTGCTTAGAAAAGTTAATTATTCATCCTTAGACACAGAACAGTTGCTATTTTAAGATGTATGACGTAAGAATTATGATGTTTATTTCAAGTTCTCTGTTGGACACACATGGACACACATCAAGCGAGGCAAGAGGTACTATAGAGGCCCAAGAATGAATGAGGCTAGAGGAATGCCAAGCCTACAAGAGAATGTACAAATCATTTCTCCTTGAACAGAGGGCTCTGTGGTATTTTAGCTTCCAGTAAATAATGTGTACTTTGTGTATATAATGCAGCTACAGTGGATATATTGATTTAATGCATTATGTTATTATCCCACAACAGATGAAAGGTGCAGGCACAGACCTGGGCTATCTCATGAGTGAAGAATTATTTCACAATCTTATAATTATTGATGGAGAACAATCACACATGCACCTGTAATCCTCACTTTAAATATAATTTCATTTCAGAAAGACAATTTTATATGTTCATATTGCTGCAAAGAAAAAGGAAAAATTTAGAAACTATTAGGATAAACTGATCGGAACATTCACATTAGTACACATGCTTTCTGTTGTGTCTGGAACTCTTCCCATTCATCCTCTTTGCACTCGGATGCAAAACAAATACTAGCCATCAAAGAGTGGGTGGTGTAACCCTTGCTACATTGTTTGGGTAGTTCAAAATGTATTATCAAATCCAAACCAAAGTAAATGTTTAAATACAAGTTACCCATACTGTGGAAAAACCAAGACAAAACAAAATCAGTTTTGCATGTCCAAGGAACAAGCACAGAGAGGCTCGACCAGAGTAGGTACGACAGACCAGAGGAACATGAACATCCCTCACTTCTTTCCTTTCATTATAGCCTGCAACTTCCTTGTGCCATCCCAGGATGTGCAGTCACACAGCAGGAAATGTGCTCCGAGCTCCGTCCTTCAGCCAGGCGTGAGCAGCAAACGGGGCCGTGTGCCGGGCCGGGCCGGCCGGAGCAGGAAGGCCTGGGAAGCGAGCTGGCTGCTCAGACACCCATTGCAGAGCCACGCCACAACAGCTGCAGGCTGCCTGGCAGCCGAGGACCACACTGATCTACCAGAAAGCTACAACTATGAAATGGTTCAAAATAAAGAAAAGGCATGGTAACAGTGATTCTTCAAACCTTTTACTTGGACACTCTTTAAAATACGTCTATCATTGATTAACATGACCTTTACAATGACTTTTAAATTAATCCCTAACTGACTATACTGGGTTTCTCTTTACATAAACTACAAATTCTTTTGGCAATTCGAGCTTTATCAATGACTGACTATAAAAGTTATTTTGAATGCTGTCTTCATCTTAACTCTTTACATTCTTAATGTCTTATTTCCCCATTGGTAGATTTGGCTCAGTAACTCTCGTGTTTGTTTACATACACACATTTACACACCAATATATCTATGGGGGTGAGATGTCAGAGTAGCTTTGAATACACACAGCAAATGATGTTTACAACAGGCCTTAATGAGAATGAATCAGTCATTCAAACAGCACTGCCCCTGTGAGATATGAACAAGACAGGTTGTCACATTTAAAGATTAACGTCTCGCTTTTGCCAGAGTTCCAAGACTGCAAATGAAAATGCTAATTTGGCTTTTCCTAGCTTTCCAGTATTTGGCACTGCCACTAATTTTTTAAACTTTTTTTTGGTGCACAGTTAAATATATAAATAATATCAATTTCATTTCTACATATACTAATATTGGTATTTAAAAATTGGGTTTTTTAAACAGATCAGTTTTATAGAACAATCAACCATTACCAGACATTTGCTTAACAAGTCCTGCTCAGCTCTTTATATTTTATGTCTATATATTATGATCTTTTCATTCCTCTGCTGCCCTGATCCAACATGAAAACTTACTGTTATACCCTGGTATTTCAACAAGACACTGGATGAAGCAATTTAAATTCTCTTCTAATTACTGATAAAGAACGCACTGTCTAGTACTGAATGAATTCATATTTGCAAATATAATGCTATATAACTATGATAAAACATGCCGCTTGGTGAGATAAAGACCAACAATTCTTTCACATAAACAAATAAATAATTAATAAATACATATATAGACCTGATTTTATAGTCTTCTCACTCAGCCTCCAAATTTTATTCTGCATTTGATTAACTTAATAAACATTTCACTGAAATAGTAAGCAGCCCTACCTTAAGCACTATGTACTGCATACTGACATTGACAACAGGGGAAAACAAGTAACCTACCAAGCATTCCAATATCAGCTCAAAAACTCATTAAGCCTTCAATATATAATCATGTTTAAACTGCTCATGCAAATGCAATTAATTGCATCCTCTAAAAAGGCATCTGAAATATGTAAGAGACTGCAAAAACAGTTTCTGTAAATATAAGCCTACTGTAACATGCTTTTTCACAGTAGCAAGTACAGAAGTTAAATAATATTATTTTACAAGTTCAATTATTATACCCATACTTTTCTTCAGTATTTTCCTGTTGTAATATCAATCCATTATTTTGCCCCCAGAAATTATGACAATAAAGTAAGAGATAATGGCATGTCTAGTTGCCAACAAATTAACAGTGTATTATTTTAATCTGTAAAGCACCATGTATACTGATGCTGTTGCAAAAGCAGAGGAGGAGTGGTGGGAGTTATACTGTGGGAGAAAAAAAAATTATCACCATTCTAGAAGAAGATATTCCCGGCAATAAGGCTTTATCACATCATGCCTACACAGAGATCTGGAAGTCTCTGCTTTATTGGGATTGTCACAGATTGATGATGCCCTTTTGACAGAATAACTGAAGCACTTTGGGGAAACACCTCCGAGTACTTGGCTGAGATTATCTTTTAGTAACAAAAAGGTGCAAAGTGGGAAGAAGTTAAGTTGCGCTGTATCAGCGAAGCTTTGTGAATTGATGAACTCTTAGCTCTAGTCTCTGGAGAAAGTTCACTTCTTCTCTCACCCAGCCATCACTCCAAGTCCCCTTAATGACTCAGTTCCCCTCCTAAGCCCTCTAATATCTCACTTTTTTTCTCAGACCTACATCCTGAAGGCCTTCTTGAACTATTCTCAGTATGTGCTGGCTCAGGAAGGAAGCTCATCAGAGTCCACAGCTATTTGGTCTGCACTTCAGCCTTCCCTTTGGCAAAGGAGAGAATTTGGCTCACTCTCCTCTAGTCCAGCAGCTATCTCCAATAAGCTTGTAAGAACTTGTACAAGAAAGAATTTGTAAAATAAATAACCAGCAGAACAGAGATATAGGCCATCCCTAAGCAGAACAAAAGACAAAATCAAAATGTCATTGGACTAGGATTAAACTTGCAAATTCAGATCATATTTTAAATTCTTTTCAAAGAACATTTGGGAAAGGTACAGAAGCAATGCAAAGAATGAAAAATCATCAGTGTGTGCCTTCAGGAACACTTAAAGGAAAATTTAGTCAGTGGTTGTACTGGAAGAATGGTAGGTATTTTTCCAGATAAAATAACTGGCAGGAAAAAACCACAACTCACCATTTGGCAGACTACAATTTGGGTAAGACAACAGAAGTGACAATATGGTCAAAATAGAATATATTTTAGAATAATATGAAAAAAGTCTTGCATGATTTTATCCTTAATTTAGTCATCAAGATGGTAGCTGAGATGCACACTATGTAAAAGTAAATATGAACCAAGAGCCTCTTCCTACAGGGAAAAGGTGATGTAAGTGGCAGGAGAGACATGCAGTTATACCATTAAACACAGCACCTTTTTAAACCACCTAAGTGCTGACAGGCTTTTATGCTGCTGTCCAAGGTTTCAGCCTTAAAAAGCCAGCTTGTAGCTCATTTCTTTGATGACTGAGGTCAGTCGTGTTTAAGGGTGGGAAATACTGTCCTACAGAGAAATAGCTCAATTCTGTTAGGAGTTAACATACTGACCTGCAAGCTGACACTAGTAACGTATTTCCTTTTTTTAAAAGGGAGTTCTAATCCAGTCTTCTAGAAAATATATTAATTTTTGATAGTCTTTGGATTATCTGCAAGTCTGCCAATTTCATGCTTAACCTAAATCTTCATCTCAGTCTGGAGCAAATAGGGAAAGAAAAAAATACTATGTTTTTAAAACTACAAAAGGATTTAAAGAGGAGTAATCTGTACACATCGAGCTATTCTTCCAAGAAGTCTCGGAACACTGGGGACATTCCAAAAGATTAGAAGATGTGAGACAATGGATTTTTTTTTTGAGGGTCAACAGATAATACAAATAATTTTAATGCCCCAAATCCTTCTTCTGATCTTATGTAAAGTATTTTCAGAGTCAACAAGCAGCTTGATTTACATATGAAAAATGAACACATGCCAATTTAAACATGAACTAACAGAACATAAGCCACTTTCTAAATTCACTTATAAAAAAGTGCAAGACTTATTATGAGTGTAAGGCATCTAACTTGATACTAACACATTCTGATTAAAGAGACTTCTTAATGCTGGATACATGAAACTGATTTATAGTGCAGCCCTGAGCATAGAATCAGCAATGAATTGGTGAATTTTTCAAGAAACACCACATGAATGAGTTACCAGCTCACCATCTCTTACTGTTTTTACCAGTGGCCTGGAAGGAAAACTCCTCACTGATCAGGCTTAAAGAGAAAAAAATTTGTGGGAAGATGATGAATTACAGGAGTAATCAGTTATCTCTCTGAATTTGGTATAGTAAGAAGAGAATCAAATAAGTCACACAGAAATGGAAGGCCCCACCTTAGCTGAAAAAAGGCAAGCTATAATAATCAGATATATAATATAATAATTTACTGCCCTCTCTAGTAAAAGAAAGTTTAAAGTTGTTTAAGGAAAGGAACCTAAAATAATTGACACTACAGCCATAGATATGATAAGAGCATAATTATGTTAAGTCATTAAGACATTAGATCTTGTTAGAACAAGCAAGGCTGTATTATCCTTCTCCTTTCCCCATAAACAGTACAAGCCAATCATACCAAGGTACATGTAGCCTGTTATGTAAGTTCTCAGTACCCCTATGTTCTGGGCAAACCAGATAAATTATCCCTCAGTGCTTAGAGGCATATGAGTATTTTTGCTGCTGTTGTTGAAAGTACATAGTACTTTAGGAGGATTGGGGGTTTTTTTCCCCCAAAGCTTTGACCTGGCAAAATAATAATTTTCATACATATGCATCATACTTCTAGAATCAGGATTTGCTTCTCTCTAGCAGTTCTTTGGCAGCATGTATACATATTTTTTTTATCAACTTCAGTATGTTACCATGCTATTTTACTTCCCAGCTGCATAAGTTGTGTTCTTTGTATTTCTTCCTGCTGCTGAAGAAAAGCTAAAAGCAGGAGTTGGAATAAGTTGATCCTTTGCAGGCATCTACCTGTAAGATACATCTTGCCATAAAGAATTTAGCAACACAGAAGTTGAGACTTCCCTGACAAAATGATATACTGAACTATAGATTTACAATCTTTCTATGGGCAGTCACAACATTATCATCTTTTTTAACCCCACATACACACAGCTGTCTTTACAGTGATCTTCTAACTATCATTAGATGACTTGGTTTTGCCTTTGGGAGCCGGGAAGTTAAGAAGAAGGGTAAGGAAAAGAAACAAACAAAAAAGTAAAACCTTCATAATTGTGAACTGAATTTTCTTTCCATCACCACTCTGTCCATTTCATTGTTCCTCTTTTATGTATTAGGATCTAACCTGGCATAGTCCTGTAATTCACTCTAACCTTTTTTTTTTCCAGCCCATGCTTCAAAGTGAATTGGCTGCCTTGGCAAAACAATGCCCCAGAAATATACCAGTGGGATTTTCACAATTCTTTCTGTAACAGAACAGGAAGCTTTTACAAATGTTTATTACCTCACAGAATGCCCTTAAGAATGGAAATCAAGTGCAGGGTATTTTCCACCAAAGCATGTTTCAGCAGCATACGGTATAATCAGTTCCAAATTAATCTTAGTATGACGGAGAAGAGAGTCAGAAAAAAGTCTGTATTAACCTTTTGCACCAGAGTAGAGAACACATCAGTAAATCGCTGGTCAGCAGGCACAATCTGAGGTTAGAGATTGTCACCACCTGAAGGGAGCATGCAATGAATGTCACTGCAGGAGAGGGAGCTGACATACACATGTGTCACCTGCAGGCTCTAGCTCACAAAAAACACACCACAAGCCATGTGCCCTACAAGCCTTGACAAGGTCGGGTGGAATCCTGGGTCCAGTTTCCAGCACAGCCTGTCAAGAAAGACAGCCACCAAATGGAGGGGGTTTGGAATCAAGAAAAGGTTTGTGAAACAAAGTGCCTGAGAAACGTTACCTGCCCACACATTAAAGAACTGCTACAAAAAGGAAGGGAATAAACTGCTCATGTTCACACAGACACAGGAGAAATCAGGAGCTGATACTACAGAATAGATTTTAGAAGGTCCCCTTTTCCTTAAATTTCTTTCTGATGGTAGGGTTCTTCTGACAGCTGACATGGCAAAATAAAGCCCCCCTTAGCCCAGAACCCCAGGAATTAATTTATAATTTGCAGGTCAGCAGGCCAGCATCAGTAAAAAGAGGGTGAGGTGGTACATCTTCTGTAACTACACCTTTGAACAAATGTTGTTGACAAACAGGGAGAGAATGTAATCTATCTTTCAACAACACTTAATTGGCACCTACTGCCATGGTTTGCTCCTTAAATACCACTTACTCATATATTGAAGTAAATTGCAGTATCCTTTAATAATGTAACAGATACATCCGTTTCACATTCAAGAAACATGTCCCTATATAACAACATTTCCTATTACATACTATATATACTTGATATATATAGTAAAATCATGTAAAATTAATCTGATAACCTATTACATGCTTACCCAATATCGACATATTCTCTTTGCTTTTCTTGTATTTTTTTTTTTCTTTTAAAGGCCCGAATATTTTTAACCTGCCACTTCTTTATCAAACCAAACAGTTAAAAGAATTTCAATACACACTTCACATTGTATATACTTATGTCATAAATACTGACTGCTGTGTCTTCTAAATCGTATTCCAAACAGTCAACTTAGATCTTATAAAAGCTCTTGCCATTTCAGCTTTAGAGGGATGTCATCAGTCTTGACAGCTCACTGATTTGGATCTCTGGCTACTGCTAGATGATTATATAAATTGTGCTAAATATAACTTTATCCATTATTCTAAAATCATTAAGCTGTAGGATTTCTTTCTGACATACCCTTTACTAATTTTTCTGCTGGTCTTAGATTCATGGCTTGGGAAGGCAAAGGAATATACTGGGAGATATCCTTCCTCGTGACCTTCTGATCCATGAGGGAAAACTGAACATCATTTACATTTATACTAGATAGTTAATTTGCTACACAGCACTATTACAGTCAATTTATAACTTAAAATATTCAAAAAGGTACCAGATAATCTTTTAATGTAAGTCCTGTTTTATTTACATAGGACAAATTCTACCGGATTTTGCTTTGGCTGATTTGGAGATGCATGTCTGCAAGATAATACAACTTCTTACTATGTCATATAAACCTAACAGTTCAGAGAAAACCTACCAGTTCCTATAATCAATGGACATACACTGCTATTTACAGCATTTCCCTAACTGTCACACAAGAAGAATAATACTATGGAGACCTTAAGATATTTTGCTCATTCAACCTCAGGAAAAGAAAATCTCGTAATGTTAAATTCCATAGAGTTTGTAAGAACAAAGATTTTGTTATGATACATCTACTGTGATGACAGAGTGTGTTCTCTGCTGATAAAGGCAGGCAGATTGCCAGGATTATGTGTGCGGATTAACAAATGCAGATTCAAAATGTTCTTTTGTACTAGACCGGAGCAGCTGCTGCATTTTGGGGAGTGCAAACTGTATTCTTTCAACAGTCAGTGTGGTTTTATCCCCTTGTTGCTGTGTGTATGTACTACACAGAGCTGGTAGTGAAGCTCTCCTTATGTTTACATGACAGACCCACACCTCCTGCTAAAAGCTGCTCACTATTTTCCATAATAGGAAGAAAGCAGTGCTCTTCAAGTCACTGCCTGCTACAACCATGTAAGATTTTTAGCTTTGTACTATCCAGTACAAGGGTATTAAGAAAGATTTCCCTTCTTTACCATAATTCAAACAAACTGATGAAGAAATTCCTTCTAGGTAGTCTGTAAAACAATTCACAGATCTTTTCCTAATAGCTCAGTTACTGTGCTCCAAAATATACTTAACCCAGTAGAAGTAATCTAAACATTTATTTAAATAAATCTTTCCACATATTTAAAGATACAAAGAAAGTTCACAGCAGCAAACCAACAGCCAAAAGCTGAACGACACTACATGACAGTGCTATTGAAACAGGAAGAAAATGTTCTTAAACTCTGTTTAACAAAATAGTCTTTCTTTCAAGGTAAATGAAAATACTTCCTGGCCTTTTTAGAAAGCATTTTCTACATGATACCTGGCATTCTTTATGGACTTAATTAATGACATATTTCTTTCATAATTTATTCCTCCTTTTAACTAGTTTTCCTTTTGTGCTTGAGGAGTAGATTTTGGTCTGTTCTCAGGTGGTTTTGTTCGGGTTAATTAAATCACCACCATCACCCCCTTTTTCTCCACCTCTCCCTCCCGCCTTTTCCCCCAGGTTAAAAGCAGCACAAGATGGAATAATAACTAAGAACACAATCAGAAGCTCTTTGATTCAAAACTTGAGTTTGTTCAAGGCAGAAGAACACCAACTATTTTTCAAGGATGTGAACAAGATAAACAACAGACAATAATAATGCATTTCATTATTTTCTCACGAGAGGCATGAGACTTGACTTTGGGAGGTACTACCTTCTCTGGAGGTTCATTTATTTCCTGTCATTATTCCAAAAGCAGCAGTTTGATTTAGTAGATCATGTATCTCAGTTTGGAAGACGTATTGCAAAATTCTCTCCTCATTTTAGTAAAAGATTAAATGTAGTTACCACAATTTTACATTAGAATAAGCATGAGAAAATGTGCTGCTATTTGTAAACATTTCCTACATTCGGCTGGCAAAGGCCAGTGTAAGGCCAGCTCTGTATACACCTGCATCCATCGAGGATTTTATGGCACTTCTGAGAAGGTACTTTCAAGGCAATTCAAGCATCATTGTTTATTCAATAGCTCTGCATAACTGAAATCAACCCTGCAAGAATTGTTAAAAAGAACAATCAGACTTAGCTACCTTCTAGGCAAGAATTCTTAGTAATACAAGTTTGAAATGCTAGCTATGGTGCTGGAACCCTAAGACCTAAGACCAAAACACTACATAGATTTTTGTATTGAAATTAAGGATGCTGGAATAAAAAAACCCCAAAACAACAACAACAAAAAAACCCCAACTAAAATTAAAGCTAGAGAAATCATAGAAAGCCTTAGGGTTTTTAGCATTAAAGTTGCTGGAAAGGGCCAGGAAAGCCTCCCTCCACTGTATTCTTTATAGACACAACTTTGGTGTCAGGAGCTTTGCTACCTTCCACATTAGTTGCCACATTTGGTGCACAAGTTGAGCAAACAGCATTCCATGAAAACCCAAAGGATGTTGCAGAGGCCTTTGTGGTTATCTAAGTCTTCCCCACATTTCTGATATGGATATACAGAAGTACAGCAAACCCCACTATAACTCACACTGATAACCTGTATGTTTTGCACTCACTAAATTCTAGACAAACACACTGCAAAAAACATCCCAAGACACTGCTTCTATTTACATGACACAGAAAAAAAGCATTTTCTACATACAAGAAAAACATAATTAAATACAAGCAAAACAAAATACCCAGGCTATGAGTCAACAAAAATTGCTTGAAAAAAAGCTAATAGGACATTAAGTTCTAAGTTAAAAAGGTAAGTGCAGAATGAACTCTGTGGAGAGCTGTAGCAGTTAGCATGGCCCAACTGCGAACTGGCTCCTTGTGGGTGAGGGAGCCTGGTACAACATTACTGTGGCAAACAGGTGTTTGTGCAGTGCTGACTGAAGTGGGATGGTGTATTTGACACAGTAAGTCCAGCAAAAATACTGGATCCCTGTTTTCAAGCAAATGAGAACCTTACAAGGAATGTATGTGAAGAGATGAGACTAGAAATGAAACAAAAAATATGGAATCTCTAAAGATCACATTATCCCAGGCCAAACCCACAGCAGACTGGTTCTACACAGCACATCAGACTCACTGAATTCAGGTTCTGTTTCACCATTATATTTGCTTATTATTTTAATCTTCTGTGAAACATACTACTATCAAAGATGATTATATATCACAAGGCAGTTAGAATCTGGTGCTTTAACTAACAAATTATGGTATCTATGGGCTCAAGTCAAGTAACTGCAAATTCTTTTTATGTGTTTTCATCTAACAACTAATTTACAATAGCATGGAATGGAAACCTGTTGCATCATGCCTAAAACCAGAAAAAAAAAATTATTCAGGGCAGAAACCACATCTTATTTCTTTGTTCTGTGAAGTGCTTAGTACACATTGTGCTGCTTTCCAGAGTTAAAGGAGCTGTATGGCCTGGAAGTGCAGAGGCTGCAGCATGTAGCTGCAAGTAACCAGGCGAGCTGCTGCAGCCCTTCCTCAAGGAGAAACACACTGCTGATGAAAAGCACTGTCATTTCCAGTGAATGCAGTCTGCCACGGAGACCAAAAGTCTGGACTGCAGGATGAGTTAACCACTTATTGTCTGTTATCTCATCCAGGAGGAGAGCCAGGTTCTGGCTGTGGCTACATACACACCTAGCACTATCAATCCCCCAGTCCTCCAGCCTTCCACAGGAGTTTCGCTGGCTGTTATTAACTTTGCAATTAGTTCTGCACAACAGAAAAGCAAAACTGGTGCAAAGGTCCCTGGACTCGCCTCTGCTCCCTCTTCAGGGTATTCACTTCAGTCAGCCCTGCTCTAGTCCTGGGAAATGAGTACCCCATGGCAAGTGGGCTACCATAGGTGTGATCCTAGAGCCCAGCTTCCAGGTTACGTGCTCAAAAAAACTGCATTTGTGCTCCCTGAGATGCTTCCACACTGCAAACTACAAGAGCAGTAACTGGGAGAAACACAGATATTTGCCTCAGACATGCACCCCGATGACTACTAACTAGCTAATGCAGGCACACCTAATTGTACCTCAGTTATAGTCCAGATTCACAAACTGCTACAGCGAAATTATTGCCAGAATTCATCACAATAGACATCTTCAAGGAAGAAGGTAATTTGCAGCTAAACGGACAAACAACTTAGATGACAGTACACTACTTTTTATATTTAAACCCCATACACACAAATTATGTCTCAGAATTAGGAAAATAGCAATTTTTATCCCTACCAGCTATTACGGACTTATTGCTGGGGTTTTGCAGGAGCCTCTCATTCCCATTCCATTTTGGCTGAAAACTGCAGAATTTTATGAAGGATTTAGGTGTTACTTGATTAATGACAGTAATTATACATGGGTGTAAGTTCAAAGTAGCAGCTCAGCTGGTTGACTTTCTTGCAACACTGTTTTTCTGAACTGAGATTTCAACTTTTTAACAAAAGTTATCCTTTTTGATTATATTATGCTTAGCATGGCTTTTATACTTTTCCACTCTGAAAATATAACAAATATTTGTATGGCATATTTTCTTGGATATAGTATTTATACACAGGGTATTCACCAACCTTTATCTAGTCACTGAATTTTATTTAAGAACTAAATATCTTAAAATGCCTTGCAAGTTAATAACTGGTTTTTGCAGTCAGCTGAGAACGTTCTATCAATATACAATAATAAGCTTAGAAAATAGATTTTTCTGGTGAAAATTTGGTAAAAGTCTGTAACATTACTATATCTCTACAGCCCCTAACAACATTAGTTTTAAACAGGTATTCAAGATTTGATATTATTACCCCTCAAGCTAGAAAATCAGATAGTTTTGGCCCTGTCACATTACGGACAGAAGTCCACTGCTAGGGTAGTTATGCCATATCAGTTTCCCTGCAAAGTGAACTGAGATGCCAATTTTTTATTCCTTTCCCCACATTGTAGAAGTGCATTGCAGGGACTTGAGGGAAGAAAAGCATTTTTTAATTCCTCTCTGAATCTGTTTATTCTTCCCTGCACTTGAAGCAAATTGAAAGAGACCACATGAATACCAAGTGATCAGCCTGATTAAATATCAGAATTCTTGTAAAATGATTTGGCATGGAAAATAAGTTATTCAGTTAATATAAAATTCTTGTCATAATGGAGAAACTTTTAGAAAAGTCTCCTCTGACTTATCCTGGAAGAAGAAATATTTATGTTTTTAAAACAAAGAGATCCAACGCTTATATAAGAAAAAATATGAAAAAATCCGAATTGCTTTCCTCTTTTGTATCTCACATTTGAAGGTTTAAGTCAGTTTGGGTTATGAAGGAAACATGAAATTTAAAAAAATAAATCAGCATGGAAAAATAAAGTTAAGCTTGACTTGAACAGTGATCTGTGCATATTATAGCTGAAAGCATAAGAAAACTATTGCACCATTATCAGAACCGTGCTGAATTCTTAAGCTATTTCTGATTTCTATAGCAGGTCAAAATCGCACATTTCCATATGGGAGTGCCTGCTGAAGACAGATTTTTTTTTTTTTTAATGCATTGGAACTTGCCAACTGACATAAATATCTTTGCAAAATTTTTTAAACTTAGCTTCCATAAACTTTTTAAGTATCAGATAATTCCTTTTGCACAGAAGTATAATTTCCAGGAGAAAAATACTCTGGTTCTTGGTTCAACACTTTCAATTCCAAGCTCTAGACTATTTCTGCATTGTCTGAAGTCTAGCATAGCAGAGCCAAGACCAAATAAATTTCAACCAGAAGAGAAATAACATGGTATTTGGTTCATTTGCTCCCCTACCAAAATTAAAGACAACAGGATGATCCTTTCAAACACAGAGTTAACAAAAATAAACATAGAACTAAGTTTTAATACCTCGCAATACACAGAGAACAGAAATTGAGGTATCACTGAATAACTCAGCTTTTGGTTTTACCAGAAATGAAACAGGAGATGTGAACAAACAAAACATGAGAAAGACTAAAAGAATTAATCAGACCACACAGGTGAGGCTTTAACAGAAGCCTTTGCTCTCATGGGTTAATTTCACAAGTGCCTCTTTCCTACCCCATTCCAGCAGGGCAAACTGATTTGTAGACATACATACACCCATGTATGTACACACACACACAGAAATACACGAACACAGCACTGGCAGCCTCTCAAATTAGATACTAATGCAGCCAAGCAGTCATGACTAACAAGCAAAGTGCCATCTATCCTGACTCCAGCACAAAGCAGCACATCCATTTGCTAGACTTTTCAAGGACTTAAGTATGTAAGGTGCTTCCTAGGAAAGTTCAGCCTAAGAAAGAGGGAAGACCAAAATGCCTGCTTTACTAAATAGTCACATGTGAAGTAAGTCAACAATTAATCCCCACAGACGTCACTGTACAAACATCCAGTCCAAGGAATTCCAAGTCTGTTGGCTACAGCTACACACGTTATAGTACATGTGTAAAATTAAAACATTCCATACTCAAACCTCTTTCTATAGCTCCATTTTATAATATAACTTGCCCCTTTTCATCTAGAGAAAGTACAGCACATCTGAGAAGATAACAAGAAATATCCTCTAACAGACACCAACGTCTTTCCCCTATTCCTGGGAAAGACAGGCTAGCAAAGGGAAAGACAACCATACTATTAAATTACTCAAAATCACATTTTACATGGGTTTAACACAATCTGGTTTACTAGAGGAACATATGTGTTAATTACATATGAAAACTTTCTGTTCTACATAATTGAAAAAGAAAAATTATTCCATGCTCTAAAGCAGGATATAAATTTAAATTTGTAAGACTTGTACAAACTGTGACATACGGAATAATAGGAAAAGGTACTGGAAGACATCAAGAGAAAAGACTGTCAATACTGCAACAGCCAGATTTTAAGTTCTCTGCCAACTTTACTAACAGGATAATAAGGAAAAGGGTGGAGGTTTTCCAATTAAAATATAATGCTGCTGCTCTGAACTTGCGTACGACTGAGAGCATGGTTTGACAAAGTACAACTCTTGGGCTGAGGATGTTAGAACTGAGACTACAGTTTCACAGCCACTTTTTTGCTAGCAGTTGTTTTGGACAAAGGTGTGTTTCTGCCCAAGCCAGTTGTGTTCTCTGTCCTTGTCACAGCCCAGCTACCTGTCAGCTGGCAACTGCAACAGTGCACCCATCTGTTACTGGTACTGGAGTGGGGACCAGTGCCCCGGGCACAGCAGGAACCTGGGGCTGTCAACTGTTATGATGCTCATGTGTCAATAACTACCTGCTGACTATACCTAAACAACACAGCAAAGAAACACACAAACAGCCCCACCAGCACGGGGGAAATAAAAAATGACTACTGAAATGCATTTTATCACTAAAACAAAGATCAGCAAACCACACTAGGTAATACTGACACATTTCTTTTTCAACTGACAACTCTGGGAAGAGATGACTCTCACAACTACTCTAGACAGGGATCAAATTAAAAGAATCAAATGGGGAAACCAAAGGCTCATAAAAGCAAGTCAGTAACCTTATTTTCCTTCAGAGGCAAGAATAGAATGAGGTTCTGTAAAAACATAAACAGTCAGGAAGTTTGTTTGTTAAATGCTTTGACTTCTGTGAACATTAAGAACACTCCTAAACCACCCACAAATACTGCATGTGCCCTGCAAATTTTGCATCACTTAGAAACATAGAATTATTTAGATTGGAAAAGACCTCTAAGATCACCACGGCTATATTAATTCTCACACACCTTCATTCTGGCAGCAGCTACAGGTCACTGACCACAAATACTTTGTTTACGTCATTTATTCTCTACATTAAGTATTAAATATAAATATAAAAAGGTGAACTTTTAAAATATTTCACTTTAAACATATTAGCATCTTATTCTATCATACTGCCATTTGCTAAACAAACATATGTAGACATCCTTTTTACAGTTAATTTTTTATATCTCAGCCCCAAAGAAAGAAGAAAAGCCATGACTTAAGAGCTTACTAATAGAATAATTCACTAGTTGAACTAATGTTTTAATTAGCAGTTGTATAAAGCAAAGACATATTATTAAAAGGCTCCATGAAAAAATACCATTGTTGCATGTTTTACATTGACTAAATGTGCAACAGGTGACTATTTAATGTTATTAGGTTAAATTGCCTACCACCAAAGCCTTTTTTTTCAAGCTTTTAACCAAAGATTTCTGCCCAAGAAAAATGTTTTCAAACTTTTCTAACACAGAAATATTCTCACAGTCAGTGCTGCAAAATTGAAATCAAAGTGATCATATTGTCACTGCTATATTTAAAAATGTAACATTTGAACTAAGTAGGAAGATAGGTGTATTCTAGCATTAATACAGAAGAAATACACCTGCACTGACAGCTGATGAAAAGAAAAAAAAACCAAACCAAAACAATTATAAACTTCCCAGTAATGAATCCCATTGAACTCTTGGAAAATACTCCAACATAATGATGCATTTTAAAAGACAGATCTGTAGGTATTGGGAGTACACAGAGAGAGAGGAGAGATGTAACACACGAACTCTGAACACTCACCATCTGAATTGGTTTTTTGTGAAGATCTCGTTCAGTCACCAACTTCTCTTGGTCAGTGACATAAAGGCCTTTTTGTGCCAGGGCTTGTATAACAGCATCATGACCTAGAAGTGGTTTTGCAGCATCACTCTTGAGAATAAGGCTCCCAGCACGACAGTAGAGCTCGGCAGACAGCAGCAAGTTAACAACAGGTGGTTTAATGTGCTCTTGGTCATACTGGTCTGTGTAAAATGGTTCTCGTAGTTCTTCTGGAACATTTTCTACAAAATAAAAAAAAGCACAAGTCAGTATCAGAAAGGACAGTTGGAGTATTAGGGGATTTTTTAAAAACTATATACGAACTCAAAATTATATTCAAGAAAGCATAATCAAGGGGAGGCCAAAGTGTCTACCAGCAATTATATTATAAAATACTGGGAAAAATTTAATACAAAGGTAATATTTGAACTATAAATAGAAACTTAAGAGAAATTCCAAGTGTCTCACACTGCAAAGGCCACAACAGAAGAACAACCTGTGGTTTCACAGCATCATTACATTAAAATTTCTTGGCTTCTCCAAATACATGCCCAAACATTCTCATTTCCTTTGGCATAACATTATATAGGTCAGACATATAAAGGCAGAACAACACCCTTTTAAACACAAACCCTGGACTCTATTACAATAACAAAATGGAACTGAAACATTATGTTTCAGCACAGAATAATTCAAGACAAAAAGCAGCCTTCTGGTTTCCATATATGCAGGAGCATTTTGATTATTATACTGTCTATTTCAAAGGTCATGCATCACAGAAGGATGACAATCCAGCAGTTAAGCATAAATATATGGGCTTTTAACTGAAATTACAAGAATGGAGAAGGAAGAAAAAATATTATCAGTTTCTTTCTGAAAAAATACTGAGTTCTTATTGGCCTAGTTGTATTACTGACTTCCCTTAAAATTGTGGTTTTCCTCCTTTTTCAGTAAGCTGGCTTAGCAGCCACAGAAAGCTATGCAAGATTTTGTCAAATTTATGCTGAGATTTTACCTCCAAAATTAGCATTCCAGGACAATCCAACAGTTTTTTTGAATACTGTACATAACACAATACAGGCAGACTATACTTTTAATTGTCTACCACAAAAGTAATAATTATAAATTAATTAAATATAGTACTAGATCAAATTAAATTAAATCATGAGTCAAGTGGAAAATAACTTTCAGATTTTCAGGCATACACACTGCAAGATGCTCCATTTTCCTGCTGGAAGAATTTCATTCTCTATTGTTGTAAAATTAGTTAAGCCAACAACATTTATGGGATAAAGAGCATGTGATTCTTCTCCTGAGTCCAAATGGAAAAAGCCTGTTTAATTGCTAAAAGAAAAGATAAGTGCGTAGGAAAGCAGTGATGCAACTCTAAGTTCCTATTCCCTTTGCCTTCAGCTGGATACATGGCTAAACAGACAAGGTTTGAATCAGTCTGGAGTAAACAGCCCAGTAAGGGTGGAGCAGGAGAAGGGAGAGAAAAAACAGAACATGCCATCACAAGATAATGACAGATTATCTTCTTCCTCATACATATTCTATTGCAGTTCATGTGCTTCCATGATGGGCTTTGGAAGGTGCCAGCTGCCTTCTAGTTGTGAAAGAAGATATGCTTTATAGAGTGCAAAAAGTGAAAGAAATATTAACACATGCTTTAAATGCCAGAAGGATGGTAGGAAAGGGTAAGCTATTGCTGCTTCTTTTGCCAATTCAGAGTATCAAGTGAAAGAGGGGTACAGTTTGTAATTTGCTTAAACCATGAGCCTACGTTTGGCAAGAAAACTGACAGCTCTGCTTCAGAATACAGATCAAAATATACTATCAGCACAACTACTCTGCCCTTCAAAACACAAATCTAATACCTAACAGCCCTACTTTTTTACAAGCTGATAATAAAACTGCTAACAAAAATATCTCCCAGTGTCAGGAGATGACATTTCCGTCTTCTCTTCCACTTCCCAAATTCACCTACTGACTACAGGATCTAGAGTCATCCAGTCCAACAAAAAGCATTTCTAATTGAGGATCTCAGAGCTGCTAGATACCTGCTTCCCCAGGTATTGTTTTCATTTATCTTAAGTCTACCTGACCTTCTTTCTTTTCCCTGTTTGTCCACATGTTGTCTATTTAAATATTAAGCTTGTTATTTCTGAAGTCCCTAATGATCCATTTCCACTTCAGTATCAGGAGCACAATTCTCATCAGGACTTTATCCTCTGCAACTCCAACTGCCAACTCTTAAAGCATCTTTATGCTATTCCTTCAAGCTAGAGAGGATTAGAAAACATTTTTTGTAAATATCTCACAATGCTCATGCAACAGATTTTGCTTTTGAAAAAACAGAAAAAAACCCAAAACAAAAACCCAAACCAAACCACCAAATAAAAACCCAAACAAAAATCCACACACCCGTGTTTTGAAGCAGATGAGAACTTAAATGGGGATGGGGGGAAACAGGGAGGAACAGATAAAGCCATTTGTAAATGAGCTAAAAAAGCCTCATTCCCATATGAAAAAAACCAAACTCTTGAGGCAGGAGTACTTAGCTACACACAAACAGAAGTCACATACTCTGTGGTTCAGATTCACTGAAGACAATGACAGATTTCAAGTCTGAAAATTTGAGCCAGAAGAGAAATCTCAAGACAGTAAATAACAAACCCAATGCCTGTTATTTGTCATCTTCTGTATCACTGGAGCACATCCGGAAGTGACAAGATGCAATAAATGCATTTATCATGAAAGAATGACATCCACTGCTGGGATTTAGTAATTAAAAACTCAATTCAGTTAAAAAAAAAAAAAATCAACATTATGACTAGCAAAGGCAAATAGAATTATTTATAAAGCTTAGTTCTGCTTCTGAAAATACAGAAAAAGACAAAATGACATGTATGCCATTTCTTTTACTTCATTGGTGTACACAAAAATAAATCTGGAAAAGAAACTCATTGGTCTTTGTAAAAATTAAACCAGAAAAGAAATGCATTAGAAAAATAGAATACAGAAACGAAGGGCTAGGAAGAGTAGCTGTGGCTGCAGACACATTCTGAATATATAAAAAGTGTGAAAGCATACAAAGAATCTCTGGTGCAACAAGATCAGAATTCTTTAGAAAAATTCCTGTCAGAGTTCCCTCTGCACAGGCAGAAACACGGCACTTTCCCCCACTTCATAACATATATTGAACTGTTTGATACCAGAATAGCTCTTGATAGAAGATTCAAACTGTGTTCTCATGTTAGAGTTTAAAAAGAAAACAAAAAACCCCAGAGAGATAGGTAACAGACAGAGAAAACTCTATCTCAGAGTAAAAATCCTTCCAGAATTGGCATGTGCTGCCTCTGGAGCCCTGTGGCAGGGAATTTCAAGGCTACATCCAGTTCTCAGCACATTACCAGAACAATCAGTAGGGTCAAAAGCCTTTATTAACAATTCTGTCAAGACTAGAGATTGTTAAACAGGCTCTGTTCAGCAGAGAAGAATCTTAACACTAATCCCCAATATGTGCATTTTACCAGTCCTTCCTTTGCCCAGCTGACAAGAGGAATCTTTCAAGATTAAACTCTGAGGTAAATGACCTGTGTTAAAAGAACTACCCTGTTGCACATATTGCCATAAAGTACCATCTGACCTTGAAATCCGTGGTAATTATGTTAGAGGGGTATCCTGGGGACACCGAGTGCAGGGAGTTGAACACATAAAATGCAGGTGAGACCGGGATAGTGGGTGCAGTGCTGGAGAGAAGGTGGAAGATCTACCTGCACTCTTCCAGCACCAACTGGTTTTGGAAATGTGGACTTGGATAAAAGGCAGTGGTCACAGGCTGATGCAAGGAAAAAGTTTTTCAAGAGAGACCACCAGAGTATAGGCACAGGTTGCCTGGGGACCCAGCTGTGAAACCATCCACAGGGACTTTCAAACTGTGGACAAGGCCCTGAGAAACCTCTTCTAACTTTGAGGCTGGCTCTTCCTGGAGAAGGAGACTTAACTAGATAGATGATCACCCTATTTTTTCCCTAGAATTGTGAACAGGACCACAAATTTTCATTTTGGAAATAATTCTGACATTTTGAATTTTGTAAATATTGTACTGTGAAGAGAATAAATGAAGCTAATGGGCAAGTTCAACACACAGAGAAAGGAACAAAAAAGAACTAATACCACACTAGTCCAAAACTGTAACTCAAATTTAACAATCAGGCTAATTCCAAAAAAGTAATCAACATATCTTCAGGTAATTTTTCATAACTAATCAAGGAATCAAGAGTCCCGGAGATACTCTTTTTAGAGAAGAAAAAAAAAAAAGTTAAAGGGCTTATTCAAAGCTTTAAAGCAAACACAGGATTATTATTACTCCCTGTTGTAGTTTAACCCCAGCCCAAACTAAGTGGCCCAGCTTCTTGTTCATTACCCCCACTCTCCCTGGTGGGATGGGAGGATAGGGAGGAGAGCTGGAAAAAGGTAAATCCTGCAGGCTGAGATAAAAACAGTTTCATAATTGAAATAAAGTATTCTAACAATAATAACAATGAAAGGGAAAAAGAAAGAGAGCCCATTCCCAAGCAGTGATCAGTCCCTCCCAGCCAACTCCCCCAGTTCACCCTGAGCACAACAGCCATGGTTTGCAGCAGCCCTGTGGCCAGCTCAGCTCAGCTGTCCTGACCACGCTCCCCCACAGCTCCTCCTGCCCCTCCTCGCTGGCACGGGGCTCTGAGAAGTCCTTGACTTAGAGAAAGCACCACTGAAAAACAACTGAAACACCAGTGTGTTATCAACAGTGCTCTCACACCGAATCCAAAACACAGCACTGCACCAGCTACCAGGAAGAAAATTAACTTTATTCCAGACAAAACCAGAACACTCCCCACTGTGAGACAGAAGTGCAACTTAATTTTCCGTTTAAATAGACCATTTTAAAGGGAAAGAATGGTCTAAAAATAACTCATGCATACCACTACTGAATTTAGTTTTAAAAGTTTCTTTATAAAAAAATGTCTCTGCTCAGATAAGTATGAATTACTCCTTGGAAGACAGTATGAATTCCTCCTCCAGAAAAAATTACTTGTATTAGTGTGAAAAGTCTACACTTTCTTCAAAAACAAACTGGTTTTTTTGTAAAGTTTCCATGCTTCCACACACATGAATACAATCCTTTACACAACTATTGAGTTTTTCAAGTTTATATCAGGGAACAATTTCAGATTTATGAATGTTTGCCTTAAGAATGTCCAAAAGCTTAGAAGTCTTTGTCAACAAGGTCTCCATGTTGTTTGCTTGTTTTGGGTTTTTTTAATTCCTGAGGATAATATAAACAAGTTGAAATATTTTACCATGGGCTTTCTAATTAAAAGATGGGAGCCACAAGGCCACATTAAGCCTCAGCCTAGAAAACTTCCTCTCTACAGATTACTGACATCAGTGCACAAAGACATTAAGAAGAAAAAATTATTTGTAGAAGACTGAGATTTAATACAGAATTATTTAATGAAAATTCTAAGACCTTTAACTACTTCCTAGTGCCAACTAGTAGATGAATGTATGTCAAATCCTAATGGACTTGACAGTTTTCTGCAAGGCAGCAGAGGTATGCTTTTGCCATGGAGTAACCACGTTAAGTTACCTCATTCAGACTCCCACTTGCCAACAAGGATTCTGGTGGCACATTTACAATCTGGGCACAAGACAGCAGAGCCTGCACAGAAGTCAGAGTCCAAGAATTGAAAACAGGTCAGAGAAGACAGAATCATATTATTTAACTTCTGATGAATTTTTGTATTGGACTCAATAGAAGAGAGAGACATTTCAATTTACTATTTGATTTTGGAGACACCATCAAGAAACAAGACTTTTAAACAGGAAGTGGAAAACAAAATGAGAGAGTAGCGATTACAAAATAATTTTTACTTTTTGGTTTGTTGAATCAGTCTGCCACTTCCATTGTTCTTGGCTAGCAGGCTGTAGGTGTACTTCTGTCTAGAGACAAGTATCTGAAAGGCCAACCTCTATAAATTTATGGCACGCTCAATTTCAGTGTAACCATTCTCAACTTTGTCCACCTTGCTAAGCTGAACTTGAGAGATTCTTGAATTTACCATCACAGAAGTACTATGAATAAACAGATCCGCCCCTCCTGCCTCTAGATTCCACAAAAATAGACCATTATCCACTGCTTCAACAGCTGTTCTGCACTTAAAAAAGATTCCTCATTCAAAAAAGAAACAATCAACGAAAAACCCAACCAAAACAAACAAAACCCCTCAAAACAAACAAGCAAACAAGTCCCAAAACTTTTAAGGAAAAAACATGCAGAGACTCTACTTTCATAGCCTAAACAGACTTCAGTTGTTCTTTGAACACGGAAAATCACATAAGAAATGCTCTATTAATTGTCACACTCTTTGTCTATCCCATCCAATATTCTGTCTTCAGTAGCACAACAGGAAGTGCTCCTCACAAAACCTACAGAATGTATCTGGTACTGGCATTTCTTATTAAAATGGGAAGATTAGCATCTAATTTACTAAAACCTGTGTATTGATCCAAGTTTTAATCAACAAAAGAATGACTTAGAATTAACCCTGGCAATAAGGGGATCAATTTTCATTAACATAAATGCCTTTGGAACTTATTTTTGGGAGAGGCAAGTTATGAGAAATGTAAAGATAATAGTATAATTACAATCCTATCTCATCCAGCTAGTACCTTGATGACTATTATAGACAAGTTATGATTTAAATAGCCTATGGAGTATGGAAAAAACTCTTTCAGAAATTTAGAGATAAAACATTTCTTGAACTATTACTAGGCTTTATTAAGCCAAAGAAAACTTTTTGCCAGTCATAAGTAGATAGATGTGAACGGACACATCTTCTTTGGTGTCTGGCTTACAGGTTCTCTTAGTGTAAGACTGCTTTTAACTGAATAAAAGAAAACATATAGGAAACAGTTAAAACTATACAAATCTTACATTTGGCAAATAGATTGCAAACACTACATTTCAACTCCGTAGCAGAAATGTTTATTACTACCACCTGATCCACTAATAATGTATTGTCCAATTGCTCAAAATAAAAAGGAAGGGGGAGGAGGAAGAACTCACTCTATTTTTCTTATGAAGTCTTGAGAGTTTTTCACTTCTATCCTCATTGTCCAGAATGATCACCAAAACAATCATTCAGAGCTCTCAGTTTAGCAGAGCAAGTAGTTAAAAGTTGCTAATTTCAGGAGTGGAATTGTATCCAGCTGTGCTCATTAAAATCCACCAGGTAGCTGTAGAATGGAAATTACATGACACCTCATATTGAAAAAGTGATACATTCCTGATTAATAGCATACAAATAGTCTTCAAGTTTGAATGAGCCAGCTTTAAACATGGAGTCACTAAAGTAACCCAACAGATTACCCTAAATCATAGGGTGAAGAGGAAAATTTTAAACTATATATCTGCAGTAGTAATTGCAATGGTGGTCAAAAAATACGAAGAGAAACCAGGTATAGGGAGAAGAAATATATTTCATCTCATCACCTGAAATTGGTGAGCACTTGGCTATAGCCTCTTTGTCAGATCTATTACATTGTGCAGACAAGCACTTACAGCTGTAAAGGCAAAAAGGCTCAAAACAGGCTCAATGGCATGGAGTCACTGAAAGAACAGATTCCATACCCCAAAGGAGGTCCATCATGTACTGCCAATCCTGCAACTGTCACCTTCCTGATCACCTTCCTGCACATTTGTACACGCACAGTCTACAACTTCAGAGGACTCTGCTAAACCTCACAGATCCAGAAGCTCATACAATTTTATGTATTTACTTTAAAAAAAGGGACCTACAGTCAAACTATATTACAAGTGTGTTCTACAGAAAGGAGTGATATAACCACCTTCCAAGTAAAACATCTCAGCAGATGATTTGTCTAATGCACTGATTTTAGTAGGACTGACTGAAGTATCAATTTGTCAGCAACTATTTTAGAGAGCTGATGGAATCTATAAAAAAAAAAATTCTCACAAGAATCTCGAACATTTGTTTTTGGACTTCAAACTCTCCTATGAGGTTTTGCTACTGCCAGACTGAATAAAAGTGAAGAAATTAGGCCTGCTAGAAAAAGATTAAAATATGCTCTGGCCTGCAACACCCAACATAACAGATGAGAGTATTTACCTACAACTTGTTTCTGTCAGATACACAATGTTCATTTCCTCCTGTCATGGTTCTACTGGCAACATGTGCAAAGAGCAGCAAGTAGCCACACATGAATTCTGAACACATTAATCATCAGGAAAAAGCTATTTTTAAGTTTCTTGGGTAATATTTAGTTGCAGATGATGCAATTTGTAATCTATTGCTTCAAACACCTATAAAGGATACATTTAATGTTAAAAAGTACATGGACTATTTTATTTTGACTTCAGAAAACACAACAATGTTTAGGACAATTGCTCAGACTTGTGCAGCTTCTATTTAGCTTTTCATCTATGCCTGTCAAAAAAAAAATCTCATGCTAACCAGTGAAATGTATTACTGCAGCAGAATAATACATTGCATGGATAGTAAAGCAGCAACAGATTTAACCTGACTTTAAAACTGTGTGCATAATTTCCTGAGAATCATACACAGAGATATTCTTAACTTAGTAACTAAAAACTGGATGAAAAGCTGTGCGAAAAACCATTTTCCAAGAGTACTCAGACATACGCTACCAAATGGGAGGAACATGTACTTCCAGGTTCAAGAACTCTTATCTTTCTTTACACTAGACAAGGTTGTAGAGAAGTGATTCCAAATTATAAAAGGATTGAAAGCACTTTGGAGGACAAAATTATCATTCAAGATAATTTTGATAAGTGGAAGAAGTGGTTTGAAAATAGGATGCAGTTATGTAAGTATAGCTGCAAAGCTGGAACCTACAACAGCACAATTACAAGATGGGAACAACTGAGTAGGCAGCAGTTCTGCAGAGAAAGATACGGAGCTACAGTGAATCACGGACTGCATGAGTCAACAATTCTAGGCTGATGCAGAAATGGCAAACTTCATATTTTAGTGAATAAATCAGAGTGTTATAGGTTGGAAATATGAGGTAATTTTTCAAGTTTACCTTGTACTGGTAATGGTTTAGCTGGACCATTAGATCTAGATTTAAGTACAGAGCTCATGCAAACCAACCACAGGAAAAAACTACATGAAAAACCAACCAAACAAAAAAAACCCCAAACCAAACCTTAGTAAACACAGAGAGCAAAAAAGTTTGACTTACAAAAAAGAAATAAAAAGTCTGTTTTGTCTAAACAATATAACAGACATTGCTTTTATTATATGAAAGGTGTTACAAAAAGGTAAGGTGGCCACCATTCTCACAAGCACCAGGAAGAGGGTAAGTAATGTCTTAACAATATAGCAAAAGGCATCAAGATTTTGTTTAAAATCTGAAGATACATAAGGTCCAAACTGACTAGCAGACATACTCTGGAATCTCTATAATCAGAGATTTTCAAAAAACAGGCTAAACAAGCAACTGTCAGGAATGATGTATATTTAGCTCAGCCTGTCTTGAGGATGGTGGATGGATAACAAATTTTTCAGGCACACTTTCTATTACTATAGCAGACTGAGAAGGCAAAACCTTCACATTCCAAAATAATGAAATCCACTTCTGTTGCTTTAGAAATAAAAAAGGCACAGAGTACCACAACATCAAGTCATTTTTCAACTTATTCCTATGAAGTAAGTACCATTATACTTCGAAGTTGAAGGCTATAGTGTCTATACAGTTCATCCAGTTCTCTGGGAAGAAAATTTTCTATACTGAAATGGTTAACTGCTGGCATTGGAGACAAGGCTGAAATTAAGTATTTGCAGATTTAATTTCTAAGGTCAAACATTCCCCCTTTTATACTTCACACTTGTTAATTTTCCCCCTTTCAACTACTGCAAGTTGTGTCACTTAAACAATTCGGTTATTACAAAACATTGAATCTGACACGTCCTAACACTGATATATCGTCTTGCAGCAAAACACCAAGGCACAAAATCCTACACACCCTTAACACTTAAATATTAATTCCTTCTTCAATTAGTATTTCTTCAATAATTCTTCATACGAGATGCCTGTAATATGACTGTTAATATGTTCTTACTCTCATATGACACCTCACTAATAAGACAACTTCTTTTGACCTGCCTCTGTTCTGGGCCAAACTCCATACTTGCAGTTTCACCAAGGACAATAGCAACAGACAATTTGTCTCTTGGTTTTTGGACACAGGTATCAATGAAACACCAAAAGCCATTACTAATGTTAATGAATGGTACCTATTTCAAAGTCTTTTTGTAAGAGCAAATTCACAACACACAGCCAAGCTATATCCACAACTCTGCATTGAAATATTCTTTTAAGACTGTGAAAGCCATCCACTGAAAGATGTACCCCTTTGATACATAAATATTTACATTTCTTTAATGGATACATGATTGTAACAACCTATGCTTTTCATTAATCAAGGTGAACTGCATTACTTTGTTTCATAGACGGGAGGGAAAAACCCTTCCCTTCCCCTGCACACTTAGGGAACTTCAATACTTCAAGGATTAAAAAAAAAATAAAAGTAGCATCCATAAACACACTAATCATCCTTTGTATTTCCTCTGTAAAAATGTATATAGCAATAGTTAGAAGACATGATTGAGGCTGTGATCTACTCCCAAGAACTAAAATAATTTAACAAACCCAAACTTCCTTCCTTCTTGGAAAAGGTGAAGGTCAGTTCTTCTGTTTCACTCCAAGTATAAAGGAAGCATTTGTACTGCAGACATGCAAGTCCAGTATACTGTTTTTCCCTACTTCAGCCACAAACTCTTCTTTGAAGTTTCTAGTTATATTAACCTAGTGGAAGAACTGGTACCAGAAACACTACAAATGCTTACCTCTCTTCCTACTGTTACATTACTTGCAGTGTTTAGAGAGCAGATGGAGCAATTATCCCCTCTAAACACGTTTCATTCGAGCATCTCAGAACAGCCCCAGTAATGAAGAGTAAAGGAATTTGTTTTGGATCACACTTTCTATAGAAAGTAGCAGAAAAGTACGCTGCAAGTGGCTTTACACATCCAATAGAAACTCAACCAGTATAAATCAAGACATTTCAATCATAGGTTGAGAATCTGTCAAACTCCAGTAGAAAAAAGTTTTCAGGTTAGAAGGCTGGGTTATATAATTGCACAAGCATTGTATACTCAGAATCCCATGAGTAGACCCTATAGAACCAAGCTACCTAAAAATATAATGATCTCTGAAAATGTTGAATTAAGTACTTCCAAGAATTTTCTCTACTATTTTACCTCTCATATCTGCATAGCTAATAAAGGCATATATCAAAATATTACTTGTCCAGGTTTCACAAAGAGAAGTAAGTAGTTTATCGATAAATCTTTATATGGAAACAGTATTTTGATGTTTTCTTTCTTTTTGAGGTGATGCACTCACTGAAATGTCACTAGATTCAAGCACTAGATTTAAAAGTGGCTTTTTAGAAGCATCATGTCAAATATCATGAGTTCCCAGAAGCATCATGAAGACATGCCTTTAACCCTGGCTAAATACATAATAGCACCCTGGCCCTAAATGTAAAAGGTGCAAAATTCCATAAGGAGGAACTTTTTCCAATTATTTTACAAAAAACAAAGGCAAAAGTAATGATTGTTGATATTTACCTCACCTTTCAAAAAACCACATTATTTTTAATCCACAGAAAACTAAATGACTACTGAAATACAGCTATACTGAAACCAAAAAACCACAAACAACAAGCAAACAACTCCACCTACCCCCCCAAAAAACCTAAAAAAATAACCCAAACAAGTAAACAAAAAAAAAAAAAAAAAAAAACCAAAAACGAAAAAAAACCCCTCAGCTTGGTAAATTTTCAAAACGCTTCCCTCAGAAGACCTCTGCAAGCCTGGTATTCCTCGAGGCCCAATAATATTTCAGGCACAGAATAATAGGTCTGGTATTCCTCAAGGTCCAAGGTTTCCAACGACAGAGCCCTAATGCCTTTTGGAGGCATTACAAATCGATTCCATTTACACTTACAGACAAGGAGAGCTTTCTGTATTGTGCAGGCCAAAACCTGGCATTAAATGCTCTTTTTCCTGAAACCCTTCTTATTGCTAAACCACTCAAATGGCTACAGGCTACTGTCACACATGTCAAAACTAAGAGCACGCACCCATTTCCATTGCTAGTCCCCAATTCAGCTCCTAAGCAGTATCAGGAAAAATTTCAAGATGACAGACAAACGTGGATTGCTGGGGTTTTTTCCCATTGTAGAAGTGTGACCCGAGTAATAAATCAAACACCATTTACAGAGATCGATTCACTCAAATAAAATTATATTAGCGCCAATATACAAAATTTACTTGCTGATGGAAACAGTGGGACTACTCCAAAAAGACTAAGTGCAATTAAGGAAAAACAAAAGAAAAACAAGAAAACCCACAAGGGGTAAGGGATCTTAAGGATAAGGGAACAGACCAAAAGCATTTCCCACACATCTCCCCCCCCCTTCTCAGCTCCTCAGGGAACGGCTCGCACGTCCTCAGTAGCGAAGCAACCAAGCAGGAACCAGCATCAAAGAAAGAGAAGAAGGAGACGCCACCTACCTGTCCCAAAGGCTTTGGCCACCAGCCAGGCCAGATTACAGGCGATTTTCGCTCGGGAGAAATCATAATGGTCAAAGGGTTTGATGGCAGGAACAATGAAAGTCTTCCTCATCTCCTTAGCGTCTGCGGCATCCCCCATCTTCTCACAGGACCCCCAGCAATTCGGAACTTACATGGTTGTTTCTCCGTCCTCCTCCCACGGCCGGGAGAGCCGGCTGTAAATACGCCGACAGCAGCTGAGGGCAGCGCCGGACACAGCTGTCCGTAAAGGGCTAACACCGCCTCCCGCCTTTCTCTGCACAGGAATGTAGCCGAGCCCGAGTGTCCTCTTCTTCCTCCTCCTCCTCCTCGCTCTTTGTCTCAATTCNGGGGCGGGCCCGGGCCGCCCCCTGCCCACGGGGGCCGTGGGCGCCGCGTCAGGCGGGGTCGCTCGAGGTGGGTCCGGCCTCGGGTGGGGCGGCCTCCGTGGACAGGACAGGCTCGGCCCGGCTCAGCCCAGCCTTACCCCCGCGGCAGCGGGAGGGGGGGGG
>VZRS01012154.1:66942-92252 GCA_013398055.1 Ifrita kowaldi
CCCCCGGCCCCCCCGCCCCCGAAAAAATGCCCCCGGCGGCCCCGGCCCCGCGTTCCCTGGGGAGACCCTGCGGCCAGGGCTGGGCGCCCCAGGCGGCCGCCAGCCCCCCGGCCCAGGGCGGGAGCCGCCGGCAGGGCCCCCGCAGCCGCCNCCCTCGGCCGCCGAGTCCACCCGCTCCGGCGTCGCCTCTCTCCACAGCGTGGCCGGACGGGCCCTCTGTGGTGTCGTCGGGGAAGGTCGGGATCAGCCCCGCGTGTCTTCTCTGTGAGGGGGACTGAGGAGCCGCCTGGCTGCATAGGGAGCCCGGCGGGCTGGGGTCGCGGTGGTCGGAGCACGGAGCGCTCCCGAGGAGGCGGGCTGAGCATCCCGCCCCTGGGCATTTGTCCCTCCTATTTTAAATCGCGTCTATATGTAACTTTGAGACTACTCGGGTAGAAAAATAACAAAGCCTTAAAATGGTTCAGGGCCTGGTCACGTAATCACTTTAATAGCAGGAGGAGTAGCGATTTGCCCTAAAGACCATCTCCTGCTTTGCTCACAAGTACCTGGGCTGTTTTCGGGAGCGTAGAGAATCACTTTAACAGTGGGCTGCGTGGAGGGAAGCATTAGTCACGGTAGGAAGCAGTAACTGCGTGCTTAGTGACTCAATCAGAACTGGATGGGTTGGCTTCGAAGTGCGGGTCTGAGGGTGCGGCCGTGTTGGTGAGGGGAGGCTGGCGGGAGGCTCTGCCTCCCTCGGCACGGGCACTGTCATCGGGTGACCCGCAGCGCCAGCCGGGGCAAATCTCCACGTTTTGGCAGCAAATAGTTATTGTAGGTTATTGTGGATATATTGTTATTGTATGTATGTATATATATGTATATAAAAATACATATAATTTGGGGTAATGTCTAAGTCTGCTCTTGTTCCCCTAAAGAATAATTAGACTGAGTCTTAGCATGACATTGTAAGATTTCAAATAATTTTCTGGCCAGACTGTTTTTTCTTTGTGTTTCAAGTGGATTGTGAATTGATCTGCATGGAGATTTTTCTATTGCTGTGTGGCTCTGTGTGCTTCTAGCACTTCAAGTGCACAGTGAGACAAACATCATGATTATCAGGCAAGAGTACTTTACAGTTTTACTGACATGTATCTGTATTTATTAGTAATGAGTAAATGAAAGGGTTATGGAGGTCAACATTTGAAGAAATTTTTGCTGAGTATTCCCCATACACTCTCTGGGATGGGATTCCCAAACTGTCATGCATACCACTCATATGTAGTGCATACCTACCTACAAAACTAGGAGCTGCTGCGGGCAGTACTCCGCAGAACGGAGGAGGAAAGTTGAGAAATCCGTGCTTTAGCAGGCTAATGACTGAAATTCCCAGATCCTCTGCAGCAGAAATAGTAATAATGATACAAAATTAACATACAGGTGCACTTAGGAAAATGTTCTCTATTAAGAAAGACTATGTGCTTGGTTTTTAACAATTAATATTTGCACATTTTCCTGATTTTTTAATACATTGGAAATAAGTTGTATTAGACACTTTACATTGTTTTAGCTATGTTTTTACATTGCCAATAGAAAATTATTTTAATTCTTCCTGCATATTTAACAACAAACACCTGAAATTCATAAGCTGTAAAACCTCAAATGACTAGAGCTAAGAAGAAAAAAAAGAACTATGTCCCACATCCCAATTCATTTGTTTCTTATATGACTGAGAAAATACCTCAAAATTATATCAGCCTGTAGGAAAACATATTTAGAAAAACTGCAAGGCCATTATTTAGCTATGATGGAGTTTTTTGTGGGTGCAGCATTTGTGCCAATGAAACCTATCAACAAACCGAACAAAATCTAAAAAAGCTGTCTTGTGGTAACTGCAATCAAAGTGGGGTTTCATTTGCTTAGTGCTCTTTAAAGTGAATGCATGAATATAAAATCTAATATAAGTAAGTGCAAAAGAAGACACCACCACCAGTTGCTGGAGTTCTTGTGCCAGTTCTTCTACTTCTGCAAACATACCAAAATGTCATCTTGCTTATTGCATTGTCAAAGATATCAACAGCCAACATGGAAAATCATTAAAATCTGCTCTAATTGCTCAGAGTAAATAAACAGGAAAACTGAATGAGGAGTCATCCCTTTCTGCTCTGCTCCTGTTTATACATCTTAAAATATTTTAAATAGTGATAATCTTTCCTGTACACAATTTTTCTCCTGCAGACTATTTTATACTTTAGTGTTAATTCCAAGTGGAAAGACAAAGTATTAAAACAAGCATCTCACAGGTTTTTATTTTTTTACTTTCTTTCTCCCTTCCTTTCCCCTCCTTCTACCCCAAATTAGAATCCCATTTGACTAGTTTTATCCTGTGATTACATCATAAGCCTGGTTGTTCACTGTCATGTGTCTGGCCATTTTCACAGTGGGTGTACCATGCCTGCAGTCAGCGTCAGGCAACAGGAACCAATTTGACCATTAAGCTGTGAATAATGGTGTGGATGGCAGTTGTTGCTAATAGTTCTAACCTTGGGAGATAGTGGAAAGAGTCCTGACTAACAATTTCATACATTTTTTTTCCACTTGTTTTAAGATTCACTTAGCTTCTGAAGAGGCCATGTGTAGAGTAGGAGCCTGTAGACTGATTTCAGGCTAGCATTAGATTACAGAGTGTTCAGTCTGGAATAACATTTCATGCATAGTTTCTTCCTTCACAACACTTGCTGATAAAGGCAAAGTAAAATGTTTTAAATTAGCAATACCATGACTGTTTTTGCAGTGGCACTGTCTGTAGCCAGACTGGGTGCTAGTGAACAGCCATCTTATCAGCCTACCTTATGGAGGGTACTAAAACCATTCCTACTTCAGATGAGCTGGTTGTATGGGGGCAAATCCACAAACACAGCAGTTCACAGCAACGATTCTGCTGACTAATGCTTCAATTTTGAGGTTAAAAACAGACTTAGAATAACACCATGGGCATATTATCTTTAATTGCTGTTATCAAATTTGCCTAATTAAGATGATTCCATCTATTTTCCTGACTTTAGAGGATATCAGTCATGACAGAAACGGTTTGGGTGAGGGGAGGGGTGCACCCTGTGGCCTGTAACCTCTGGCAGTGAGGCTGCATGCACAACTTGATGTGGTGCTGTCAGACTGTCAATGTACAAACCAAGAACCAGTCATGTCCCAATGGGATCCCGAAGGAACGTGCTTGTTGACTCCAGCAGGTTTTGTATTACGTATGTGAGGTTGAACAGGTAATCTATAAATCATTGTGTGAGGTTATTACAGCCTAAGGATGACTTATGAAATGGAATTATTGATATTCCAGCCTCTTAAACTATGATATTTTATTAAATATATTTCTTTATAGGTAATGGTAAAACTGTAAGAGTTAAGATACTCTATTTTTAAATAGCAATCCAGCTGGCTATAAGCAATCCAGGAGACTCCTGGAGTGTGTAGAGACATTTTCCTGGTCTAGGCATTAGATGAACCAACCAGAAGAGGAGGATTATGGGAGCTGGTGCATACCAATGCAGATGAATTTATTAGAGAGGTGAAGATTGGTGGCAGCTTGGGCTGTAGTGACCACTCTCTGGTGGAGTTTGTGAGGATTGTGAGCCTGGCAAGGAGCTCAGTCAGGACCCTGAACTTGGAAAGAACAAACTTCCAGTTGTTTAAGGAGTTGGTGAATGAGATTCCCTGGGAAATTGTCTGTAGGGACAAAGAGGCTGACCAGAGCTGGCAGCTCTTAAAAACACTTCTCGTAAAACTACGTGAACTTTAAGGTCCCATCCAACCCAGGCTATTCTGTGATAATCAAGTGAATGATTGTCCGAATTATTCAAGTTCTTTGGCATTATTACTAACACATATGTAGTTTCTGCAAACTAGGAGTTTTCTCAGAGCATGATTTTGGAAGGGAATGTGTTCTTCCTGTTTTAGGATGATATGAAAGTACAAGAACAGTTACATAATTATTATCTTTCAAATTCTTCTATTAATTTGTAATCAGAAAGTGCTGAGGGAAGAAAACAGTTTACCAACTTTATATATTTTAGTAGTCATGAGCCAAAGGGAAAACAAAGGTTTGTATGACATTTTACTTGAGTAATCTGTGATTTTTGATACAGTTAAAACTAAAAGAAGAAAAATCAGAGTAATAACTACTTTAGCTCATTACTGCTACTAAAATCTGCACAACCAAAAAGCTGCTCAATGAGAATCAAGTGTGGTACCTAACAGTCATTTCTCTTAATATTTGGACACCACTGGTTTCATTTCCTCAACCTGGCTTTGACCTAATGTAGCTCTGCAAAGCGGGGGGGAGGGGGAAATCTGCATCTTCCCCACCCAGTTCCACTGGGTCACCAACCAGGCAACAGATCTGTGGCAAAACCTCTCACCTCTGTCAACGCTCAGGACTGGTTGGTTTGTTTTGTCTTTTTCTCTGGTTACTTTGGTGTCTTGTTTTCTGAGATTTCTAAATTTGCTTCTAATTTTTAAAATCTGATTTCCACACTGGCTACTTTTGTGTTCTTCCCATCTGGTGGAATTGCTCTTGTTCTAGGGGGTTTCGGATGAGCTGTCTTCCCACATATGCTGTGCAGTATTCCCTAATTCCAGGGCTTTCTTCTTCTTGACATTCCACCATTGCCAGGTTGTCTGTGAAGAAAAAAAACCCTGCTATAACTTGTATTTTTTACCATAAACTTTAAAACATATGGAAAAGATCCTACCCTCTTTCATTAAGTGAAAGATCTGTACTATATCTTTTATGACCACATAGTGCCTGATGTGTTTTGTAAGGAAAATTCTGAGGGTGATTTTTAATGAATATAACCTTTAAACAGCTTAGCTGCACTGTAAAATAAATGTATGGTGGGAAACTTGCATTCAGAAAAATACTTTGTACAAAAATAAAGCACCATGTTATTATTGTTGTTAGAAAATGCTTTATTTGCATCCCAGTTCAGAGGAAAATGGACATGACTCTCATTTTCAAACTGTACATTTGAGTAAAAGAAGTTTAAATCAGTTAGTAAGGCTTTTTTACTAAATCTAAATGAGAGTGAATACAAAATTGGGCACTTTTTTGTGCTGTGAATGGCTTTTTTTGTGCTGCTTCTACATGTGAAGAAAGATCTGAACATTCATAAAAGTTCATTTGTTTTGAGCATATACATCATTTATTAGAAGAGCATGAATAGACTTCAGTTTTCCATGTTTTGGCCCTGCTTCCAGTTTTCACTGAAGCTCACGTGTGTCTGAATGAGAGCAGCAGTGAAGAGCAGAGAATGCTATGTTTGAACAGTAAATTTCTGGTATCATTTCATTGCAGTGAAATTCTTTTTTTTTTCAAAGGGGTGGTAATGAAGATGAATGAGGAAGGGAAAGCAAGGGAATAGCATAGGAGACTATGTAATGAAGATTTGTGTAAAATGTCTTTGAAACATCATAATCCAATTTTTCACTGATCCTTTTAGAAGTTTTCATTTCCCTTAACTTACTGAGAATTTTCATGTTATTTAGGAATTTTTTTATTACTTTAGGGAGCAGGTGTACATAGCTGGTAACTGCTTAAAAATTAACTGTGGAAAGTGTATATCAAAGATTTTTATTGTAACCATTTATGTGTGCATAGTAAGGTCATCACAACCGGAGTGTATAGAACTCTGTTACATTTAATTCTCTTTTGGCATAACTTAATTTGTTTATAATATTTTCTGAGTAGCTTTACAGGGTGTTTGCCTTATGATTCATTTGAAAACATTTTCAAGATAGAAAAATGTATGGGATGTTTAAGCTGTGTACAGAACAATTTGATTTAAATACTCCCCCAATTTTAATATATATTAGAAACATGGAAAGAACAACAATTATTTTAATACTAGCCTTAAACCAAATGTGTGTGCATATATATTTAGCAATAAAATCTTGGCTCCAACAAGGATTTTTTTTTAAGTTTAGGTTAATTCTATGTATTGTTCCCATTTGAAATCACTGGTGCTACAGACATGATTAAATATAAGTGTATATATAATTGGTTTTCTGGATTAAAGGTGTCATGCAGTTTATTTGTACTTGAAGAAAAAAACCTGGGTGGTGTCTTTCTTGTAGAAAATTTCAAAAGAGAAATTAAGTACAAAAGTTAATACATCTCTCTGGTTATTCTGTCCTCCTGTGCTATTCGTGCTCTATAATATACATGGCTCCGTTGAAGCCTGGAGTGTTATCTCTGCTATCTCACCTGGGCAGGGAGCAGTCATGGTTCCCCTTGTTGGCACAAAGAATAGAACTGTCCATCATCTTCATGGGTGTTGGAAACAGAGCTCTCTCTTTGTATTCACCCATGTAGCTGAATATGGATGAAGGAAGGAGGCCCTGACCTTGCTGTTCAGGGGATATGTGAGCCCCAGTTGTGATGGCCGCTGCCCTGGAAGCAGCCTGAGACAAAGTACCCCTGGGACTCCCACTTCAGCACAGTCAGAAAAGCCCCCCCATAGTCCAGGGTTTGTTTTGACAGCCACAGTTCAGTTCTTATGGATGATAATCTACTAAAGGAGTGGAGAATCAGCTCGAGGGCGAGGATGCTAGCAGGCACTGTGTCGAATCAAGGGGATTGTTTCATGAAACAACAAAAGTAACACCTGGAGATTTTATACAGAAAGGGAAACTTGCTGGGATGTATACCTATTCTCTTTGATCTGGCAAGTCTCTGTGTTTGTGTCAAACTCTTTCCTCCTTTTTTATTTGTTCTTAACAGAAATGAAGCAATTGCCAGATTGGAGAATGTAGGGGAACAGAACAGATTTCACTGCAATGTGCCAGTGTGTGATACAGATCCAGCTTGTTCAGATGAGTGAGTATTTTGCTATGCATTGGGTAACTGTTGAAATGGGGTACTTCAAAGTCTCTGTTGCAGCTGGTAGTCTGCACTTTCAGAAGTGGGAAAAGCAGTAAGACATGGTCACCAAAAGTGTTGGGGAAGCAAAAACAGTCTCAATAAGAAAGCAAAAACAGTCTCAATAAGAAAGCATGTTCAAGGTAGAGGGCACACAGCCTTGCTTTATTCTCTTTTACCACCAAGGTCTTAAGTGGTATTGTACTGGTATAATTAGGAATACTATTCAACTTTTTTGGGTAAAGAGATGAACTGGATGTGGAATAGTTCAGTAGAAAGAAAAAAAAACCCAAACCACATGCTATTTATGTTGTAGCATGTCATAGGACTTCTAGTCAAAGACAAGGATATCATGGTGGAAATGCTGAACAAACTGATGAACCATTTTCATTCAGAGTTAGAATAATGTAAGTTTTAGATATTGTAAGACTAGGCAAAGGGTAACAAAAAAAGGCTTTGATTACTGCATTGCTCTGATTTTGTTATTTAAGAGAGCCCAGTCCCACAGAAATATCCTCACTGCTGCTAGAGAACAGGTTTCCTGTGTATCAACAGAAGATTAAGAGCCATCTGAATGGAGATGCTGTGTCTGTGCTTCTGCTGGCATTTTAATCATTAAAGGATGACATGTCATGCTTCCCAGGGCCAACACCCTCTTGTAACCACTGACTCCCTTTATGGCTCCTTGCAGAGCAGACAGTGTCCGTAAGACAGAACCCTTTTGGCAACCTTGCCTTTTTGCTCCAAGTCCCAGTTCATGCAAACTCCTCAAGAATGGTAATGTCTTCATACACTCAGTATGTCAGCTAAATTGCAAATAATCTCAGAGGAACAGTGGTTTCGTAGAGTTACTTAGTTTTGATTTGTCTAGAACTGTAAGGTTGGTAGAGATATTTTGGGAGATAATGTGATCTAGGGGACAAAACCCAAGTTAGTCAGGAAAAATAGCAGAAATGTTTCTAAGATACTATGTCTCATGTTTTTTGCTGACCGTTTTCCTTCTAGTGTTTCCTTTGAAATGACCTCACTATATCTATTAAGAAAAGTTTATAATTTCTTTATACTGATGATATTTATATATTTTGATTATCTCCTTTAGTTTTGAATTGCTGGGAGTTTTATTCCTCATAGGTGTAAGCCTAACCCACCACTTTTCCACCACCTGCGCAACTATCGTAGCCTTCTTGCTCCTTGGCAACTGACTATTACCTGATAGAGAGCTTCCTTAGCTTGGGCTGAAATCTGTTTTGTGCCCGAAATCTAATTTCTATATATCTTGCTCATTGCCACAGGAAAGAATATTGCTTTGGCCAGGAACTCTACAAAATGACCTGGTTGTAATAGGTCAAGGGCCAAAAAAGAAATGGGTACACTGAAATTGGACTTTTGTGTGCCTCAAAGCTTTGAATCATTTGTTCAAAAACAAAACAAAAACAGCTTGACATAATTTCACATGGAAATCCTGGGCTTATATTTTGTGAGAATGATGTGTTAACAGCCAATTTTTTTCACAACCTGGCATTATACCCAGGTCAGCTGAGTTGTATTAAGACTTAGCACAGATTTATTCCACTGAATTGTTTGGCAGATAGAATAAGGAGTGTTTCATATGTATTTCATACAGTCTTCCTTAAAAAGAAAATACACGTCAGTGGAATCTTGACCATACAGCACAAAGTCTCCTTTCACACTGCAGTACTTCAGACTTATTTAATACCCAAGAGTCAGAAAACATATAATGATCTGGGGTGCAAACTTGATAACCACAAGTTTTCCTTCAATAAAGCAACTAAAAAACACATGAAGTGCTAAAGTGTTTACCTTATTTAGTGTAAATTTAATTTATTCTGAAACTCAAAAATACATTTTAAAACTTGTAATCTGAATTCTTTTGAACTGGGTATCATGCTGGAATTTTTTGCCGCCAAGTTACAGATCCCAGAAAAATAAGGTTTGCATGAAAAGTTCTTGGCAGATCTCTCTTGGAACAGCACAAACAACACTGCTTAACAAGGAGGCATTCATTATTTCTGTCTTGTTGCCCTCTGTTATTACAGTCACCAGCTGTAAGGTTACTGGCATCTTTGAATTTTCCTAATAAAAAGCATAGGGAGCAGTCATTCAAGGATGATAGTGAGAAGTATGTTGCATTTTTCAGGCTTGCTTTTGTTTTTCAATAGCCATTGTGCTTTATCAAGCTGAGCTAATGCATTGTCTGCATGTTCTCACAACAAACAAAGTTTAGGAAAGTAACAGTTTCAGAAGGACAAACCTGTTGGTCTCACTTTAGTGGTCTGCGATCCTCGAGTGTGTAATTAAAAAAAGTGTTTTGCCTTTTGAAACTAAAGCCATCTGGTATTTAACTTTTCTGTTTTAAAAAGTCATGGATAAATGGCCTTCTTGGTGACCATATATTTCTATTGCATTACAATCCTTTTGGAAAAACTTTTAACCACAGTTGTAACTTTTCTTGGTAAACTAAGCCACAGCTCTTGTATCCTCTGTTTTGCTTAGCAGTCATGTGCATTGCCTTTTTTAGCACCTGACAAAGTCCTGTGCTAGTGAAATTAGTGTCAGGTATGCCACAGGTCTGTAAAATTAGTATCTGAGACCTGCAGTATGAGTTGTTAGGGAAAAAAATACACCACAAGGTATATTTTTAAATTGCACTATTAAGACTGCATGTAATACTCTGTACACAAAGAATTATGTTTGAGAACTTCAAAAATCTGGAGGCAAGAGCTCAACAAGAAACAGTCACTTGGAGCAGTGGTAAAGGCTGACACCAAGGAAACTTTGAGACCTGGATTCTGGAGCTGCACAGCCACCAAGGCTACTGCTGGTAGAAAGTCCAGGAGCTGGAGGGATCCTCTGCTGGGGAAAGGCTGCCAATGGCTTCCAAAGGCAACGCTCACAGCTGGCAGTCACGCTAGAGCAGGGACACCCTGAATTGCAGCAGCAGCAGCAAGTTGACTTTCTGGAAGTGGAATTACAGCCTTTCTTGCTACTGAACTTAGAGCTTTCTTGCTACTGTTGCAGCAGTGAGTTGACTTTTTGCAAGTGTAGTTACAGTCCGTGACCTTTAGTGATTTTTTTTGGTGAGGGATTCAACTAGGGCAATTTAATTCTTCATGCAGAGACAGAAGGAGGACTAAATGTAATGTAGGGAAACATGAAGTCTAAACCCAGTGGTTACAACTGGCATAGATTTTAACAAGAGAACTGATAAATAGTCTGGTTTGTAGCAGCTCTCTTTCTCGTTTTCCAGGCCTTTCTTGCAGTGGTTGCTGCTGCCAAAACTAGCAATGCTGGTTGGTGGTGGAAAGAAAATTTTATTAGCCATTTACTCAAAACATTTATGACATAAATTTTTTCTTCAGTTTGTCACACTATTGGATTCTAACTCTATGCTTCTTTCACTCCCTGTGAATGCAATGTACCTGCTATGTTTGTTATACTTGCTGATTAATTAGAAAGGTTTTAATCTCTTAAGTTATATGATTGGAAAGAGGTTATTGATGGGCAGGTGGCAATGCACATTGGACACAGGTTATCTGGCAAGCTGGAACTTGATGACTCCTGTTGTCTCTTATGGAATTTCTTTTTTTTTCTCCCATCCTTTTGTCTGAGACCCCCAAAGGAGGGGGAAAAAAGGGTTTACTTTCAGTAAGTGCATGTTGTGTGAATGTTATCTTACTGTTACAATAGATGCCAATCTCTTTTGCCTCCAAACAAACTTATTAATTGGAACACAAATACGTCCTCTCAGAAAGAAAAAGAGATTAACATGAAAGGAGAGAATTTTTAATTCTTGATTCTAATTATGTTATATTTCAAGACTTATTTAATCATGTTAATTTCCACCTGAATTCTCTAATGATCTGGGTTATAATTTGCTACCTCCTGAAGTCCCTGGAATTTGGCAATTGTCTTTGCAATGTCTTGATCAAATCCTTGTTCTCTAGTCTCAGAGACCTAACAGAAGTTTTTAAGTTTAAATTAGTTTAAATGATTCTCATACCCTAAAATCATTCCTTTGAATTGCAAAAAGCTAGACTATCTCGTACACAAAGGTTGGTAATTGTATTCACTGTAGTTTTTATAGCTGTGCTAACAGTATGGTGATACTGAATTAGGGAGTCCATCAGTTTTCAAAGTAAATATTATATGCACTATTTGAGCATATAATCACATACATTAATTATGTTCATAAATTTTTCATGAATTGCCCTATAGAGTTATTTCCCTATGGACTAGTGGCATTTAATGCTGAAGCTTCAGGGCAGGATTGCTGTTGTTTGTGGGTTTTTTTTCTTTTTCTTTTCTTTTTTTTTAAAAATATTTATACCTCCTCAGTAATATGCTTTAAGAATTCAGATTTAATTAGATTATTTTTTAAATTCCAATTTTACCACAGATTTCTGCAGAGACTTCAAACATGTGGCTCTTCAAACAAACAGAGTGCTCAGGAAGCCTGAAAATATTAGTTCAAGTCTTTTTTTTACTGAAGATTTATTTTCAAAAACCTTAGGATCTGCCTGCTTAGATTAAATAAAATTAGAAAAACTATGCCTCAGAATAAGTATACTGATGTAATACCCGTACAAAATCAGGACATTTTGTATGAATATAAATTGTCTAGTTAATGGTTAGCTACCATTATTTGTTTTTAGATTATCTGGATTTTTCCTGTGTGGTTCCTTTAAAGCTGTAATTCAGAAACCAGTGGAGTAATTGACTCACTGGTTCCTTCAATCAAAGAACTATTCATTAAATATGCTTTGGGTTAGAGCTGCAGTTGAGTACCTACCTAAAAATCTGCTGAGTGGCTTCAAAATCCCCAAACATTAAAGAAACAGAAAAGTATTTGGTTTTATGGCATCAGGTGGAGCAGACAGGCACCAATCCCCAAGTAAACATACTTCGGCTTCCATGCCTCCTGAATGGAAAGACATTCTCCCTCCTTTTCACCCAAGCAGTGGATGTTGTCTTAACTCCAATTATATGTACTCAAGTGTGGCACACTTGAAAAAAACCAAACCCAGAGAATATTTTTTTTATTCTTTAATTGACATCTTCATAAACTTAATGTTCTTTGTCCATTATAACGTTATAGAACAACAGCATCAAGGCTCTGGAATTCCCTAGTTTATAATAATGTAACATAGGATACATATTCAGATATTTAAAATAATTAATAGCTTAAAGAAAACCCAAGACTATTCCTTTTAATGTGATTTTAGACACATTTTAATTGTCAGATCTGTCAGTCCTGGCACTTGTCACTTGAGGGAGTGATGCACGAGGTGCTGGTTGGACTCCAGTTTGAGTCCATTGTCAGCAGATTTGCTTACACTGGGAGCTCACTCAAGGTGGAAAATTCAGACATTGAGTGAAGATACTTTGGCTAACAAAGGAAACCTAAAATGCTCTGTATTAAAATGTTTTGGATAGTTACCCTGTGGGATGGTTTTATCTGTCCCTCAAATCCCAGTGTGGAACTCGAGAAGCCCTTGCTTGCCAGAGATGTGGAGAGGTGCGCACAGCTTTGGTTCTGGGACGATTTGGCTCAGGTTGGAATTAACGGGGTCACTGTGGGCGGCATCGCTGTGGGGAGCCGAGGTGGATGGTGCCGTCAGGCAGCTCCTTGCAATCCTTGTGATGCTGTCTCTGAATTAGTACGTGGAATGCCTGTTTCTTACGGATTTACTGTGCCTGGGAGCAGAGGGATTTCAGTCTCCTGCTTTAATCCAATCTTGTTTTACTGAATTATTTATTATTTGCAAGTGATGGGAAAGGTTGATTCGTGCTTCTAAAGGAAGCGTGTGAGATGTTATAGGGCAAATACCTGTTTTTAAACTGAGGGCAGGAATCCTTTCTGCATATTTGATATATAAACCGTGAGTGAATATGAAAAAATCTTCCTGATATAATTTAAAATAGACCAAAAAGTGGGATGCTCAATAATTTGTGCTTGAGTTATTGTTTTAATTGTTTCTTTTGACTTTTAGTCGATAGTTACTGTCTTTGTTATTCTAACAAAAATTTGCATGAAGTTCAAAGTTGAAATAATCTGTTGCTGTGTGTTTATGTAGTAAATCTGTCAGTATGTATTGGTGCTTTTGTACACGTGGGGTTGTGTGTGCATTGTTACATTTCTGTAGCTCCTAATATTTATTTCAGAAGTTACTCTGAAGAGATATTTTAATTATATAAGGACTGTCTTTCCGCAGAGGTTTCTAATAACAATATGTGATACCTTCCTGAGCAGCTATTGTACACATACAACATAGGCAAGTTGAGAATATTGTAAAATCCTGGTGTTTTACCAACTCAATTTAATAACAATGTGATCATACAAAATACAAATGATACCTTGCTGCCCTGGAAACCTTAACGTTTTCCTTTATGACAACACCAGATAAATTGTCCAGAATGAGCAAAAATTACTGTCCATAATTGCTCATGATTTTCTAACAGGACTTAAATCCATCTTTATTCTGCCAGTGCTTGAACTAACTAGTTTTTAGGAGGAAAAATACCAAGACAAACCCCTTCATAGCATATCTGAGAGCATATTGTCTGGGACATTTCGTGTACTCTAAAGGTACAAAAATTGGAATTCAAAAATCGTATTAAAATGCCATTCACCTCAGATCTGATTAGCAGTACCAAGAGCTGAGAGGATGGAAATAAAATTCACCAAGGCATCTGTTACTCTTATACATTTCATCATTCTGAAAGAAAACTTAGGCAAGTGACTGAACTAGAATGTTTATGCTTTTTCCCAGGAAAAAACCCAATTTGTTCAGTGAGCTCACAAAGTACAGTGTCTGTATCAGAAGAGGATTTGTTAAATCTATACTGATTAACTTCTCCATGTAAATAAAGAATAACCTACTCCATTCTGAGGAAGCTTGCACTCCTTTTCAGTGGTGAACACTTTTTATAAAGCATGTTACGATTTTTGTTGGAAGAAATAATGAACTATCAATAGCTGTCCAGCCTTTATGAGCCACTCAAGGTACAGTAGCTCTATTGGTACCTGTTCATTAGTCATCTCTTAGGCAGACTGTTGAGTCTACATAGTTGTTTCTTGCATGGAAGCCCTTTCATGCCTCTGAATATCCATAGAGTCCTTTTCTAAAACCTTTTTTTCAGTCTCTACTGTAGTCTTTCTCACTCAAGAGGACAATTTCCTACCAAGCAACTTTGTTTTTTCTGACTACTGTTACACACTGAAAAAAAATAGAAAAAGCTGATACATATAGGATATTTGCATTTTTGTGCATGGGCTCTATAGGGTATGAAACATCTCGTATCATATTAAATATTGTTGAAATGCTGGTCTTTGTTCAGCAAATGATGTTTTGAATTCCAGGAAATGACTGTGTAAAAATGGAAGTAAGAAAAGGAAATTCACGTCTGTTAGGGAGGGAAAACGAAGGAAAGAAAGTTAATGCAAACAAAGGGGAATGACAGAGGCTGAATCAGAGAAAGGTGGAGATTTTCACCGGAATGTATGGAGTGTGGGTGGAAGATGCCTGACAGCTTTTCAGTCTAGAGATGCCCACTTTCCAAATGTTCAATAATATTTTCAATGCTGGCAGTTAATTAAAAATGCCAGAGAGACCAAACCCCCTTATTTGCACTTTGTACTGCTACTGTTGAAGCAAACTACTACAGAGAAATCCAGGATACTTTAAGATAGACCATATTTCACGTGTGACTGGACTTGAATGTTGTAGAATGCTATAGACAGCTGCTTGAAAGCCCCCAGCTTTGTGTCTGTGTTTTTACCCTCCTCTCACTGGCTCCTCTGAGTGATCCTCTGGACTGCCATTAAGTTGTGCATCCAAAGGGGCTGTTAGGATCTATGGATTTTCTCTTCAGCAGGAAATGGTGATGGTGGTAGTCACCAACAAAAGTAATGAGGCATAAATGGAATTCCCCATCAATGTGGATGCTTTCAGGTAATGGGATTAATGTTGGAGGAGAGCAGGGAGGTAAGGTTTAGGGCATCTAGAGTGCCTGGGAGTACATCAACCCAGAGAGCTCCCTGCAGGATATCTTTGCCATGTACCAAATAATTTATGGTCATAGGGTAAACTTTTACTTTGGGAATACTCTGGTCCTCCTGCCTGTGCTCAAACCCAGATCTGTACAGACACAGTGACACCACCTATGACAGGTCTTGAGCCAGAGGGGCAGCACTGTGTTGCTAAATGTGGAATATGTGCAATTTTCGTAAGAAAGGTTGTTCTTTGTTTGATCTTTATATACTTTCAAACCTAATCAACAAGGAGGGAAATTTAATCTGTGAAAAAAAGAGCAGCTATGTTCTAAGTGATGTCCAGGTGTTAGGAAAACAAATTACTTGTTGGTAGAATTGCCTTGGCAAGATTTAGGGCTTGACACGCTCCACTAATCTCAGACCTATGGGGAGGTTGGCAAAGCCTGATGTCCTCTGATACTGGACACAAAGAATGCAGGATTTACAGGCCACAAGGCCATTCACCAGAATTCCCAAGATAAGGAAGAAACTAATAAAGACAACTCAGCAACTGTGCTGAGTCAGCTCCGACTGGATGAAAGGTTAATTGTGGCAGGGGGAGATCATGCAGCCAACTCATGGCCCACCAACCCAAAAAAGAAAGACTGAGCATGCAGACTAATTAGCATGAGGAGGGAATCATTAACAATAGAATATAGAATTCTAATAAATAAGAGAACGATGTAACTTGTAGCCAAGGAACACTAATTTCTTTGTCGGCTAAAATGTATAAATAGTAAAAAGTTTTGATAATTGGCACGCTTGATCTGTGGAATACCACCACGAACCCAGGCTTCTGCAACTCTGAGATAATCAATGTCTCTCTCGAGTGTGTAATTACTGGCTTGTTGCANCGGGGCCGGACTCCGCCTGCGGCGGCGGCGGGGCGGGCTGGGCGGTGGGCGCGGTTGTCGGGCAGAAAAGGTCTCGCGCCGCCTTGTTCTCCCGTGGGGTGGGGGGCTCTTGCCGGAGAGCAGGGCCGGGAGAAGCTGCCGTGCTGCTCGGGGTCCCCGCGGGTCCGTCCCGAGCAGCGCGTCCGTCAGCCCGGCGCTCTGCGTGAGCGCTCTCCTCGCCCGAGAGGTTGCTGAGCTTGCCGAGAGGTTTGTTCTGAGAGATTCTCATTAGGTGCGAAAAATTAAGTGATGAGATTTGACTTCTGGTCCGGGAGCGCGGGGGAGCAGCGGCCCCCGGCACCCGCGGTCGGCCCACGGAGCTCTGCGGGCTGGCGCTGCTGCCGCGACCTCGGGATTGCTCCCAGTTACACAAACACAGCTGTATGTACACACAGACATAGCTTGGTGTACTTTTTAAAAACTAGTGTAAGAAGTAGTTTGTAGAGACTGGTAGACACAGTGCAATTTATTCAGAATAAAATTGCCGTATTTGATGTACTTTTTTTACTGATTGTACGATAGCAAACGATTGGTGAGCGTATCTGATGCCTTCAGAGACAAATACTGAGTTTCAGAATGGAGAAGTTATGGTATTTTTGAACACTTAATTTGTCTTCCTTGTGTTATGGTATATATTCGGCAAATTGATAATGTGAGTCTGCTTGTTTTTGGACAGCTTGAACAAGAAGAGCTGGACTCTAAGCAGATCTCAAAAGTTTGCAGCTTTATAAGCGGACTTTAAAAAGAGCAACAGAAAGAGTGATCTTGCATGGGTCCTGTATTGAATTTGACATCCTTTACAAAACTGATTGTTTTATTTGGTTTAGATTGATTGGGCTTTTTTTCCATAGCTTAGAAGAATGCTTGTGTCTGTGGTTTCATCCTAGAAATAGGAACTCTCCAAGGATTTAAATACAACTGACTCTCAAAATGGATACATTTCCACACAGTGAAAGGCAAAGTTTTTACTCAGCTGCAAAAGCCTAGTACTGACAGTTAACTGTAGATAGATGTCTATATTGTTCCATGCTTCCACTGTTGTTTTAAGATACTTCTTGGCATTGCGTCAACATTGTTAAGGTCAAGATAATTTTTAAACAACGCAGTTTCTAGATCTTTTCAGGGATTGAGAGTTGGTTTATGTGTTTGCCAATATTTGCTAGACTTGTTTGTTTGTTTGTTTGTGGTAACAGTAAAATGTACCTTTTTCAATAGTAGTAGTTTCTAACAACTGTAACCATTTTCTTTCTAGTGTACTGAAGCATGTTTTTACCACGATCTGTTAAAGTCAAGAGGACTGCTGATGAGGACAAAAGTTGTATAGCTAAGAAACATAAACTGCCTTCTGGAGGATCTTTGCTAGAGGAGACCACTGAATTCCAGGACTGTAAGTCAGTTGGAACAGAAACTTCCGCTTCAACATACAATTCGAGTGAAATTGTACAAGAACACACAGAACCTGCAGCTGCAGACCTTGATGTTGCTGATACACCATTGGGAAAGGACAGCCAAAATATTGATGAAGATGGCTCTTTGGAAGAACCCATAAAATCCTTCAGCAAATCCCAGCGCTGGGCAGAACCTGGAGAACCTGTGTGTGTTGTGTGTGGCCGCTATGGGGAGTATATCTGTGATAAAACAGATGAAGATGTTTGTAGTTTGGAATGTAAAGCCAAACACCTTCTACTAACTCAAGCAAAGGAAAAGCAGCTAGCATCTGATCAACACACAGATTCGCAAGCAGAAGCTCACCTGCTTAATACACCTTATTTTTACAAAGATCATTCCTTTATTTTAGGTTTGCAAGATGAGCAGGTTGAGAACCTTAAACTGCAGCTGGGTATTGCTGTCCAGGGTCAGCAAGTTCCAAGACCTATTGTGGAGTTTGAACACTGTGGTTTTCCTGAAACTTTAAACAATAATTTAAAGAATTCTGGCTATGAAGTCCCAACTCCCATCCAAATGCAAATGATCCCTGTTGGACTGTTAGGGAGGGATATTCTGGCTAGTGCTGACACGGGCTCTGGAAAAACAGCAGCTTTCCTGCTTCCTGTTATTATGAAAGTTTTGAAAGAGGTAATGAAACTTTGGATAGTTAGGGAAAGCAGTTTGCAAATTTGTCTCTTGGGTTCCCAATGTAATGGTGAATGTGATTGCAGTGGTTTTCACTAACATTCAATGATTTATTTGACTTTTGATTGAGAAAGCATTTGGTTCTTGGAGAGGGGAGGTGCTGATTATTTTTAGTGAAATTGAATGTTTTTTCACTTTGGTCAGGAGATGAAGCAACTTATCAATATTCTCTATTACACAGTTCCTCCTTGTTGAGAAAGTTAATTAAATTCTGTGGTAAACTTCCTAAATGACTTAAAATAGAAAGTGAAAATAATTCCAGGCCCTCTGTAAGTTCTTCCTGTATTTTCATATATCAGATGGCTCAAAGACAGTTGCTGGCGTTTGCATAATTCCACTGAGTAATTTCTCTTGGAATATATTTGGTTGACTGTCACATAACTACAGGAATTTGGGGTAATAAAATTTCTGAAATCCTCCAGTTACACAGTCTCCCCTTTGATAATGTGGGAAAAAGAATTAAGAAAACTTCTGTTTTGTAAAGACATCAATGTATGATTAGAAACAATGGCAAATAGTATTCTGTACCTTATGTGTGGTTCAGATCAGAATTGTTTTTTGCTTTAGTGGTTTTATTCAAAAAGAGATGCATAAAAATGTGTCAGAGAATTCTGGACCTGATTCTAGTGATGCATTGCACTGTTTAGATACCTTTATAGATACATGTATGTACACACAAGTGTGTGTAAACTTTTTCAAATGAATAATTGAAAGATTATTTAAGTAACTATTTTATTCTTCAAAGTACTCCAGCATTAGTTTTAAGAAAGAAAGCGTTATGTAGAAGTATGTATTACACTCCAGTAGTTTCTCTGTCTGATTGTCATTAAAGTCTGCAAGACAGATATATGTTTATAATAACAGGCACAAAATTGAACCTCAGTGAAAAATATGTCTGTACAGAATCTTTCCAATTCTTCATCTTCAGGGTACTGGACAAGTTAGTGTATATATCAAGAAGTAATTTTATTTTGCTGTTTAAAATAGTTCTCGTTTTTAATGTAAAAGATTACTTTGGGAAATTTGAAAGCTTTTTATCTAAATAATAAAGCAATTCCATGTTAATCAGATTTTTTTGTCTCCTTTCTAGACAAAAACTCCATCTGCCCTTATTTTGGCACCAACAAGGGAGTTGGCAATTCAGATAGAGAGACAGGCGAAGGAGCTGATGGCTGGGTTACCCAACATGAGGACAGTTCTGCTGGTGGGAGGTTTGCCTCTGCCCCCACAGCTCCACCGGCTCAAGCAGAGTGTGAAGGTGAGTGCTGACTGAGCGTGGAGAGCCACGTTGTCATCACATTCACAGAAAAGAACAATGTTACTGGTGACGTGTGAACACACAAAGATGGCTTTCTCCTAAGTCTATACTACTGAAACATTTTTTACCTCCTGAAAATTTTACAGTTACACAGTTTTTAAAGAACATTTTGACTTCTGATTAAACATCTAATAGCTTTTGTTCGTTTGTTTTTAAAACATTTCAGGTGTGATATTGCTGATTTCAAAGACTGAAATACACCAGTATTTTAGACAAAGAGTTGTAACTGACAGCAAAAAGTAGTTTGTTTTTCATGCAGATTTTATTGCTTGTAACTCAGACACCTCCATTAGAGCTTTAAAAGGTCCATTTCCTTTAAAGTCTTCATAATTTATAAGTTTTCTAAAAGTTTTATGACTTACTTGAATGCAAGTAATTTCACTAATTACTGCCATTATTATGTATGTGCTGGAATTTTATGGTTTTTCTAGGATGGTCCTCTGTTTGTTCATGGAGTTTCTAACTCCTGTGGGTTTTTTCCTCCCTTTTTTTTTTTTTTTTAGGTGATAATAGCAACACCTGGAAGACTTCTTGAGATTTTAAAGCAAAGTTCTGTTCAACTGCACAGCATAAAAATTGTAGTGGTGGATGAAGTAAGTTTTTATTTATCAGAGCTCTATTACCTATATAGAGGTCCTGGAAGAGTAGTGTGAGTGGCTAGTCTGACTGATTAAACATACAGGGTGTTTGTTATACAAATACAATGTATTTCTTAGGAGACAGTTTCATTTTTTGACACAATTTGAAGTGTGTTTAAACAACACATGTTCTATTGCTGTAGAAGATTAGGTACGTGACAGGGTAATACTGTTAGACCAGTGTGAACCATTTGTTTTTAATTTTCTCACTTAGCTTTTTTTCTGACTGTAAATACTCCTGCATTTGGATTGTTACATGCCAGTCATGCACATTATGGTTCTTCTGTAATTCAAGTTCAGGATCCTGCTGTTCATGGAAAAAATGTGGTACAAATGTAATATTGTTCATTTAGGTGGACACCATGTTAAAAATGGGTTTCCAGCAGCAAGTGTTGGCTATTTTGGAAGACATCTCTCATGATCATCAAACCATACTGGTGTCAGCCACGATTCCAGTGGGCATTGAGCACTTGGCAAATCAGCTTCTGCACAATTTTGTAAGAATAACAATTGGAGAAAAGAATCAGCCATGTTCCAATGTTCGGCAAATTATCTTGTGGATAGAAGAACCATCTAAAAAGAAAAAACTGTTTGAAATACTAAATGTAAGTTTAATATTTTTCTCATAAGAGCAGTTTATAAAATGATTCATGTCTTTCCACATCTCTGTCAGGTTCTCATCTCATGGTCAGGAGAAATTGAATCCATGCTGATGGTGAACAGCCAATGGTTGTAATACCTTTTTAAATGAACTATTTATTTTACAGGATCAGAAGCTCTTCAAGCCTCCAGTGTTGGTGTTTGTGGACTGTAAACTAGGAGCAGATCTGTTGAGTGATGCTGTTCATAAGATTACAGGATTGCAGTGCACTGCTATGCATTCTGAAAAGTCTCAAGTGGAAAGAACAGACATATTACAGGTTTGTGCCTGCTAAAGATAAAGGTGTTCTCGTAGATTTCAAATGGCCTTTCTTTAAAATGTGGCTTCATTTGAATGACTGAAATCATAATTGACTGCTTTTCTGTAGTAATACCTGAGTTATTGCTGGGAGAGATGAGACTAAGCAAAACTGTAGGTAATAATCCCATTTTAAATGTAGATAAATACAGAGACTGTTTCACAGCTTATTTGAAATGGGAATTTAAATAAGCATTTAACGATAATTGATGATTTTTGTAATTAAAATTGTGGGTTTGATCTCTCTTTAGTTATCTCTGTGAATTATATTCCTGTTTAAACCAAGAATACAGGGAGCCATTCTCTCTTCTACAGTAGAATAATCCCACTGGGTTTATTTATCTCCTATGCTTGGAGAGGTTCAAAATACAAATAAGGAAAAAAGAATTAATTTTTGTTTGTTTCTCCCTTGCCAGGGATTACTTCAAGAGAAGTATGAAGTTATAGTAAGTACTGGAGTCCTTGGACGAGGGCTTGACCTTGTCAATGTCAAACTGGTGGTGAATTTTGATATGCCTTCAACTATGGATGAATATGTACATCAGGTGAATTAATAAATAAATTGCTAATGCTTTATTTGAAAAGTATATCAAAATATGACATCCACCTGTGGAAATTTAAATTGAAATGTAAACAGAAATATAATTTACCTCTTCAGAATATTGTTTTTATAGGAAAGGAAAAAACGGTGCTGGATATCTCTTCCATAAGTCTCTTAGGTAAATCACTCAAATCTAGAATACTGTTCTTATTATAGCCTATATAAGTTATTAAAATGTAGGAGAGTGTCTTTAAATCACTTGCTTTTGCAGTATTATTCTTTCTGTTTTGTACTCTCTTGTATCATTTTGTGTCTATAGAAAACAAAGTTTACCATTTTTTTATTGTGTAAAGAAAGGTCAAATACTCTTGCAGCTGCAGCTCATCGACAGTATGGGATATACATTAATAGTCAGGAAAGCAGTCATGAGCTTGATTTCTTCCCCTCTTTCTAGTCAAGCATCTCTGACATTTTTTTCCTGTGGATTTCCTGCTTTAGAAAAGATGATCTGTGCGTTGAACGTGTGAGTGCATTTATGTGCACAGTCCCCAGCCCTAGTTTAGCTGGCACGTCAAGAGAACTCATTCTTGCCCTCTTTGTGGCATTAGGAAGACACAGTGCTACTGTGTGCAGTTCTGAGAACATCAGCTGTGGGAAAAGCCAACAAACTGGAGGGAGTCCAGGTGAAGTCAGGGGGCTGGGACATGTGACACTTGAAGACAGGCTGATGGAACTGGGCTTGTTTGGGCTGCACTACAGGGTTAATTGCTCTCTTCCATTCGGTGGTTACAGAGGAGACAGAGCCAGACTCTGCTTGAAGATGCCTGGGGAAAGGACAGGAGCCAACCGTCATAACTTGCTGCAAGGGAAATTATGGCCTCATAGGAGGGAGAAAAAATTTTCACAGCAGGGGGAGTCAGGCAGTGGAAGAAGCCAGAGGGGTGATGGGACCTTTGTGCTTAGAGATGCTTGAAACAAAGCCTTGAGGTAACTGATCTGACTTTGAAGTAAACTTCGTTCCAAACAGATGAGAAGAACCTCTCGAAGTTATCCACTGTCATGAACTCCTCAAGAATTCTGTGTTATTAACTGCAGTACTCCCCTCTTGGTTTTAATTACCTTCCTGCTAAAGTTTCAAGAATTATTGAGTAAATAAAAATGTTTTTTCCTAGCGTCAAAGCAATACCAATATGAACATATTAGCTGTTCCTAAATAGAGAGTCTTTGTAGATTCTTTTCTGATTTGTTCAAGCATTTTAGATAATATTGGTAAATAATTTAAAGTTACTAGGACATTGAAAGTAAGGGCATTTTTGTGGCCATGCTGGTGCATATTGTGCTTGACGTATGTGGCATCTCTATAATAAAGATTTTTTAAAAACCCTTTCTTTGGATCAGATCTACTGTAAGCCTTTGCCCATAGTCTGTACCTCCTGTCTCGGTATCAGTATTGGGCTTCTGGTATGTTCCATAAACAAGTCACAGTTTTAGATGCATTTCAGCTACAGCTTCAGATCTACGTATCCTGAATTCAGGAGGTTTGTTGTAAGTAGCTTTGTGCTTAGAGGATGAGATTTGGCCCTGTTGCTTAGGTTTACTTGCTGTTTCGTAACAAAACCATAAACTTCTAAGACTATTTGAAGGACTTCCATTTAATATTGCTAACTTAAAATGAATTTATGCTTTTTCAGGTTGGAAGAGCAGGGAGATTGGGTCACAGTGGAACTGCAATTACTTTTATCAATAACAACAGCAAGAAGCTCTTTTGGGATGTTGTGAAGAGAGTAAAACCCACAGGCACCATTCTTCCCCCACAGCTGCTTAATTCCCCATATCTGCATGACCAGAAAAGAAGGGAACAACAGAGACTTAAACAATTACAGAATAGCCTTGTAACAGGAGATAATATTATGGACATTATTAAAAAACACAACAAAAATAGTTCTCATAGGTAATAAAGGCATATTTGTAGTTATGTAATTACAATAAAGTATGATTAAAAATAAATATTAAATGTTGCCTTGTATATTGCATTTTTAGAAGAAATTTGTACTTTTTTTAGGGAGTCTCATTTTTATCTCATCTTTATTTTGAAATACTGGCTATTGTGTGCTTAAATTACAGTAGTACCTAGTAAAAGTACTCTGTAACCCTTTTTCAAAACCAGTAGTCTTTGATCTTGCTTGCAAGAAAAGAGAAATTAGTGGCAGATTAGCCTCCTCAAACCTCTGAAAATCTCTTTCTGTTAGCTTAAATAAAATCTTCCACTGGGAATATTTCTCCAAGTCCTCACTATGCTTTCTTGGTGTTTCTTAGGAACAAATCTGCAAGTTTTGTTTGTAAACAGTACTGAAAATTTAGTTCCTCCTTTAGTGTTTGTGGACTAGCTGGAAGTTCTGCTCAAGGACTTTGCAGTACCAGAAATAATTTGTTATTAGTGTCACTTCATTGAAGACAAATGAGATAAACCTGATAATTTTGGTTTTATCTAATGAAATGTAGTTAATGTATAAATGGTCATAATTACTCATTTAAGCATAACTTGCCATGCTCTGACACCAGATGTTCTTCCTTTTTTTTTGGGAAATGAGGTCAAAACTGTATTAAAATAGTGTTGTATGATTTCCCATTCTGAGATAGGTCATAATTGGAACTTCCTTTTTTTTTTTTTTTTTTTTTTCCCCTCCTGCTTTTAGACTGAGGCTTAAGAAATCAATTTCATCAGACCTTTCATGCTGCTGTGATGCCTCTTCCCTTTTTGGCAGGGAGTTAGATGTCAGCCCTGTGCATTGTATGTCTGCTCTTTGGCCAAAGGACAGCAGTGGGATAAATTGACTTTGGTAGCAAAGAAATTAAGAGCTTCGTAGCTTATTTTTTTTCTCCAACAAGAGATAAAAAGAGTAGCTCTTACATAGAGCAGGACAGATGACATGAGTGTGGCACCAGTGCCAGACACCACTTCAGGGACTAATGTTGTAGGTGTGAGGAGACAATTTGGTGGGAGTTGTTGAATATGGCTGTTTGATATCAATCTTGAATTGTAGACCCAAGTTCAAACAAGAGCTGGGGTCTGGCTGAAGACGCATTAGGGGTGTTGAATTCCTTTGACATTGTTTACAACATTTTTCTCCTTAACATAATTCACAACAATGTGTAAAACCATTGTCATGCTTCTAGTGCTATTTTCAATTTGGCACCATATCAAAATAATGTCTTCTTTAGAGATGCAATTTGTTGATTTTTCTCTCTCATTGGAAATAATCCACTCCTGCCTATAAAATGTTTTTGTGTAACACTCCTGCAGACAAATTTAGGCATTGGTATGTTTAGAAGTTCGGATACCTCTACCCATGGCCACTCTGCTGTACCAAAATTCCGCAAATTGTGTTCAACAATCGTGAAATCAAACAACAGTTCTACACCACGTTTGCCTCAGGAACTAAATGCAAGTACAGGTTCTGTAAAGGTAAAATTGTATCAGCAACCTGGTTCTCTTATCTTGTAGCAAGCTTTCTTATTGTTACTGGGTTTACACGGTTTTGTATAATATATTTCTTTATCAGTGGGTCTCTCATGGGCATATATATCCATTGATTCCAGCACCCTGTTTTTATTTCTTCCCCTGGTGCTGCTTGGCGTGCCAACATTGCCTAAGTGTCATGAGTTCTTTTAATCCCTTTCCCACCCGTTTTTTCCTCCCCTTTTCAGCCGTGCTTTGGCTGTGCAGGGCACTGCGGTGTAGCTGCACTGCCCGGGCTGAGGTTGCCCGTCCGGAGCGGGTGGAACGGGCTGGGATCGCAGCCCGCGCCGTGCCCGCGCTCGGTCCCCGCTCGGAGCCTCCGCCCTCACAGCGGGCCCGCCGGGGCGCC
>VZRS01012155.1:0-10350 GCA_013398055.1 Ifrita kowaldi
GTCCTGGGCATGCTGGGCAGTGGGCACAGTGAGACAGGCAGTCAAGGTTGGTGCTGCCCTCAGGGCCTGGCTGTTACAGCGGGTGGCCTCCAAGAACCCAGAAAGACTTCAGCAGCTGACTTGGGTGTGTCTGGAGGATGGCATACGAGAAATAACAGGCTCTTTCTTAGCTAATGATGACCCTTGAGGACAGCGTGCGGATTACAGATGATGCAGGATTCCCTCCAGTAAGCAAGTGCAAATCTTTGGACAGGAGATGCTGAACCCACTTATTCATCACTAATGGATTTGCTGTGGGAAATAAACACTGTGGCTAGGTGGGACTCAGTAAACAGCATGTCGTAAGCTACGTTTTAATGGGAACCTTCCTGGAGAACACTTTTTTCTGGAGTTAAGCCAATTTTCTGCTCAGGCACAGGAAGGTAATTATTTTTCTAATTGGCTTCAGCAGTACAGCAGATGCATAATGAAAGATTGTTAATAAAATGATAAAATATGTCATTAATAATAATGTTGATAGTCCTGAATATTGTCTAGAAAGGAAAATAAACCCAAGCCTAAGGTTAGCGAAACAGAGCTGGAAGAATTTGTAGCTGGGGGGGTGAGGAAAGAGACAGAAAACAAAAAACTGGAAGCCCAGATGATGTGCCCAAGGTAAAATTCATGAAGAGAGACAGGACACATACAGAGAAGTTAAAAAAGGATCCTAGAAAGGATAAACCTTCAAATTTCTTATTTTTTCCAGGCTTCCTGCATGGAGCATCAGAACTGTTCTGAGGTACAGATGTGCACGAGCCCTTTCCCTTTGGTCGTGAATTAGAACTTCAGCTAACATTTATGATTTAAGGAAGGTGCTGTATAAAAATTATTTTAGCAGATGGTTGAATGTCTTCACAGGTAACAGTTCAGGTCAATCAGGGCAAATTCTTGGAAATATTTTGTTAACTTGAAAAAATAGTTGAAAAGGGACACACCAGGAGATAACTTGTTCTCATTAAAACTTAGGTATAAATCACAGTGCCCTTGAAGTTCTTATTACCTTCAACCTCCATCTTCAGCAAATATGCAGAAAAATATCAGCTCAGCAGTGTAAGTCACTGTTCAAAAGAAAACCGTTCTGTAGGAAATCTAAGGATTCCTCAACCCTTTTATTTATGACGCAAAATGGCTGAAACATTGAACTATCACAGACCCCATTTTTGGAAGCCCTGTTAAAGGCTGAAAAAAACACATGCATGCACAGCAGTCTGAAGAAAGGAGGATGACAATCATTCTTTTTTTTTGTTTAATACACTTGTGTATGAACTAAAGTCAGTGAGGATAAAAGTCAGCACTTTGGGGAAAACCTTAAGCACCAGCATGTAAGAACTTTTCATGCTGAATCAGACGAATGCTTCATCTTGTTCTGACATCTTATCTTTGTGAGGGCTACCATTGCCTTGGTGGGCAGGTGATTAATGTAGAATAACCTGTGCATAGGCAGAATTTCTTCCTAATCTTATCAGTGAGGGTTTGGGATTTGCTGAGCTGTATGAAAAGTTGCACTCCTAAACAAGTAGATTTTTAAATAGTCATAAGTTCTAAAAAGTGCTGTTACAAATACAGTGGGCGGGGTTTTTTCAAGTCCTTGTCTTGTCATGTGATTTGCTGTGACTGATCCCTATTGAATTCTGCATTAAATTCATCCTTGTGATCTGACAAGGCAGGAATCTCCCTGTAAGGATCACCTTATTCTTGTTTCACTCAGCATATTTTATTTTCTGGTGAAATTTCTGTTGCTCACACCTGTTAAAAACATTTATTCTGTTGCTAGGAGAACAGAAATGAGAGAAAATGGTCTGCATCCTGCTTCACGTGAGCAGTTAAAATAACTGCAAATAACACATTTCTAGCTTTCTTTTGTGTAAAATGCTTTTAGTGTGTATTTTCATCACCCCTGAAGGCCTCTTCCACCCTTGTCACTGTAATTCTTTCTCTTAGCACTAGCCACAGCAGCTGGCAGAATGGCTCAGGCCTCTCTATTAACATCTGACACCTCCTCACCCTGCCCTTGCTACAGTTCTCCCTAAACAATTGTGCAAAATATGTTGTGTACACACACTTTTTTTCGGTAGTTCTCTGCCTCTCTTCTGAAAATCTAGGTCTTATCCCAAGCCACATTGCTCATATTGCCTGAAATGTTCACTGGGATCACTATACACTTCAAAATGTGAAGTTTATCTTTTTCTTGAATAAGTAACAGCTGCTTAATAGTAAATACTTCCCTAGGCTCAAAACCTCTGGGTGAGGTGATGCCATTTGGTTGTTTGTGGAGTTCTTGCACACCGGGTGCTGATTTGGGAAGGTTATTATCAGAAGTTATGGGTCTACTGTTGGCTCGGAAACCAGCTTGTTAACAAATTCTTTCAAGAAGTCACATTTTTAATCTTTGCCACTGTCTGCCCTCTTGCATCCACCTTCTCTAGTCATCTTCTTAGGCACAAGCTGGTGATTTTATTCTTGTAAAGCCCCAGCAAAGGGGGCTTGAGTTTCAGCTGGGATCCCTGGCTTCAGCAATTAATCTCACCAATTTATGCTTTCCAGAAGTGGAGCTGGTGTCCAGGCCAGCTTCTGCAATAATAAAAATCAAACCTGAAGTTTAGCAGAATTAAATCTGATATTTTAAGAGAGAGAAAATGAATTTTTCATCAGTCTTGAATTTCTCATATAATTCCTCCTAATGCATTTATCCATGAGCTCCTGAAGCTGCCCATTCAGCAGCTTCTTCATTAGAAATCTGCCTTCTCTTACCTGTTCCAGGACACCTGCAGTCCCTTTAAAAAGTGAGGGGCAAAGAGCTGAAGCAGCCATGTGTAATAATAACACTTCAGATGACCAGACTAATACTGCACACTGCACAATACAGAAATGAAAACCAGGCTGTGGCTGCTTCTGGGTCAACTATTGAAAGAAGCAGGAAATCATGTCATTGTGACTAGTCTGTGAATGCTCCCTGCCAGACATCAGTGATTTTAGTTCTGATTTGCTGATTGCAAGAGTTGCCAGTAAAATTATGTTCTTCTCTACATTTGTCCTCAGCTGCTTTGCAGGGAATCTCAAAGGCTTTCTGAATTTGACAATGAAAAAGAGAAAATACTGCAGGATATTCTTTCTTCTCTTCCAGTTGGAAATCCAGCTCTTTTCCTGTTCAGAGTCCCGTCTTCATGGCCTCTCTTTGTTTGCTTGGACATCACAACTGGCTTTCCATAGCAAGAAGATGGAAGCAATGGTTTCCATAATCATTACTGCCAAAAAGATGGCATTGCTTAATGGCATGACTAGAACAGAGCTGCACTAGAGGTCATTTTGGCCTAGAAAAGCTGCTTTTGGTGTTTAAAATAAAAAAAACACTAAGAGAATGTAGGAACAAGTTAGATAAGTTAACATTTTTTCTCTATGGTGAAATACTAAAGAATCTCATAAATAAAAGTGGAACTCATCAACTGCATTAAGGTGTCCCCTTTTTCTATTAAAAGCTATGCAGAGCAATTAGGAGTCTTAGCTTTGCATCACAAGATACTGAAATTATGCTTTTCCTCTGTTTTTTGCCAAGAGGATACTAAGAGGATGTGTGAAGAGGAATTTTCTGTTGTGATGGTGAAAAACTGATTTTTACCATCATAGAACATTACCTTATTACAGAGAACAGGCTTAAAGATGTCTTTAAAAGGTGGAGATAACAAGCTATTTAAGGGCTCTGAATGTACTTTTATTGGTAAATTCCCATTTGGTACAGTACCTCCTTATTCATATTCTCATAAAAGCCAATAAAAATCACTATCTGTGGGATACAGGGAATAAGGGATATTAAATAACTGCTATGGTATCAGGGCCCAGGAACCATGGTACCTTGCAAAAAACCACCTCTGACCCTGACAGTAGAGACATTTTATTACTGAAACACAGATAGTCTCCTGCTGTGTGTGAAACTGCAGCACAAAAGGAGCTGGGTGTTTTTAAGCAAACCATTTGTAACAAAAGATGCTTTTTCTCTCTCAGGCAATTGTTGAGAGGAAGCGACAGACTTACTGTTGAACAAGCTTTAGAGTTTTTCGTTCCAAGGAAAACAGCATGAGGCTGGCATAATCAATTGCTATTTGACAGAGTGATAGAAATGCACATGTTACATGATAGCTAAAAATCTGTCCAGAAGCAGCCAGAGCAGCAAATGGCCAAGCACATGTTGGCAACAGCATGACCAAAATGTAATCTTTACCCGCTATTCACTAATGGACCAGAAAACCACACTGAACTGAATCTTTATTTCTAGGTGAAATGTCATGTTTCATTCAGAAAAAAAGGTTATGATAGACCAATTATTGTCAGCTTGCTTTAGGTTGGAACCTTTTCTCATTCTCAGCTCTGCTCTGGGAGCAGCAGAGCAGGCACAGAAAAAATATTATGGGCTGCCAAAACACAGAAAAGGCTGGTAAGAGGAAAAGGTGTTGGTATATTAACTTATCCTTGCAAAATTGTCATCAAAGTATATTAGGTAAGTCCTACTATAATTCCTTCCATTTTCACCATTGCTATAAGGAAAACTTTATTCAATAATGTGATACCACTTTAAAACATTATCTCTCTGTCTAGATACTGTGATATGTCTTCATTTTTCCACGATACTTAGCCAGCTAGATTACATTTTTAAATGTCTTTTAAATTCACCCACATTAAATTCAGACGTGACAAAAAGCTTGCAAACAGCTTCCTTCTGCACACTGTGAGCTTTTATCCTCCATCTCTTCCCACAATGTGGAAGTTTGGTTATGCCACCCTGACCAATGCCTGTTTGCAGTGTTGCCCGATACCATGACAACATCCTCCTTGTTGGATAGGTCTCACATCATCCACCACTGGCCAGTGAAAAACTATTCTGGCTGCCTATATTGAGCTTGAAGGTCCATGTAGGGGTAAACGGAGCCAGAATAATGATCCTGTAGTCACAGGGAGGAACAGCCTCTTTTAACTACTTGTCTGATGACATGAAGACTCATGAGATGTGGGAAGTGTGGCACCATGGGACTTGAAGTAAGGCAAGTCCTTAGCATTGTCTGTCTGTGATACGCAGTAGCTGTAGCTGAATGTGTTTTGAATACAATTACAGAGCCCATAGAGAAGCTACAGGTCCCCTTCTGCAATGGACTCCTTTGTTGTAGGCAGTACTAAGTCTGAACACAACCACAGGTCCTGCAAGTTGTGCAAAGTGAGTGGCTGGCTGCTTACTCTGATTTCTGCTGAGCTATGTGGTTCTTCAAAAATTAACCAGCAAGTAAAGCCAGAACCACACAGACAGGTGTGAAACCAATAGAACTGTATGCCTAAACCCCACAGGTGGAAGCACAGTTGCCAGCCATAAAGCTCCACACTGCAGTTCATCTACAGTTGCCTTGCATTGCTACAGGATGAGAGACTCTCTCTGGCATCGCTGGTGGCCACTGTCACCAGCCATGAGAAATCCCCTGTGACTTTTCTAGGGAGGATGAGGGAGGATTCAATTTTCCTTTGTTCAGTTTTGGGCAGTGACAAATGTTTTTATTTAGAGGTAGGATTGTTTTTATTATTTTCTCTGTTGATCAATTTGATGTCAATAAGCAGGGCTGTGGGATTGCGCAGAAGGGATGAATACACTGGGGAAGGGAAATAGTAACCCCCATGGCAAAATGGCATGAGGTTCCCCTAGCAAGCTGGGTAGGTAAAGGTGAGGTGATTCTGTGTGCCTCAGAATCTTTAACCCTTATCACTTTCTTTGATTATTTTCCTTTTTAAATAATTTTCTCCAAGAAGGGAATCTTTTAGAGAAACAAGGTTATCTTTGTCTTTTTCACATCCTTTCACTTGGTGTCAATTCCCAGAGATGTCAGATAGCTCAGCAGGTGGCACTGAAGATAATACACTCTTGAAAAGTCACTGGAATCAATTTCTGCATCAGTTACTGCTTATGATTGTTTTTCTTGGGATATCTCTTGTTTCATGGGAACTGCTGGGCAGTGCTCAGGCTCCTCACAGTCATGCCATGGCATGAGTGACTGTGACTCAGCAGTGGCAGGCAGCAAGAGATTGTACCACTTAGCTTTCTTTTGCTACAAAGCACAGCCCTGCCTTCAGGCTAATTTGTACTTTGTCTTGTCACAGTACTCAATACCGCATCCTAGTGTCAGCAATGGTGTCGGCTTTATTGCTATTTGGTGCCACAAAGCTGTGCTAAGGGACCACGGGGTGATTATGGCTTAAAGCCAAAAGAGTCCAGTGTGAGGGTTCAGACAGTGCCACACATCACACAACCGCCTGAACGATTTCTAAAACCGTTGGGATCCAAAGTTATAGCTGTAGCCCAAGTAGATTTTGTTGTTGCTGTTGTTGTTGTGGGTTTGGGTTTTTTAATACATAATTTCCTGTGTCTTTCTCATTTCCTCTAATATGTTTAGTAGCTCAGAATCCTCTAAAGGCAACAATGTGCTGGCAGAGGCTCTTAGGAACTGTTGGTTAAAATTCTGTTGCCAAGATGATGAGAGTTTTAGGATAATTTCCTGGACTGGGAGATCAGCTCATCTCTGAATATGATCAAAGCTGCCAATGTGTATCTATTGTGCCTATCTATGACACACGTAAGGGCCACATACCAAACTAAGAATAGCATCACTGCTGACAAGAAAAACCCACTCATTCTCTGTGATGACAATTGTACACACAGACTCATAACTCTAAATCTCATGAGAACAAATCTTGCTTTTTTTTCAATACTAACTTTGTTAAGAATAAATTAATGGAAGGAAATGGTAGACTGGAATTGATCCTCTATCAGTATAAATCAGGGATGAGTTTTAGGGCAGCATATGGGATTTCTTTTCCTGGAAATACACTGAAAGAACCCAGTTTTTCAGAAGGCAGATGGTTTGAACTTCAGCCTTCTTTCACACTCCTAAACTTTAAAAAACAAAAGGGTCCCACCTCACGAGTTATTGTAGAGATCAAGTATGCAGTCTCTAATGAAATTAATCCAGGCCTTTTGGAACAGCGACAGTGTCAATGAAGTTCCTAAGCAAAATCACTGGATTTTCTGGTAGGAAAGTCAGATGTAAATGTCAGGTGAGCAGACCAATGCTTGCAAGGGCAACAAACAACAGTTTGTATAATTTAAAATGCTTTTGAAGAAGAGGAAGGAAAAAAGAAACAAAATAGAAAGAAACATTTTTCCTGATGTGTTTTTGGAGGTCATGCTTTCCTCCTTTTACAGCTGATGGTGGTTGCTGGGCACAAGTTGACTAAAGTTTGTTGTGATTATGGTCTCAGGCAGTGCAATTTAGTCATATGAGCAACTGAACAGTACAAGGCATGATCAGATTCTGAAAAAAAGTATTCTAAAATGAGCACAGGATACTCTGCAGGTATGTCAGTCATTTCCTCAGTAGCTAGACACATAGCACTTGAATGTTTCCAAAATGTATCTTGGCTTGGGACATGTCTCAGTGTGGTAAGGTCTTCCCTGATCTATAAAGGTACCAGAAACAAGCATGACAATTGTAACACACAACAGCTTAAAAACACTGAACAACCCTGCACTGCTTGCATCTGTAGCCTTTGTTATCCTGGCTACACTTAACACTTCTGTGTTCTGTTGGGCAGCTGTGGGGATTTATTTGCATTCATCAATTTGTAACCGACTCCTTGAGGCTTACATGAAAAAGTATGAGACTACTTTTGGTGGTGATAAAGTTCCCATTTTGCTGAAGCTGTAGAAGCTGAGAGTTTAAACCAGACATTTGCATCCTCCTCTTGTGATAACTGTAACCTGTACAGAGCTTGGCTGTGAGGTTTAATAAAGGGTTTTTTGTCAGAATTAAAAGGGCTGATGGAGTGATGTTAACTCGTACTACTTTAAATCATTCGTTTAATTTAAAGACCTGCTGATTTATGCGAACTTCTTAGCTGCGCTCTCACTGTAATGATTCTGGCGATTGGCAAGCGGGAGTATCATCCCTCTCCTGTCTCTTTCCTAGGCACGCCTTGGTCCACTGAAGACATTTTGATGCCACCCGCAGGAGGATGCAGGTACTTTCAGCAGTTCCGTCTTAATTTACAGCAGCTCTCCTGCCCTTTTAAGGGTGATTTAGCAATACAAGCAGGTAATATTAGCAAGCAGAGGGAATGTCAAGGCATGTAGCTGTGTGGGCACGTAACTAAAGGGTGATATTCAAGGCCGTTATTGGATCTGTGCCTCAGAATGAGAAGTATTATTTTAGTGCTGGAGTGTAAAAGATAGAGAACATAAAGCTCCCTCCCTCTTCGTGTTCATCTGGACTCAGATAAACACAGATGGAGCTTAGACCCTGCTCCTTCTTACAGCCCCCTGCAGCAGGTTACCCCAGAGATAGGCTCCAGCCTACAGCTAGACCACAAATATGTTCTGTGAAAGCCCTGCCAAAGCCACAGATGCATGAGGTCTCCCTTATTCCCGTAGGGCATCCTGTGTTTCTGGCTGTTTTCTAGAGAGCCGAGCACAACATCCAGCATCCTGGTGTGCAAGAGGCTGCGTCCCACTAGCAGGAAGCTGTGGCAGTGTGCTGTGACAGCTCCCAGCCATGACACAGCATGCACAGTCTGGGAGCCAAGCAGCCTCGCCCCGCAGTTCTTCTGGGACAGCACAACCTGCCTTTGTATTAATGCACAGATTTTCCCTGGAGGCTTCACCTATGCATATCGGTGCAATATGGTCCTCCTGCTATTAAGCTAAAGACTTGTGAGAGCCAAGTAAAATTAGGGGAAATCTTGGCTTCCTGGAGAACTTGATTACCTTTATGGTTATGCTATTAAGTACTGATGCATAAGGAAAAAAATAAATCACAGCTTTACAAAACAGTAACAGAGAAGAGGTAAGCAGAAAAGACAAGGGAAGTAATAAAGTTTATTATATTTTGATGAGTTTTGTATAGTTGTCACTGTACTAGAAAAGTAATGTAAGTTGATTTCTTTGAGTGCATAAAGAGAATGACTAATTTTTGATTTTAATGCTGTGAACAAATTACAGATCAGCAGGATTTTTTGCATAATATGCTCAGTAAAATTCTGCTTTTTGTTGCACTTCATCAGCTTTGTGAAAAAAAGATCAGGTTTACAGGGTATAGTTTTAACCTTTGCACCAGTATCATGTTGAAGTCTCTAATGAGAGAGTCATGGGATTCTGACAGAGGACTTCAACTATAGTACAAGAGGTGTCTTTTACAATTTTTAATTTGGAAGACTTGTGATGAGTGTTCCTGGTTTGGGCTAGTAAATGTGTTTGCCTGCCTGTTCTCTGTTTCACGCCTCACAGTGTCAGGAGCAGTACTCCAGGATTTGCCAGTTCAGCAAACACCTAGCATCAAATTCATAGCACACCCTGACTTGTTTCTGTCTCACACTCCTTTCCTTTCCTGAAAAATTTGCATCCCTGGAGATACCTTCTTTTCAAAATGTTTTGTGTTTATATCTTTATGCCTGTTTGGAGGAGAATGGGATGAAACTGCAGCATCTATCTCTCAGTGGATATGCTTCAGGAGCTCTGTCGTTGTGAAATCATTGTGCCTCAGATAGGTCTTCATCAGATTCTTGTGAGGTAGGGAGGGGGATTTGATAACAGAGATGGGGAGCTGTGGCATAAAGATGCCATATTCCACAAATATTTGGGCACTTGTTTAACTGACAAGAATTAATCCAGTTCCCTGCGCAATGTGAGGATTTCTGGGAATCCGGCCAAACTTTTCAGAAGAACACACTTCAGCATCACCACAGTTGCTTTTTAGATCAAGAACTGAGTGGCTGCCGTGGGTGAGCAAAGTCAAACAGTGAATCCTGATATCTCAAGTCCTTATGCTGTGTTTTAACTGTAAGAACTCTCTTTTTGCTTAGTTGGGGCCATCCTATCCCTTCTCCCTGTTAGGACATTTAGTGAGAAACTGCAGAGTCAGCGAGAGCCCCGATGCCAGGAGGAGCAGTGGCCCGACAGCAACCATCCAAGCCTGTTTCACTCTCTCAGGCTGGCACTGCTGCCTCCTTACCTTGTGGGCCCCGATGCATTTTCAATTCTGCCGGCATGTGGATGCTACATCCCGAATCTACTCCAATGTTTAACTCACTGGAAGTTGGACTAACTTAGCCCAGTACTAGCGGCCCCTCAACAGCACCAGCAAACTGCATCTCCTGCCCCGGTGTGCTGAAAGGGCCCTCGAGAAGAGCTCGGTGCTCCCCCCAGGGCGGGTAGAGAGGTGCAGAGGAGCCCCGGAGCATCCCCAGCGCCCGTCGGTGCCCGCCGCTCCCCGCAGGGAGGGCAGAGAG
>VZRS01012155.1:10383-289783 GCA_013398055.1 Ifrita kowaldi
GGGCACGCCGGGCTCTGCCGCCCCGGCCGGCGGTGCCGGGCGCGGAGGGGGCGCACGTGGAGCGGGTGCGTCGCATCCCGCCCGCCTCCCTCCGACCCCCGGCGCCGCCGCTCCGCCAGGGTCTTTCCGACAGGGTTTTCCCTGCGCGGTGTCGGGATGCTCGCGGGACCCCCGCCGGTCACTTGCGGGCGTATTGCGGGGGGATTCTCTTCCCGGCTGCCGCGGGAAGCGGCACAACTTCAGGGAGGAACCCGGGCGGGGACGCTGTTCTTCACCGTTCGTCCAAAGGGGATGGAGTTTAATTAAAGAGCCGCGGGTCTCCCTCTGTCTATTCCATCTTTTATTTACCTGTCAGGAGAACAGGTCCGTTATTTGTGAAATTATTTTATATCTGTTAAGGTGTTGTTTCTTTTTTTCCTGTGCATTAGCAAATACGGTTGGTAGAAATCCTTATGCCGTTAGAGTGAGCGCTATGGGTCTGCCGAGTTCATATAATCTGACGTTCTCATAGCTCAAAATAAACCTTTTCATTAAAAAGGAGAAAACCGGAATCAGTTCTCAGAGCTTTTGATTGATTAGAGCTCCCTCGTGGAAATCAGCGGGGAGTTTTGCCTGATTAAGAGCTGCAAAATTGTCCTGGGGTTTGTTACACAACTGGCTGTAGTTGTGCAGTACGGGCTCAGTTAGGTAACTTTGCAACTGGGTCTTGTTTTCACTGGTCCAGCTGAAGTATGAAGTACTTTCAAGTAAAATTTGTTTTATTTCTCTGCTTTAAGCCCTCTCCACTCGACGTGTACAAGGTAGTGGGAGGACTCTTTTACCTGCCTTAAAGAAGAGTAAACGTGTTGGTTTAAAAGGGAAGCTGGTGACATCCGTTGGAGAGAGAGCGACTGCAATTTAGAAATGCTCCATGTGTTTTGCTGGCAGTGCCAGGTGAACTGCTTTCATCCTGAACGTGTTTTATTTCACTTGTGTTGCAGTTGAGCCTCAGAAGCTCTAGTTAAGAACCGGGGACTCAGCTGTAAGAGAAGGTGTACCGACATACATGAAATCAGTCTCTCCAGCAAAGAGCATGCTTTCTGATGTGATTATGCAGAAATGTTACAGAAAACAGAGCATTGCTCCCAGAATAGCTTGGAGGGTGCAATTTCCACACATGTGAGCTGACTATTCAGTTACTGCTGTTCTGTTGGCTTTTTTTTTCTTTTGTGCTGCTGAAATACCTGACAGTAAGCAGTTTACAGAATCCAGTCGGTTGGTTGTGGAACTTTTCTTCTTGCTGCAACTGCGAGAGTTTATGTCAAATTGCCTTTTTTTTGTTTGTTTGTTTTTAAGGCGGAAAAGTAGGTAAAATAAAATGGAAACTTTCTTGCCCTTCAAATAGCAGCAGCACAGGACCAGACTTGGGGAGAGTGGAACAAACAAAACCCAACACTTTTCTTTGGAGTTGTAACTACTTTCAGATGAGAAAAACTCCTTTGGGATGGCACTTCACAAGTTTGTTCTTGGTTCCTTGAAATTTCAGCTGGTGAAAGTCTGATCGATCTAGCTATTCAAGTGAGGAAAAAGGCATTGTATTGTGGTCTGTGGAGTTCAAATGCTCATTACTGGACAGCTTCAAATAGCCTTAAAGTAGTCGTTAGTGGGGCAGGTGTATTTGCTGTGTTTGGGACAATTGGATTTCCATTTAGAAGAATAGGGATTGTTTCTGAAGCAGGGCGTAACTGTGTTAGATTTGGTATTCAGTACTTGTGTTCCCAGACCGAGGCCACAATCCATTGCATGTAAATTCAGTGTCTGCAGATACATGTGTTGGTATTGCTAACCTCACTGCAGGTTGGAGACCTAATATCTTTGAGGATAAGTCTATGGAAAAAACTCAGGCATGTGATGAACAGCTTTCCAGAGCTAGGATGATGGAAAACGAACTGTGTATCACTAAAGTTAAAAGTATTCAAGAAAGCTGTTAATAACATTCAAAAGGATGAATATGCATGTGAAGAGCATTATCAGTTTGTGTAGCTCAGCAGCCAGCGTGCAGCTGAGCTATCATGCTTAACTGTCCATCTCGTAATCTCTGGACAGAGATTTTTCTAAAACAGGGTGCTTAAACGTACTCCAGTTTGAAACACTGGAGTAAGCTGGATCATGGTGAACTAATTCTGCTCAAGACATTGTATATTTGCACCTTGGACAGAAAAACTATCTTCTTAGCAGTGTGCCAAAGCCTGGAGCTCTCCATTCTCAGAGAAGCTAATGGGATACACATTGTGGTGTTCCATGTTCAGTGCTGGTTTAAAGGAGACATTTCTATGGCAGCTATCACTTGTATATCACAATTGTTGATTTGGCTTCACGAGGTGGGCTAAAAAAAGCATCACGGATATGAAGAGATTAAGTGCCTTGCTGAGTTGCTTGGGAAGTTTGAAAGTGCAAGACATTGAGGCCAGATGGAAGAAGGTCTAGACTGGCAGTTTGATCTGGCTTGTCTGCCTTGTTTGCTATGGATTGTTTGAACAGCTCTTTCTAGGTACTGCATTCAATGGTTGGCTGACAACATTCAAAGTTTAGAAAGTGTTTTTCTTTTACATTCCCTTCTATCTCTTTGCATGCACATGATATTTGGTAGGCACTGGTATTTTATCATGCTGTCATAGCTTCCCTTTTCCTGCGTTTATTATTTTAATGTTTTAAAATAATATATCAGAGTCCATGCAAAAACAACACTCTGTTAATGGATGGTTAGAGTGGTGAAATTTGAATGTGAGATAGCCAGCGGTCAGCATTATGGTTCCTGTGCAACCATTAGTCAGCAACACTTTGCATAAATATCCAATCTAAAATTTAATATCATCTGCTGTAGTGTATCTCATTGGAAAGGTGACTTTAGGTAAGCAGGAAGTTCTAACTGGAGGATGAAGGATACATGCCTACAAAGAGCTGCGCTGAGGCTGATGTGAAAATGGTAACTTGGGGTTTAAGCACTTGTGACTCAAAAGTTTAAGTCCATTTTTGCTCTTGAAAACTGCATTGTGAAACTTTAGGGCTGGTTAGTATTTTTAGTCTTTTTGCAAGATACCTGACAGCAAAACCTGCATAGTAGCTGCTCTGAGGAGCTCTGCTTTTGTCTGCCGTTGGAAATGAAGCATCCTTTGCTGGTGCAGTTGGATGTGCCAATGTGCTAGTTGTTGGTAGAGAGAGGTGTTTATTCAGTTTAAATTCACGTTTGAGTTGCTAAAGACCCTCGTGTTGTCTCCCATTAATCAGCCAACTGTAGTTTCTGTCTTTAAGCAAATGAAGTTGTGTTAATTTGATCCTGCTTGCCCTTTTATGCTGCAAGTGCTACACAGCTGTGAAGTTGCCATCTAGCTTTGATTCAGGAACACATTCTTCTTCCAAGTGGTGTGCATGTCCTCAAACAGCCTGGATTCTCAGAGAAAGGCAGGTCTGAAAGTGGCATTTGTGGCTTAGAAAAAAGCTACACAGAGATAAGGGGAGCTACATGCTTGCTTAAAAACTAGCACATGCCCGAATGTTTTGGTGAATAAGCTGGAATGCTTTGCTGAATCACAGCTGTGAGGGTGCAGAAGCACTATACCTATAGCATCTGCTGCAGCCGAGTGCAGCGCTTGGAGTGAATTTCAGGGCAGGTGTTTGGAGACCATCCAGACAGTAAAAATTAACCAGGAGTGGGACTGTACGTGCTACAGACAGGAATGGAAACATTACATTGTAAGTCCCTTTACTGGGAAATTTTACCAGTACTTCTCACTTTCTCTCTGACACTCAAATGCNTGATGTGAAAATGGTAACTTGGGGTTTAAGCACTTGTGACTCAAAAGTTTAAGTCCATTTTTGCTCTTGAAAACTGCATTGTGAAACTTTAGGGCTGGTTAGTATTTTTAGTCTTTTTGCAAGATACCTGACAGCAAAACCTGCATAGTAGCTGCTCTGAGGAGCTCTGCTTTTGTCTGCCGTTGGAAATGAAGCATCCTTTGCTGGTGCAGTTGGATGTGCCAATGTGCTAGTTGTTGGTAGAGAGAGGTGTTTATTCAGTTTAAATTCACGTTTGAGTTGCTAAAGACCCTCGTGTTGTCTCCCATTAATCAGCCAACTGTAGTTTCTGTCTTTAAGCAAATGAAGTTGTGTTAATTTGATCCTGCTTGCCCTTTTATGCTGCAAGTGCTACACAGCTGTGAAGTTGCCATCTAGCTTTGATTCAGGAACACATTCTTCTTCCAAGTGGTGTGCATGTCCTCAAACAGCCTGGATTCTCAGAGAAAGGCAGGTCTGAAAGTGGCATTTGTGGCTTAGAAAAAAGCTACACAGAGATAAGGGGAGCTACATGCTTGCTTAAAAACTAGCACATGCCCGAATGTTTTGGTGAATAAGCTGGAATGCTTTGCTGAATCACAGCTGTGAGGGTGCAGAAGCACTATACCTATAGCATCTGCTGCAGCCGAGTGCAGCGCTTGGAGTGAATTTCAGGGCAGGTGTTTGGAGACCATCCAGACAGTAAAAATTAACCAGGAGTGGGACTGTACGTGCTACAGACAGGAATGGAAACATTACATTGTAAGTCCCTTTACTGGGAAATTTTACCAGTACTTCTCACTTTCTCTCTGACACTCAAATGCTGAGTGAAAATTGATGCAGTAAATGAGCCAATTCCCATCGATTTTCGTAAGAAAATGATTATATGAAGGGTGTTTCTAAGAAAACTGCCTTAGGAGTTCCACCCGTGGCCTGCAAAAACGGCGGGATTTGCCCGGTAATGACGTTTTTGTGTCAGTCCCTGATAACTGATTCCATGCGCGGGACCAGCGCTAATTAGGGAAGTCCCGGTACCGAGCCGGTCTTGGTTCCATTAACCTACCCGCGACCTCCGCGGGCGGCGGTGACGCTGCGGGCGGGGAGCAGGGCCGGGGGTCCCGCAGCGAGGCCGGGGCTCCCGTCCCGGCGGGCGCGGCCGGAGCCACGGGAGGGCGCCCGAGGACCGGCGGAGCTGGCGGGGATCCCGNGTGTGCGGGGTGTGATGCGCGTCCCGAGCCACTGTTCCCCTGCCCTGGTGAGGCACATCCTGAGCACCCTCCCGTTCGCAGCGATCGTGTGCTTTACCTGGGTCATTTTATGGTGTCCTGCGACAGCAAAGCCCTTTCTTTCATTGTGCGCCTGGTTATGTACAGGAGCTGGTCTGAGCAGAAAAAGATTCATCTCCTAACTTAGCTTGCTGCCCTCCCCCCACCCTGTTGTTACCACTAATCTTTCCTACTTTGCCAGCCCAGGCCCTCCAAAGCTGGAAATGAAATGTCTGCCAGCTTCTTTGGTAGCTTGACTGAAGGCAGTGCAAGAAGCACCCCAGGATGGGGCACTAAAAGGATTCTTGGCTAGACCAACCTTTTTTGGCTAAAGCAGTGATTCCCAGCTGTGTGACTTTGATTCCTCATTTTTTGTCAATAAATGTGTGATTGACACAGGGCAAGTACCTACAGTGTTATTTGCTAGTGACTGCACAGTGGCTCAGCAAAATCTGGAAGTGAGTGGCTGTTACAGAGAGTTGGAGTAGTACAGAGTAAGATTCCCTTTAGTTGAACAGGGGACAAATGGAAAGCAGGTGTGCCCTAAGCAGGAAGAGTTTTCTTTGTGTAAAAGACTGAGCTGTGGAACTGCTTGGGCAGTTAATCCGTGCATTTCTAATCTACTGCATTCTCTAATTTCCTCCTGTGAATTCATTGCTAAATGTTACATGGGTTGTCAGTCTTCAGGCAGCAGGGTAGACATTCACTGTATATCTGGAGGGGGCAAGGCACCCTTCTCACAGGTGGAAAAAGCCAATCATTTGGCTATGGGGTGCAGCTTGGACAGGGCAGCCCCAGAATTTATTTCTGACTCTTTTTTGACTGTTTGTCTTGAGAAAGTTTCTCGTTTTGCGTTGTGTTGTCTAGAGCCTTCAGGCAAGATTGTTGTCTTCAGTAATGCTTGCCTCTGTGGCTCAGCATAATGTGAAGGACTAGGATTGCTAATGTTATTTGCCATCTAGAAGGACTCTGTCAATAATCAACTGAGTATCATGAGAAAATGCAGAACTGGCTTGTTGAATTAAAAATATCTTGTACAATATCTGCAGTAAGAGAATATGTGTACAGTTTTGTGAGGGCTGTGACTGGCACTTTGAAGTCATTGCCAGTAAAATCCTTGGAAATGTGGACAAATTAATAACCTGCAGCTACCAGTTTGCTAAGTAATGTAGATAGCTGTTTCTTATTTGGTTTTACACTAATTGCTGCTGCTGCTATTACCATTGCATTTGTGAGTTGATGGAGGTGCACATCATCTGTGTACTCCTGGTGCAAATGTTGCCCTGGCACATCATGTGTTGATAAAAGCAGATGCTTTTACTTGGCTTTTAATTTATGGTGCAAGTTTTATGGGATCATTAAGGTTCACTGAAAAAGATAGAAAATGACTTGGGGATCCTGCCAGACATTTGGCCAGACAGGCTCATCTTTGCATAGTGATCAAAGAAGGGAGGAAGAAAAGAAAATCTGTAAAAATCTATGAAATTGTTTATTTGGAATGAGTGTGTAGATGAAGGAGAAGAGAAGAGTGAGGGAAGGGAACATAGAAAATTGGAATAGCCTGCCTGTCAGAATGTTTTAAGTAGGGTCCAGTCCTCTGTGAGGGATTGCAGGCAGCTTGTAACTGCTTGGGGATGTTCTTTTTGAACTTGCAGAAAGCTTTTGGTCTTAAGCTTGCCTTGAAGGTCTGGGCTGAGGCTCAGCTTCACTTGCATGGAAAAAACATAAAAAAGTTTGCTGTACTAAAGCTTAATTTTTAAATTTTTTTTTTGTGATTTTGCAGATGTATAAAATACAATGTCAGCCCTTTATGTTGGGGATGACAGGATATGATGGAGGTGGCCACAGTCAAGTGAAGAAAGATCAAGCAGAAACCTTTAAGGCACATGTAATTTTCTCTGAGTTTAGGAAAAGTCGTTTTGGCTCTTCATCTACATTAAGTGGTGCTTGACTATCTGTGATTTAAATTTTGCTTCTCTTTGTGACATAAGCAGTCACACTAACTTTGGCAGAGATTCCAAATAAATATTTCGGTTAGTTTTGATTTTATATCTTAAAAGATCAAGTGCAAGTTATAGGAAAAATGACAGTATCAATCCTTCCTTTTCCTATCCATCAAAATCTTATCTTCCATAAGAAAAAATTGGATTAGGACTGCGGAGTAGTCAGAAATTAAGAAACTGGTGAACTCTGAAAGTCACTTTTTCTTCACAAGCTTAGATACTTTGTATCTCTATCAAGGACTGGGAGATGAAGCAGAATAAATGTTTATTATATGCAGGTTGTAACTGCAGTTTGAAATGTCAGATGCAGCTTATAATTAGAAACAAGAGACTAAAACTTCATCTCTGAACATAGATTTGTAATGAATGGCTGATTTAAAATAAAGTATACACAAAAAGGCATGAAAACGTTTAAAGAAGTACTTTTATGAGTTTATCCCTTAGTATTGAATTAAATATTGTCTCACTTCTGTAATTAAGTGCAAATAATATGAAAGTGACTGATTATATGAGAAAATATTTTTTGTGTGTTGAATTTTAATAGTCCTATTTATGAATTGTGTTCAACTGTGGACTCGAGGAAGACATACCTGAATAAGCTGATGCAATGCTTCCCCATCAACTCAAAACAGTATATAATAAAAACTGCAATATTAAATAAAATAGATTGCAAGGATAAGTTAATTGGAAAAGTACTCTTCAGGTAATTAATTCTTAAATGTTTTCCATGGACTGGTAAGGGAGATGGTATTTCAGTTTTAGCAGTCAAAGCTAAAATGTCTAGTTCGTGGGGAATTATAATGAATTTCTGATTTCATCAGTGCATTCATAACTGTAGAATTTTACCAACTATTCAGTGAACTTGGTCAGCAGCGTGGATTCTGTTGGATGGAGCTCCTGTTAACCACCCCTGTGGGGAGAAGCTAACGCATTTAGCTGGAATGCTCCCTTGGCCACCTTGTTCACCCTTTACCGTGCACAAAGTGCCTATGAAAGCAAGATATACGTAACTTTAAAATGGGTATTTACTGGCTGAGAAGTGTGGTAGGTGACTAGCAAACAGGCAAAGCACTGACATACTACTTCTAGGTAAGACACCTGCTTCACAGCCTCACAGGATAGCCAAGGTTGGGAGGCACCTCTGGACGTCATTTGGTCCAATTCCCCTTTTCAAGCATGGCCACTTAGAGCCAGTCACCCAGAACGATGTCTAGGTGGTTCTGAATTTCTCCAGTGAGGGGAAGTGCAACTTCCCTGGGCCACTTGTGCTTGGTCACCCTCACAGTGCAAAAAGTGTTTTCTGATCTTCAGAAGGAACCACTCTGTTTCAGGTTGTGCCCGTCACATCTGGTTCAGTCACTGGGCATGACTGGAAAGAGGCCAGCTCTGTGTGCCCCCTCTTCAAGTATTTATGTAAGTAATTTCCCCTCCTGAGCCTTCTGTTCTCTCGGCTGAACAGTCTCCTGGCTCTTTCCTCTGCTGTGAGGTGCTCCCATCCCTTCATTATCCTTGTGGCCCTTTGCTCCAGTATGTCCATATTGTTCTTCCACTGAGGAACCCAGATCTCCAGTCGGGGTCACACTCACCCTGGGACCACTGCTGGCCTGGCAGCTATCAGTGTTGGGAAAGTTCACTTCTATTGTGCCTTGGATGGACTGTTTCTATTGCTGGGGTTTTTTTCCACAGCTTTTTGTGGTTGTTTGGGGTTTTTTTTGGTTTTGGGTTTTTTTTTGGTTGGTTTTTTTTTTTTTGGTTTGGTTTTTTTGAGTCCTTGAACTGTTGACAACCTAGGATCTTTCAAGTATCTTATGTCTAGCTGCAGATTTACCATTCCTGTCTATCATGCCTCTAGTCTGAGTATTGTTGCACAGCTTTCTTGCAAGCTGGCAGTTTCCTTAGAAGTTTCATTCAAGGTTGTGCAGTTCTGCTGTGTCAAATCTAGGCCTTGGATCACAGATAGATGAACCCCTAGGAGGAGGATTCACACAAAGCTGAGCTGTGAAATCACTATGAGCTATGCTGTGCCAATTCCCTTAGGAGAACACACAGTGAATAGTAGCTGCAAGGTTATTTGAACTACTTTCAAAATAACTGGATATCTGCAGGAGAAGCCTTGTAACTTAAGCCTTCTCTGTGCTGGACTTTTACTGTCAGTGTGATTTCGTATATATTTCTGACACTAATGTGGTTTGTAATTGGCTCTTTGCCTGATCTTAGACAGCGACAAGTGGTGCTGATGTGGATTGCCTATGGTCAGGAAAATTCTAATTTTGTGCCAGGAAATGTTTATGTTAAATAATAGGAAAAATTTCTTCACTGAAAAGGTTGTCAAGTTCTTGAACAGGTTGTCCAGGGAACTGGTTGAGCCACCATTCCTGGAAGTATTTGAAAGATTCATACATGTGTCACTTAAGGACATGGTTTAGTGGTGGACTTGGTAGCGTTAGATTAACTGTTGCAACTCGATCTTAAAGGTCTTTTTCAAGCTAAGTTATTCTATAATTCTAAAAAAAAAAAGGCACAAAAACTATCAAAAGAAATAGAGGAAGGGGGAGCTCAAGATGTTGACAACAGTTGTAAAGGAGCGATGGACTGAGAGTGAGAATCAGGACACTGGCCTGCTATGTTATATGCAGGAAATGGTGGTGCACTAGGTAAAATTAGAAGAAAGTTAAAAATAAGAACAAATTTTATGAAGAGACAAGATGACACTTTTGGTATTTCCCAAGGGGTAGAAGGATCAAACATTACAAGTGGGTTTTAATGAAAAAACAGCAGGTAAAATTCTGACTCTTTTGAAATGCAAAGCAAAACTTATATTGCCTTCACTGGTGCTGGAATTATTCCTGTCTTGAATGTCAGGAAAGGAAGAGAGTATCAGAAAAGAAACTAGATGTTTTATTGTATTTACAGATTTTCTTGTATTTACAAGTTTACAAACTTGGAACTTTTGTTACCTGCAGTGGAAAATCAGGTCGAACACTGGGAAGAACTTTCTTATTGGAACAGTAGTGCAACAGAAAAAAAATTCTGAAATAATTGAGATTTCATTCATTTGAAGCTTTGAAGAGCAGAGAGTGTCTACCACGAAGTTTTCAGATATCGTTAATTCCGTTTTGGAGACAAATGGTATTTCAGCCACACCCTTTGTGATTTTATAAAATCTTCCAGAAAGTAGACTTTCAGATTTGTTTGATCCTTTCTACGCAGGAGACATAGCTTTCTTAAATTGTTAATATATATGCAGTACATGAAGGAAGCCAACATGTTTCTGACAGAAAGTCACACGACTTAACAAACTGTGAAAATAATGGGGTTTGTTTGGGGTTGGTTTTGATGTTGCTTTTTTTCTTGAACTAAGAGTTCTGATAACTTGCAGCTGGTAATGGTCCTATTTTGTAAACTGGCTATTTATTAATGCTCTTTGATTGCTGTTTCTAATGCTGTTGCAATTTAGATATTTATTTTGACTACTTAAAGTGGCTTCTATGACTTGCTAGTCAAGTGCTAGTTTGACGCCTTTGAAAAGTGCCACCCCTCTTGCTGCTGGAGATATGTAAAGTGTGATGTGAATGACTTCCCACTGCTCCTTATGAAGAGAGACAGATGCTGTGGTATCTTCATCGAAGAGATGCCACTCAAAGCTTCAGACATACTGGCATAAGCATTCATTGGGTGTTATCAGTGACTGGCACATCAGTCATCTTCCACCTACTGCTTTGTTAAGGATTCTGGTATGCACTGGAGTGCTGGTGTTTGTGTGTGGTGTGGCAGGGGTTTGTGCGATTTGTTGTTTTGTTTTCATTGTTGCTTTTTGTGAAGCGTTCAATTTGAGAACGCTTAAATTGCAACAGTCCTTATAGGATGATTTCTGCTAGTTTTGTTTTTGAAAGCAATCAATCAATTGGATGACAGGACTGTAAGTGCTCTAAAATCCTCTTTTTCATTAGGATGTGATGCTGAAGAATGACGTTCTCCCATCCATGGTCTTTACTTCCTGCTGTAGCAAAACAAAAATTTGCAGCGGTTCTTGCATCTAGTTGAAATTTCTTACAGCAGTGATCTTTCCAGATCTAATGTGTCCCTAATTAGGGGTTGAATTTGTCACCTAAGTAAATGGATTTGATTGGTTTGTTAAAAAAAAAGTCAAGAATATCAGATACAATTTATTTTGAAGTTCTGTAAAACCTTTTTTGAAGAAGCATCCTTTAAACCTTTTGGAGTTAACTGCTCAAAGAGGTGTACTTGAAGGCTAGCAGTGATTCTCAGAAGAGCTGACTGGAGGAGATTTAAAAATTAGCTGCTATAATCCATTTCTAATGGAAATGGATCTGCTTTGAACCAAAGTTTCACTGGTGTTCACAAAAGGTAGTTTCACTGTGAAGGCATTTGTTTCCTGCCTTAAACAAATCTTTAATTTCTGCACCTTGATACTCATGATGTTAATGTATTGATTTGCTTTTGTGTCCTGTTAAGCTACACTGGTCCTTCTTTTACTGGAATAAATCTGATCCTGACAGTTTTCTTACATAAACACTACCTACATGGCATTAAGAAGGTTTAAACCTGGTTTGTACTGAGTAAGTTTAAGATGAAGCATGACTTTTACAAGTGATAATGATGAAGCCAAATAAATGTATTCTGTAGGAACTTAGGATCATAATTTGCATAAAGCAGAGTTTTTGCATGACTTGAATTTTATGACCTTCCTTCCTGCAATTCCTTTCACTGTGGGCAGTTAGTCTGTAATCATTCTCTGAAGTGAGTACCCAGAGTTAATTTCCTTATTTGCACTTATGTCTTGGTGGTGTTTTATTATGGAAGTAGTTATGTTTAACCACCTAATTAGCAGGTGAATAATTCTTTCATGCTGCTGCATCCATTTCTCAGTGCCCATCCACTCTCTGATACGAATTTTTTCAAAGAGTGCGGTTTTTAACTGTGACCAGAGGATAAGCTGGGGTTGAATAAAATAGCAAAGAGAGAATGTTAAGTATTTGATCAATTTGAAATGGTCCATTTCTCCTGCAGTTCAAGACGATTAGGGAAGATGGATGCAGCAAGTGACTTGCAGTGTAACTGATCTCCTTAAATTCACTGACAAAATACGAGCTGCGCTCCAGAAATTTTCACAGATTACCACTGTGTTGTTTTCCATCAGAATGCACAAGTTCTGTAGAAGTGGCAGTGGTTGGTGGTTACTGGAAGAAATGGGAAAACAAAGGGGGGGGAGTAGCCCTAATGTTTTTCATGCAGCTGTTGCCAAGAAACTTCAGTTGAACATAACCTGTTATTGATTGTGGTTTCCTTGGCTTAGTGATGATATATACATTAGACCGCAAATTCAGTTTCTCTAAAGTGATTCTCACGTGACCTATCCCTGGCTCTGTTAGTGAAGAATTTTTGTAGCCTGGGTTTTGTGCTGGGGTTGGTTTGTTTGTGTTTCTTGTTTGTTTGCTTTAAATGGATTATGGATACTGTAAGCAGATGGAAAACACCCAGTGGAATTGCAGGTGAAAAATAAGGTAGAAGTTCATGTCACTTGTGTTGAAGTGGAGGAAAAATTAGTATGCAGCTAAAAGCTTATGAATGAGTGAATGATGGGTGTTAAATGCTCTTATTAGCTATGTGTTAGGAGGAAAACACAGAAGCTGACCTCTGTGGAAAAGATAATGCATTAGCTGTCAGTGTAAAATGTCTTATGAGCCTCGTAGAGTCTCACAAGGCTTGTAAAGAGTGAGGTAGTTACATTTGGTTTGCTTTGTTTGTAATCCACCACAGAGAGTGGGTTGCCAGGATTCCTCTGCAGAACAAACAGTGCATGAGCAGCAGAAACTTTGGAGCAGAGGAACTGAAAGGTGTCGATAAGGGTGGAGATGGATGGAGCTGCTGAGCATTTTGCAGGAAGTCCTGCCTGAATTGTCTGTTAATACCTATGTGCCTGTCCAGTTGGGCTTATGTAGATGATGAGGGTCTGAAATGGCCCCTTGTGACAGCTCCCACAGTGAAATCACTTGTGTTACCAAGGCGTGGTTCATGAGAGCTCATGTCATCCATTTTCTGTTGAATGATCTCTGTTTCTGGGGTTACTCTTTAAGTGGTGTGGGTAAATGCTGGAAGCTGTGTGAGGATGGTGGTGTGAGGCTCTGGTGACTAGGAAGGCTGGCCATACCTGTTTTAAATAGCTTGCTAGATCATATTTGGTGCTTGCAAGCATCCATGTTATGTTTTCAGAGATGCACTCAGACCTTAAACAGTGAAGATTAAATAAACTTCAAGCATGAGCAACATAGATTTCTCCTGCTGTCACTTGGCCCTCTCTCTGTGCTGCACTTGTCAACACCCACGTTTTAAGGGAACACAAATAAAGGCTGTGGGGTCTCAGAGCACTGATTTGGTGACTTTTCTTTTCAGGACGAACATGATCGAAACATTTCCCTATTGCAAGTAAGAAGCAAGGATGCTTAAAAATCAAACCAAACAATCTCAAGGAAACAAGAGACTTACAAACAGTTCTTGTTCCATTGCTGGCAGCATTTTTGTTGACTTAGTGGTCTGTGCCAGGAATCCTTTAATTTTCAGCATTAGGCCCACTCCATATTTTCATGACAATTCATAAAGAAGTAACATGAGGCAGAAAAGCTAAGAGGGTTTTCTTCATTAATCCTTTCTTGTAGGTGTGGGGTTTAAGGATTTCATGCATCTGGGATGCTTTGAAAATGGAAAGTGGGATGGGAAACACTGTTTTCTAGTATGTTTTTTTCTCTAGGGTTTTGTTATGCAGCGCATAGTGTGGGAATTTGACTCCAAAAGTATAGCTAGTTTGTGACTTAGCTGCCTTTCCTAACCATTCTAGGATAAAATATCTATTGGTATAATTTTTGAGCTTGAAGTTCTCTTGGCTTCCAGTTATTTCTTTGAACTCAGTGCAGAATTACAGCATTTGCAGAGCCCAGTTTTGTGACTTCATTGGGGTTTTTTCCATCATAAAAAATGCTCACAAAGCACCAAACAACACTGAGTTGGGTAGAAGATGAGAAAAGAAAGCAAACCAAACAAAACCTACAGTGACCCAGTTTAATATTTTATATTGTATTTTCATCTTGTTTTCTTGTTAGTGGTGGAAATTAAAAAGAAAGTTGTGATCAGTGTCTCAAAATCAAACGTAAACATCTAAAAATTTTCAGGTTTTTTGTGTTCTATTTAAACTAATTATGTATAAAGATTTTCAGCTAAGTATTAATTTTTGTGTTTTATTCAGAGATAAAGAGGATAGGCTTTTAGCACTCATTTATTATCCAGCTCTTGGTCCTACTCAGCTCTTACTGTTAGGCTAATTTAAAACAGATTTTAAGGAGTATATGGTTCTCTTTAACCATATGATTAAGATAAAAAAACTTTAAAAAACCCCAAACTTGCTTCTAATTACTTCATATTTGTATAGTAACTCTTATTTTTCTAATTTTAAAATTATCATAGAATAGTTTGGGTTGGAAGGGACCATAAATATAACCTAGCTCCAATCCCTCCATGGGCAGGAACACCTTCTAGGAGGTCAGATTGTTGAGGTCCCCATCCAACCTGGCCTTGAACACTTCCAGGGATGGGGCATCCACACCTTCTCTGGGTAATCTGTCCCAGAGCCTCACCACCCTCACAGCAGAGAATTTCTTCCTAACATCTGAAAGAGCAGAGATTTAGGTTAGTTTAAAACCTGTCCCCTTTGTCCTACCACAATCTGCCCATGTAAAAAATTGCTGTCACTCTTTTCTATAAGCCCTCTTTAAGTACTGAAAGGCCACAAGTAAGTCTNAAATAAAGGCTGTGGGGTCTCAGAGCACTGATTTGGTGACTTTTCAGGACGAACATGATCAGAACATTTCCCTATTGCAAGTAAGAAGCAAGGATGCTTAAAAATCAAACCAAACAATCTCAAGGAAACAAGAGACTTACAAACAGTTCTTGTTCCATTGCTGGCAGCATTTTTGTTGACTTAGTGGTCTGTGCCAGGAATCCTTTAATTTTCAGCATTAGGCCCACTCCATATTTTCATGACAATTCATAAAGAAGTAACATGAGGCAGAAAAGCTAAGAGGGTTTTCTTCATTAATCCTTTCTTGTAGGTGTGGGGTTTAAGGATTTCATGCATCTGGGATGCTTTGAAAATGGAAAGTGGGATGGGAAACACTGTTTTCTAGTATGTTTTTTTCTCTAGGGTTTTGTTATGCAGCGCATAGTGTGGGAATTTGACTCCAAAAGTATAGCTAGTTTGTGACTTAGCTGCCTTTCCTAACCATTCTAGGATAAAATATCTATTGGTATAATTTTTGAGCTTGAAGTTCTCTTGGCTTCCAGTTATTTCTTTGAACTCAGTGCAGAATTACAGCATTTGCAGAGCCCAGTTTTGTGACTTCATTGGGGTTTTTTCCATCATAAAAAATGCTCACAAAGCACCAAACAACACTGAGTTGGGTAGAAGATGAGAAAAGAAAGCAAACCAAACAAAACCTACAGTGACCCAGTTTAATATTTTATATTGTATTTTCATCTTGTTTTCTTGTTAGTGGTGGAAATTAAAAAGAAAGTTGTGATCAGTGTCTCAAAATCAAACGTAAACATCTAAAAATTTTCAGGTTTTTTGTGTTCTATTTAAACTAATTATGTATAAAGATTTTCAGCTAAGTATTAATTTTTGTGTTTTATTCAGAGATAAAGAGGATAGGCTTTTAGCACTCATTTATTATCCAGCTCTTGGTCCTACTCAGCTCTTACTGTTAGGCTAATTTAAAACAGATTTTAAGGAGTATATGGTTCTCTTTAACCATATGATTAAGATAAAAAAACTTTAAAAAACCCCAAACTTGCTTCTAATTACTTCATATTTGTATAGTAACTCTTATTTTTCTAATTTTAAAATTATCATAGAATAGTTTGGGTTGGAAGGGACCATAAATATAACCTAGCTCCAATCCCTCCATGGGCAGGAACACCTTCTAGGAGGTCAGATTGTTGAGGTCCCCATCCAACCTGGCCTTGAACACTTCCAGGGATGGGGCATCCACACCTTCTCTGGGTAATCTGTCCCAGAGCCTCACCACCCTCACAGCAGAGAATTTCTTCCTAACATCTGAAAGAGCAGAGATTTAGGTTAGTTTAAAACCTGTCCCCTTTGTCCTACCACAATCTGCCCATGTAAAAAATTGCTGTCACTCTTTTCTATAAGCCCTCTTTAAGTACTGAAAGGCCACAAGTAAGTCTCCCTGGAGCTTCGTCTTCTCCAGGCTGAACAACTTGGCTTGTTGAACTTCTTCATGAGGTTCTCATGGGCCCACTTCTCAGGCTTGTCCAGGTTCCTCTGGATGGTATCCCATCTTTTTCTTTCTCTGCATTGTCAGGAATGAGGCAACTCTTTATTTTAATAAAAAAAATAAAATTTCTTAAGGAGAAAATTAATTAAAAATTGCGATTAATTAAAAGAATTCAGGATCCATAAAATCAATAGATAAAAGAAAACAAGAAACCCCGGGTACACAGGGATTGGAGACTCCAATGGCCGGACCGGCTCTGAGTCCCTTCTGCAGAGAGCTGCAACGCTGGGGTGACTTTAGCCAGCCTAAAGTCAAAGCAATTACAGTGTCCCTTAGTGAGAGAGAGGCCGATGACCAAGCGTCGGGCCTCACCTGCAGCTAATCTGAGGTGAGAAAAATGGCTGCCTTCCTCGAGTGTCCGGCCCTTTTATAATGTCTTGTCTCCGCCCTGGACCGCCTACAATCCTGCCTCCATGGTCCTGTGTGATTGGTGTTTCTTTGTGTTGAGGTAATTTCAGCCCACCAATGGCTTGTAATGGTCTAGGGGAGTGATGTTGCTTGTTCTAAAGGCGGGAAAGTACCTCATTAAAATTTAGGTTGCCATGGTGCAAGTTGCAGGGTAATGCCCAAGCACTAAATAGCCCCTTGTTAGTGCGAAGTCTAGGTCTGACAAGGCTTTAAAACTTACCAAGCGTTCTTAAAAATTATAACAACACTTCATAAAAACCTTACACTTAACCACAGACACTCTAGAAATCTTTAAAAACAAGGTAATAACATTTAAACATGAACAGTTTTGATGGTAAGAGGGAAAAACTGACAGGTGATTGTCTAAACTTGGGAGGATTTTAACAAGGAACCACGTGAAGCACTTCTTAATTAACTTACATGGGTGATTAACTTTTAAAACTTACTAACTTTTAACAGGGTTGATATGTAGTTTGAATAAACAACCATTAACAATTAGCACACTTGATGAGCGAAGTTAAAAGCACTTAATATGCAAGGGCCAAATACACAAGTCCATATATGACATGCATCAACTGCTCTGCTCAGCTTCATGTCATCTACAAACTTGCGGAGGGTGCACTCAGTCTTGCTGCTTGTGTCATTGATAAAGATGAGATAAGGCACGGATCCTGAGACAGAGCCCTGAGGAACAGCCCTTGTCATCAGCCTTCACTTGGCCATAGAGCCACTGACTGCAACTCTGACTGCATCTGTCCAGCCACTTCTTCATGCAACAGTCCATACTTCAAACCCATGTTTCTCCAGTTTGGAGATAAGGATGTCATTTGGGACTGTGTTAAAAGCTTTGCAGAAGTCCAGATAGATGACAGTGGTTAGTCTTCCCTTGTGGACCATTGCTGTCACTCCATCATGGAAGGCTATAAGATTGGTCAGGCATGATTTGACCTCAGTAAAGCTGTGCTGGCTGTCTTGGATCACCTCTTTGTCTTGTATGTGCCTTAACCTTGCTTCCATGAGGATCTGCTCCATGATCTTTCCAGGCACAGAGGTAGGCTATACTAAACTGGTAGTTTCCTTTCTTCTCTTTTTAAAAACTGGAGTGATCTCCCTTTTTCCAGTCACCAGGAACTTCACCTGACTGCCATGACTTTTCAAATTTGATGGAGAGTGGCTTTGCAATATCATCATCTAATGCCCCCAGGACTCTGGGATGCATCTCATCAGGCCCTGGGGACTTGTGGATATTCAGTTTCATCAAGAGTCCCAAACCTGCTCTTTGCTTACAGTGGGAGGAACATCGCTACCCCAAGCCCAGCCTAGAGGTTCAGGGACTAGAGAGATGTGGGAAGCCTGAATTACACTTCTAAACCACTGACCTGGATTGAAGCAGATGTGCTTTCTGGCTTTCATTTGTCAGGAAACATTTGTCTTTGCTTGCAGGGTCAGGTGAATAAAGTATTTGATTTTTAATTGGCCACTGAACCAAGTAACCATAACTGCTTGCTTGCTTTGTTCTGATACAAATCTTCATCTAACTTGTTACTTATTTTAAAAGAACAATGACAGTTTTGTTGTGTTTTTGGTTTGGGTTTTTTTGTTTGTTTGTGGGTTTTTTTTGGGGTTTTTTTGGGTTTTTTTTTTGTTGTTTTTTTTTAGTATTTGGGAGGGTCAAATTAAATATTTCTTCTCCTGAAAACAAAATTTTCAATTCTGAGGTAGCTTTCATGGCAGCAGAACACATAGGTGGCCTTAAAAGTCAACAGCAAGGATTGCCAGTCCTTAAGTGTACGGACTTAAGGTTAGAGGACTTTCTGTGGGTAAATTGGAACTTTCCTTTTTCTGTAAAATGTTTGTTCTCGGAGCTGGGCCAGAGGACAAGAGAACTGCCTGGGTTCCCTGCTCAGCTGGCTGCAGCAGGCAGAGGAGGTGCAATGCCTCTGGCTTCAGCCTGGTTTCATGTAGTGTTGGATTACATCACTGGCAGGGGCACACTGTCTAAGGCAGCATCAGTTAAGTGCATTAATAGCCCTAGTGTTTGGAACAAATTTGTTATTCAATTTTTAGTTGAAAACTAAATTTAGCAAAGTGAGTGGAAATCATTAATAACTTGGTGTATCAGAAGGACTGAAACTCTGGGTTATTGGGTTGTTTATCTGTATAAACATTTTCGGTAGCTCTTACTCCATCCTATTCAACTTGTTTGGGAATCCCAAATACTCTTGCTATTGTGCAGGGTATTACCAGCTGTCAAGGGAAGTGGTGAATCTCAGCTTCTCTTGCTCTTATTCCTGTATAGTGTTCTGGGAAAGCAAGGCTCAGGTATGAGGTACATCTGAGCAGCAATACCAGGTAACAGTTGTCTCTTCTCTCCTTGTTGTGGTCTCGCTTACCTGAGGTGTGTATTTGGGAGCTGGTTTTAGCCCCCTGGGAAGGAAGAGCCAAAATGAAAGGTTGAAACAGGAAGAAAAGGAAAGCAAGATTAAAAAGGAAAACTGCCTTTGAAGTCACACTTTGAACCAGCCCCTGAATTCTTACAAACGTTGTGTAAGTGTTGCTCCTCTGTGCTGTGGTGAATGAGTCACAAACATTGCTGCTGTGCTTTTTCAAATCTGTGTAAAGAAGGGAAGTAATGCTACTCCAGCTCTTCTGACTGGGAGCTGAGGAGCAGCAGGGTTATGAGATTTGTCTGCAATCGTACAAGGGACCTGTGGCAGTGAGGCACCAGAAGGGGGGTCTTCTTCTTCCAGTCCAGCACACATGCTAACACAAAATGCTAAAAAAGCATTTTTCAATATTTTGTGTGCATTGGACAAAAAGAACAGAAAGCTTCATCTCAAAGTTTTGATTAATTTCTACTCAAACAAATTAAGTGATAGGCAGAAATAGTTGCTTGTGCTATATCAGTAGTGCAGGTATGCTTTTAGCCCATGCAGGAGCCCTTGTAGAAAAATTACTGTTTATGGAGAGATTTAGAGCAATTTCACTTCCATGAGCTATTCACTACTTCAGCTGAACTAACATCTATTAAACATTCATTCTAAGTACAATACCCTCAGGAGTCAATTTAGGTAAACTGCAATACCTCTTTCTAGGCTAAAAATTGCTCTGTATAATGCATGTAGAAAAAAATCCATTAAATTATTTTTCCTGCTCCTCTCAGTCTTTATTATATTTTGAGATTAATTTTTTCTTATGGGGTAGTAGGGAAGGAGGGAAGAAAGCTCCTTTGTCGGCTACATAAAGGGACAGTCAAAGCTTTTGTGTGTAAGGGATTTTTGGAATGATGTCTTCAATTTTCTTCTCTTTTGTGTGTTATTATGACTGCAAACTTTCACACTCTCATTGTCATAAACAATAGTCTTTAGAGCTTTGGCATTTTCCAGCCTGGCAGCCAAATGGATGCATAGAACAACGCTGAAGACAGTGACTTAAATCATGTTGCAAAACACAGTTAGCCCATGTAGTATTTACTTCAAATACAGTATACTATTTTTAAAACATTGTGCCTGCAGCAGTGGATGATGTTTGAGAATCAGCATCGCATTTGATTACTGTTGGAGACGACAAGCAGCTGCCTTGGGTTGAAGGTAAGAGAAAAGATGCTGCCAATCCACAGAGCTGACTGAGCTGAAGGTGTATGGGGGTTGAAGGAGGTTGATGCAGGTGAGACCTGCCTAGAGATGTGAGCCTTGGTGGGAAATGGGAAGGTTTGAGCTCATGTTCTGGGTTGGGTGTGTGTGGAGAGGGTCTGGGGTCTCCTAGCCTTACCCTGTTACCTTTGTCCCTCTCTCTTAGAATTAAATTTTACTGTGTGTTTGGGTGTTACCAGGTGTTAAGGGATAGGTCATTAAGTGGCACAAAAAAATGGTGCATGTCAGATTTGAGGAGATATTAAGGGACGGGACTGCAGCCCAGTGAAGTCAGGGAACATTTTTTTCCTTAGTCTCTACTGTACTTTTTTATGACGTATACAAAGATTTTAACAGATTTGGTATTCCTCTGTAGTGCTCTAACATTTTTTTGAGGCTATTTTAAAGATACAAAACCAAAAATATAATTTTGGGACTTTGTGCAAGGATTCTTTGTTCTTTTCATTGCAACAGTTGTCCATTAAAGCTAATATTTACCTGTACTTCAGTGAATCCCCTCCCACCCTTCTCCTAATCAGCTCTTTCCAAGCACGGGAAGGGGATTCAAGTAACCAGTACCAGGCTCTAAACTTTGGGTCAAGGAGGTCTCACATGTTACTGTGAGTCAGGTGAGCCACGCTAACGCTCCCTGCTTATGCTCTGAACTCCTAACTTGACTAACTAAACTAACTCCAACTAAAAATCATAGGCTGCAAAAACGTTATTCATTTTTTGCACTCTTTGAAGTTGATGTCATCCGCAGGTACTTACCAGCACCATGTTGTCAGAGATTGTTCTGTACAGGTCTGCAAGCAGAACAGATGTGTCAGATTATTCTAGTCTGCTTCAGTCTAAATTTGTTAGACTTGTTTTACCTGCTTTTCGTGGGGAAGTGGGTTTGAGTTAGCTCTCTGACTTTGCTGGAAGGAGATTAGGGAGCACTTTTTACCGTCAGAGCCATAGGGAAGGGACAATGACGAGTAGCACAGCTACCTACAGAAGATACCTTGGTAGAGCCTGAGATTTTTTGCCAGTTCATATGTCTTACATCCATACAGGCTGAAGAGATTAAAATATGTAAAAGTTCAAGTTGGTCCAAACTCTGTTAGCAAGTCTGGTTTGAGTTATACCTGTTATGACCATGGTAGAGGAGTTCTTAAATTTGGTGTCCCAGCAAAGTCCTTTCAGTGTAGACAAAGGCACAGTGTTGATTGCTCCACCAAATGTGGCTTTGATTATTTTAAAAAGCTCTGCTTCATAAGAATCTCCCCTTATCAGGTAATGCAGCATTAGCTTGCTATTCTGAACAAGTTTAAAGCTATTTTCAAGCATGAAGATGTATGTAAGAAAGATTTATCTCTGTAAACATTCAGCCAAGCCATTTTGGGATACTGGATCAAGGAGATGCTAATAGCTGGTGGGTTTATTTAGTTTTTCTCTGCTCTGTGTACTCTACTGTGCTTGCTGGATTCTGGAAGTCAAACTGCAGTTTGCAGTTCACAATGCAGATTTTATATTATTTTTTACCTGTTGTTTTCTCACATGACAATTTTGCCATTTATCTTTCTTTATAAAAGACTCAAATGGAACTCTAGGAGCCCTATTTTCCTAGCAAAAAGTAGTTTTTTATATCAACAGGAATCAGTGGCACAGCATTTAATACCACATAGCAGTGTAGCTATAAAAGGTTTTTTCATTCTTTTTTTTTCCTTTTTCCCCTGTATAAAACATAAATTTACTACATTGTAAAGCAGCAGCAATTTGGAGTATTTATTTCAAATAATTTATTAAAATTTCTATTTCTTTAACAATTTCATATTTCTATACATGAAATATATTATTAAAATAGTTGATTTACAGTGACAAGTGTGAATGATAGGTTAGTGGAACAGGACTTGGGAAACTCAAATTCAACTTCCCCAACAGAGCTTCAGCAAATCACCCTATCCTATTTGTGGTTTGAGTTTGGGGCTTTTTTGTTGTTGTTTTGGTTTTTTAATCACCCTGCTGATTAAAACCCGTGATGAGGGATAAAACACATCCTTCAAATGACATGTTGAAAAGATGGTTCTTAATTTTGGATCTTCCATTTTGGAGACCACATATAAGTCTACCACTTGACCTCTCAGCCCAGTGGTGTTTCCCACCCAGTATTGTATGATAGCAATAACTTTAGCCACAGTGAGCAATTATCCAGTCACTTTTCAGTATGTGTCTATAAAAGGGTGTTAACACATGTGGTGACTCTTATAACAGCAACCTAATTGTGTTTTGCAGTCTTTTGTGTGCTTTATATTCATGGATATATTTTTTAAATGTTTTTTATCCTAGACATCCATTCTATATCCAATCTAGGAGTTTTAGGATTAATTTTTTCCAGTCTTCACAGTGCCAAACAAGATGTTCCCCTTCCCCTCCAGAAGGATGCACAGCCTCTGTATTGCAGAGTCTATTGGGCTGAGAGTGCTGTCTCATATAATATCACAAATAAACTTCCCAGGACGACTTTTGCACAGCACTCTACCCCATTCTATAGAGTAATGCAGAGCTGTAAAATCAGCCATATAAGTCAAATCCTTGAGAGGTACATTACTTTAATACTTCAGTTTGCCATGAAAAATTGCCAAAGCTTATTTCCAGAACTAGTAATTCCTTTAAAAACTGGTTTCTCATTATCTACTTAGCTAAATAGCAATTTTACCCTTTTCTGAATATAGATCATTAAATTAGAATAGGTTTAACATTTTTCTCTTCCTGCATCCAAATTCCTTGAGGCTCAGGAGTCCAGACTGTGCCTGATGGAACAGAGCACTTCAGTAACTTGATTAAAAGGACTGGGCTGCTCAACAAATAGGCCCAGCAAAGGTCCTGTGTTGAAGCTTTCATGCGCCAGCCTTTTAATTTCAGAATGACATTCAATAAGGGCAAGAAATTAACTAATCAAAGGGACTTGCATGAGTGAGTTAGAGGTGGCTGATCTTGAACTGAGAAAGCAAGCACATAGATTGAATAGAAAGGATGATAACCATATTCTTGTTCTCCTTTAAAAGGACTGTACATGCTGGGATGCCCATCGTATCAGCACTTCAGAGGTGCACTGGCACCTGTTGTGGAGGGAAACAGGGTCAAATCCAGGACTTTCTAGGAATTTCCTTCTGCACTACCATTTTCAAGTATTCACACCAGTATTTTCAGACCCCCATTTTCAAATCCCTCACTTCACATTTCCAGCTTCTATTCAAGATGCCCTGATAAAAGGGCTGCAAAGCAATCAGTGCATTGCCAGAGCCAAAAAAAGATCAATTCAAGCATGACCACATTGTGAATCATATTACTGTGTGAACTAGAAACAATTCTCCCCACTGTTATTCTAGAGGCAATGCAATTCAATAGTATTAGAAACAGTGCATTAGTAACAACATTTACTGGACTAGTCACATAATATTCCATTGTCATTATCTAGATATGCCTTAAATGAGATGTGATAACAGCACTTGAGGCATTCAGAGAGTGCCATTGAAATACTGCACAGAGCTCAGGAAGGGGTTTTTGACATGCAATGGGTATTCATGTGCCATGCTGCAGGGTCATTGAGGGGCAACCACAGGTCTTTTGCTCCCACCTCTTCTGCTGAACACAGGAAATAGCAGACCTCCTGGATCATAGGCCAAAGCAAGAACCAGGGAGGAAAGGAAATAGAAATAATTTTGAGGAAATATGGACGTTTTTCAGGCTTGAGGGAGTTGTTTCTGGCTTTTTAAAAAATTTAGTTGGTTTGGGGTTTTTTAAAAATAAACAGCAAACTCCCCCAGTTTCATGAGTTACTGTGTTTCACTGCAGGATTACAGAATCGCAGTTCTTTAGGTGCCCCACCTTGCAGCACCTCTCTGTGTGCCACTGGCTGTCCCACATACGCCCAGTGAAAAGCCCTGGGGGCAGCTGTGTGCCCAGCTCTGCCTGCTGACAGCCAACACACGTGCTCCCTGCTGCAGCCTCTTGCACAAATGCACAGGGAGCTCCTGGCACCAGCAAATTCCCTCCAGTGCACAACACTGATGAGCCTTCATGTAAGCACCAATGACCTGAAGCAGAGCTCTGCCTTGTCACTCGAAATTCATCTTGCATGTATTCTGTCTTTTAGAATTAGGCCTTTTAACAGCTCTCCCGTCTCCACTTCTGTTTCATGAACAGCATCTGACAGGTCTAGGATACTCACAAAAACTGGCAAACTATAATCTCACAAATTAAAAACAGCCCTTCCTAAAACTGCTTTTTCTTTTCAGAACACCCACCAGTCATAACATTAATTCAGCTACTACAGTTTGCACGCTGTTTGTATTTTACTTACATCCATTAATGTAAAGGAGAATTAAATTATGTACAGGAGAGGCTGGGAAAAACATTGTTTGGACTCCATGCTCTTTTAAACAGCCTTTTCTTACAGATGACAGATTCAGGTCAGGAAAAGTCTAAAATGGGACACTATTGCCACAGATAACACAGTGAACAAGTAGTTAGTGCCCTTCCCCACCCTCACCACAACACACCCTCAAGAAGACCTGATTTAAACACATCTGTTTTCATGATGGTTTAGAAACCTTTGATAGAGATTCCTTTTGCACTTTTATCTTCCCTGTAGCGTGTGTGGCACAGACCCATAAGAGAAATGCTGGCTCTCAGGTAGTCACACTTGACTTTCCTGTAACCAGCAAAGCAAAAGGAGCGCAGAAGAGTTGCAGAAAGCCTTCTGAAATAAAGCATCCAGAAAGTAGGGAGGAAATAGATACATATGTTTATGTATATCCAAAAATCTCTTTACAAACTTTACAAACTAGTAGTCTTTAGGGGAGACCCGTTTTCCCATCATCTTATCCAGGTTTCTTCAGGCACAGTAACTAGAGATACAGGCTCTTGGATCTGTGCCTATGGCTGCCAGAGATAAGAAAATTAATCACTGTAGAAGTTTTTTACTGGTTTCTTATATATCATTGTTGCTACATCATCAGATCTTCCTTAGTCTAATACCTAAGCAGTGCCATGTACTGAGCTTCTCATTCAGCAACCTCATTTGCTCCCAGGAGCTTCAAGAGTCTGGTTTAGCCTATTAAAAACCTTGAGGCACATCAATTACACGAAAATCTAGATATTATTCAAGTAGGGGAGTGCAGTATAACAAATGTAACACACACCATGCGTAGACTACCCACCCCCTGACAAAGACAGCAACTGGAAGTTCTGATCCAGCAACCAGCCCTTGCCTTAAGGACAGAAAAGGTCACTGTGTACAACAAGTCTGTAACTCTGCATCAGAATCACTTAAGTTTAGAAGTGAGCCCATGATTTATCATTGAGTCAAAGGACAAACTTTAAAAAGGCAGAAATTATGAATGCAACTTAAAATAACAATGAATTCATTGCATCCAAAGGTTGCATACTCTCCCTATTGAAGCAAACACAGTAAGACTCTGGCTTATCAGGTATGCTGGGCTGTTCATAATTGTTTTATAACATTAGTTCAATATTTTCCTTTTTTGATATACTAGCAACTTGAGATTGTTTTGCCAAGAGATCTGTTACTTAAAAACTTACAGACTTTTTTATAATGTATTTCATGTATAGAAAAAAGGAAATATGAAAAAATTAGGAATTTTAACAAATTATTTGAAATAAACATTCCAAATTGCTGCTGCTTTGCAATGTGCTTGCAGTACTTCTTAACGGGGAAGAAGAATAAGGGGAAAAAAAAAAGAATGAAAAACCTTTTACAGCTACACTCCTGTGTGGCCTTAAATACTGTGCCACTGATTCCCATTGAGATACAAAACTACTTCTAGCTGGGAAAAATAGGGCTCCTAGAGTTTAATTTGAGTATTTTATAGAGAAAGATAGATGGCAAAATTGTCATGTGAGAAAACAACAGGTAGAAACTAAAATAAAATCTGCAGTTTGACTGCCAGAATCCAGCAAGCACAGTATAGTATGCAGAGTAGAGAACAACAAAAAAAAATTCACCAGCAGTTGATGAGAAACTGGGCAACCAATAGCTTGGGGCTGTCCCTAACTCTTTAGTTAGTCTTCTCTTTAATTAAAGAAATAAAAAAAATTAGCAGTCACCTGAAGCTGATGGCATCAAAGTTCCACCAGGGGTATTCATCGGTGCACCTTATGCTGTGACCCTAAGAGGAAGGTACAGGAGCAAAGTACCTTAACTGTAATTGTGACATCCTCTATTAGAAGTTATTTCTTGTTTAACTTGGAGGAAGAATGTGAACAATTGCAAGCAACACACAGTTTGTCTCTATGGCTTCTTAGAATTGTTTCATCTTGAAGAGTGCCATTCTTTTGGGGGACTGTACCTGTGCTGGAAGGCTTAAAATAGTCTAGAACTTCCAGACATCCCAGATCAGAAAGGGCAAATGAAATTAATTTCACCAAGAGGTTGTTTTGGGTTGCTGAATACAAAAATCCATTTAGCAACTTCTCAATAAAAGAACACATAAAACATGGAGGAATTTTACTTAAACCTGCTGTGGAGCGTACAGTCCTAGCTCTGTGGTCTTGACAGATCAATCAGTTAAAGTAATAACTTTTTTACAAGAATTTAATCAATAAAACATCTATATTAATATTTCTGTTTAAGCCTGCCTAAGCCCTAGTTCTTGCCCATTTTCAGCATGAGCGCACGAGTCACATCCCTCTCTAGAGTGCCTTAAATAGAGCTGACACAAATCATCTTCCTGGTGCCCATTGTGTGACAAAGGCTTATCATGATTTTCTCAATTTTCACTGTGAGGTCTGGCAGGAGAGAGCTGGCAGAACAGGAAGAGTATTGGGTCCTGAAAGTTAATACCATCCTCTTTCCTGATGATGCTTTTATTTTCAAAATATTGGCGTTTTCTGGTTGTCCAGCAGCCCTTCTTGGATGCAAATGCCCAGATAAATATTCTGGCCATCCTAGTTTAATTATTTAATCTGGGTCAATAATTAGACTTTGTATGCTTAAAAAACTTTCAGATTGTGCAGACATATGTGACTGAATAATTAATCAGTAAATAGGAAAGTAAATAGGAAACCCCTGCAAATGGTTCCACACAGTGCAAAGACAGAAATATCTCTGCTGTACAGACTTTGTGTAGGATCATCATCATCTCATGACAACCAGTGCAAAGCTGGTAAAAACAAGGACGTGCATGGCTTTACTCCAAAGCTGTGTATAAACATACATATTCCCTTTCCACTGCTTTTTCAGGAATGTTTCTAAGCTTGACTACAGTGAAAGCACTTTTCTTATGTTGTCTTGATGTGACTTTGTGGCAAAGGGCTGAGTATTCCAGTTATTGTTATTAGTAGGTCTGATGCATTAAGTATTTTGCAGGTCAGTATTAAATTAAATATATGGTGGTCACAGCCTGTGCTTTACATATGCTTGTATAATTCCCTTATTACCAGAGCTCAGTTGTCAGCTCCTCCTTGGTGGGTGCCAGACACTTAAAGTCATAGGAAATTCAAACACCAGAAAAAGAATCAATAAACTTGCCATATTATATTCTGAATTTTTAATAAAAACCATTGGGAGTACTGTGCAATGCTATCGAGCATATTCTGTAGAGCAGCTAGATAAGAAATATTCTTAAAATGAAAGGGACTATTGATCATTCTGAAGCTTATCCATTTCTTGAATGCTGTTCCTCTGAAGACACTGAATTTCTTTTTGAACACTTCTGAGGATCATGGCATTTGTTTGGCTGATTTTGTTTGCTTTGTTGTGGATTTTGTTGGGTTATTTTTAAATACTGTTCCTACAGTCAAATGCATGAGAGGATTGAAATTTGTTGTGGAGAGAATTAAACCACTGGGGATATAAGTCTGGGTAGAGCCCCATAATCAAGAGATGGTGGGAAATGATGAATAATGTTGCCAAAGGTTTCTTGAACAGAACAATTGGGAGAGAACAGGGCAGGATCAGTTTGAAAGGAGCAATTTTCTACGCATGTTTTAAAAGGCAAATATTAAAAAACAAGCATGTCATCAATCACAGACTGTTTCACCTGCAAAATTATTCTGAAATTTTAAAATCAGGCTTTTAGGCTTTTAAAATATTCCATCCTTCGTGTCTGACTAGAATGACCTCCTGAGATCCCTTGAAATTTTAAGCTGCTCTGACTCTTCACCCTTTTTTTTCCTCTGGCCAAATTTCTTAAATTTAATTTCAAATAGTTTTGTTTTCCATGAAATTATGTTCATGGAGAATATACTGCTTATTTCAAGCAGGCGATTGCTTTTCCCTCCCTCGTAATAATAATGACTGTGAATGGAAAGGTACAAGTTGAAGGAGGACTGCTAAAAACAGTGTCAGTCCTGTGGGTGTATAGTCAGAAGTTAAGATGAGATAACACTTGCATCAACTATGAACTGTTGTTTGGCACAGATTTGCTTGAAATCAATGGGAACTACATCAGCATTTTTTGTCTCTATGTTTTTTTGTATTATTTCAATTTATATAACCCATAAATTCACTTAAGCCTGGCGGAAACCTTCTTGTTTCTAGACAGTACAACTGTAGTGCAATCTCCCTCATTTTGTCATTCATTTTTGTATTGAAAATGTAACCCCACTGTTGACAAGTTAAGGTTTCTGCATTCAAAGGTCAGCTCTCCCTGGAGTCTCCTTGCGTCTGGAAGATGACATGTATTAAAATTTTATAACAGTTCCCACTAGTTTCAATCCCACAATCTTGGGATCAATATGGCTGTTCTTCTTCACAGCCTATCAAGTGCAACAAATGCCTTAGGTGAGCAATAGAGAGATTGGAATTAGGTTCTTCTAAGCAAGACTTATTTGCATAAAGGTTTAAATCTGGTCACAGGAGTGCTGGTAAGGCTCCTTTCACTTCAGATGGAAGGAGCTGCCAACACTTTCACATATAAAACAGCTGATCTTTTGAAATAAGATAAGGCAAGGATGGGTGCACCTGGGTGCAGGGCTACACTTGCAACCATGATTTTTTTCCCTGCACAGTCTGCTTTTTGCACATAATTTAAAAAAATAAATAATCTTCTCTTAGTGTAAAAGTCGCAGATATTCGGAAGGGGATCCAGATCATCCAAGGATATGCTTTCTTTGGTTCGTGTGAGAAGACTGGCCTGTGGTAGTCTAAGCAAGCTCTGGGTTAGCAGTTTGGTGGGAGTAGACTTGAGAGCAGAGGCCAGAATTCCACTTTTCCTTCAGCCACGGTAAAAGGAAGGTACAAACACTTGTGGCTGAAAAGCTGGATTTCAGATGTTTCCATCAGAAAACTTTAGATAAGGTCAAGGCAATTATTTTTTTTTTCTATAGACTTACTCCACTGTGACTAACACAATGGCCTGGTGCCTCTGGAGACTATTATGCCCCTGGACATTATTATGTGGATAATAAGATTAGCTTAAAAGCTTGGAGAGTCACTAAATTCATATTTTCAATGTGGGATAAATTTTTCTCAAACAGCATGACTTTTCATAATTGACTGCATATTTTAAAATGTCAGGCAGCGTCCTGCTAAGTTTATTGATGAATGCAATGGCTGAAATGTAATATTAAGGGGGAAAAAATAACACAGCATCTAACAAACAAATCATGGTTTTCTTTTAAATCTCCTCTTGTCACGGTCTCTTTGAAGGATGCTGAAATACATCCTTGAGAATTAATATTACAGCTCATTGAATATTTGTGAAGGATTGAGATGTCTGTCCTCCTGGCCAGGTCTTTAATAGGGAGCATGTGGCCAGGGCCAAACCTCCATGATGAAACTATTTGGATGAGCTGCTCCCTGTTACCTTTGTAAAGAAGCCAAACTGTCAAAGACCTTAACACTGAAAAGATTTATTGAGATCTGCTTTGATTGTGAAGGGTTCAGATAGCTTTTATCACCATCATTTGATCTGATATGTGCCCCACTGGGACTGATTGATCACTTGGTGCTTATCAGTAGATAAGTGTGTGAACTGGACTGAGTGGTACTGATTGAGCTGCCAAGTGCCATTACAGAAGCTTGGGACAATTCCCTCATTTAGGTGATCCTGTGCTCCTGTATAATGTGATTGCTTGACTGAGTAGGCCAAGTTATTTACCTAGTTATTGTTTGGTTGGTTTGTTTTTTTGGTTTTGGGTTTTGGTTTTTTGGGGGTTTTTTTGGGGTTTTTTTTGTGAGTATATGTGGTTGTTTGGACTTTTAGTTAGGGGATGGGAAAGAAAGCTAGTATCTTAACAGCTTTCTCACTTCATGCAAGTGTTAAGTTTTCCCAACGAAATAAGCAAACATGGGCAAGTGACTTCTTTCCAGTCCTCTGCTTCTATGTTTATACATTACTCCAGACCTGCAACCTTCTGTTTTTGTGGATAAATGAATAATTAAGAAAACCCAGAGAAAGACACGAGGATTGAATTAAGCACCTAATTTCTTCAGAATATGGAGGACCTTTACAGAGTCCTGTGCAAATTGATGAGTCACACGAAATTATTTCAGTCAGTAATGCCAGGAGAAGTTCATCTTGGTGGATATTGAAAGCAAGTATAAATGTTATTTTAAGGAATGAAAGCACTGATAAGCTCCAAGGAGCTGGTTTTCTTCTGATGTATTGGGTGGGAGAGACAAATGCCTGTCTTAATATAGGCATAATCTGATGTTAACCTAAGACTTAATTTGTTTTCTTCAGAAGGCAGTTATGCTTATCTTGCTGCAGGTTTCACAACACTTTGTCTTCAGCACCTATGATATTAATGAAGCTGGGATGCTGTTTTGCATCACTTCACACTAAAGAGACACTAAAGTTGTTATTAAGGTCTTCTAACCCTTCACACTACACTATTCCATTCTGAATTGCCTACTGACTTTAAAAAACTTCTATGCTGGAATTTGTGTTCCTAACTGCAAAAGAAAGCCCAAACATTGCTTAAGTAAGATTCCAAGAAAGTGACATTTTTATACTTTAAAAATAAAATACAGTGGTCTTGTCTTTGAACAAGACTTGATTCTCTGTGTTGTAGATGAGGGAATTTTCTCACAGGAGAGGTGTTACATTCCTCTGAATGTCTCTGTCCATGCTGGGACCCCTGAGGGACAACATTCGTCGCTGATTTCCATCTGGACATTGAGCTGTGGACACTACTGTCTGGATGTGACCATCCAGCCAATTCCTTATCCATTGAACAGTCCGTCTATCAAATCTGTATCTTTCCAATTTAGACAGAAGGATGTTTGTGGAGCCCTGACAAAGGCCGTACAGAATTCCAGACACTTGATGTCCATAGATCTTTTCCTTGTCCACTGATGTAGTCACTCCATCATAGAAGGCCATTGGGTTGGTCAGGCAGGACCTGCCCTTGGTGAGGCCGTGCTGCTGTCCTGAATCAGCTCCCCATTCTCCCTGTACCTTAGCACAGCTTCTAGGAGGATCTGTTCCAAGATCTTCCCAGGCACAGAGGTGAGGCTGGCAGGTTTGGTAGTTCCTAGGGTCCTCCTTTCTGCTCTTCTTAAAAATGAGTACAATGTTTCCCTTTTTCCAGTCACCTGGGACTTTACTTGACTGCCATGACTTTTCAAGTATCATGGAGAGGGGCTTGGCAACTACAGTCAACCAATTCCTTCAGGACTCTGGGATACATCTTTCAGCTCCCACAGAATTATGCATGTTCAGATTCCTCAAGTGGCCACAAACCTGATCTCCTCTTAGAGTGAGAGGGACTTTGCTCCCTCAATCTCTGTCTTGCAGGCCATCCATGTTAGAGATACAGGAACAGACTGCCAATGAAGACTGAGACAAAAGTTGAGTACCTCAGTTTTCTCCTTGTCTGTTGTTACCAGTTAGTTCATCTTTCCTCTCTTGGCAAAAAGAAGTGAGAGGTGTGTTTGAGAAGAGAAGCTTAACAGATTAACTTCTGGAAAAAGGGGAGCTGCACACTAGGCAAGGAAGTTGGAAGGGCTAGGCAACACTTTGGTTGTATTTGGAAAGAGCTTGGATGAGTAGGTGAGAACAGAGAGGAGAGATTGGTGGTGTGGTAAGGACAAGGTCTGAGCTCAGATACATGAAATAGGGTCCTAAAGGGTTAGATAGGAAGATGATAGGGAGCCTCCTGAGCAAGATGATTTGAGTGAGGGGAGCAAAAGGCAAGGAAGGGTTTCTTTTTGAAACAAACCAACCAGTGTGTTGTTCTCCTTCCTTCCAAAACCCCACCCCAAAAAAGAAATCAAAAAAACCCAAAACCAGAACAAAAGAATTGTTGTGGGAGAGAGCAGTGAGGGTTGAGAAGCACTCAAGACTAGAAGCAACTTAAACAAGGAAATTTGTTAGAAGATTGGTGATGTTAGCTCAAATGAAGAGCAGAAATTGAAAGTGAGCTAAGGGTAGAAAAGAGACAGAGAGGTGGCAGAAAACAGGAAGTATGCATAAATGAGCAGTGTATAGCTGTAGTCTGGAATAGGACCTGAGGTTTCTTTTTTTTTTCTTTTTTTTTTCGCTTTACATCTATAATTTATAGTAGAGTTACCGATGAACGAACCCTTTGCTAATGAAATGCTTGCCTGCTATCACCTCTGCTGCTCTTGCTGTGCTTTCTGGCAGAAGAGCTTTTGCATTTCGTGTACTTGCTGCACAGGTCTGAGTACTGTATGCCTGTGCCAGCAGCCGTTGTCTGGGAGTAACTGGTCTCCTGACAGGAACTGAGAGAGGATGGGCAAAGCTCCTTTGTGCAGACCTCACTGCCATGGAGTGTGTTTTGGCACAGCCTTTACTTTGCTATGTAAAGCCTGTAGCAGACAGGGAAGTCTGCTGCTGCTGTGAGGTTCCACTTCACCACGAGCAGCAGGTACCTGTGCAATAAAAACCCCTCTGTCTTGTTGATGCCTGTGTTTCATACCACCAAGTGTTTGTTGGATGGATTGTGTGCTTATGGTTTGCTTTCTGAATGACTCTGGCGTATTTCATGTAGTAGCTCCCTGCTTTGAAAAGCAAAGCCAAGCACTTGAAGGTGAGGAAATATCAGAACAAAATATGCTGTATTAATTACTTAATTGAGCCTTCTAGTTTGTGTGTGTTATGACACTGGTTTTTATGAAGTGTTCATATGCCTTTGTTTCTGTGACAGTTGTGCAACAGGTGAGTCTTTGCCATCTTTGATGGCGATTTTACCACTCTTTTTGAGAGCAAGTGGGTTTGTGGGTGACTCACTCCACAACTTGCCCGTAGGAAAGGTCAAATGCTGCAAAAGCAAGTGAATACAGGTACTCCATAGACCTGAGATGTGAATGACATCTTTACGTTGTCTTCAGTAGAGTTTAGAGTAGGCTTCAAATTCAGAAAAAATTTGGACTTGAATTTTTTCCTTTTCCGATGATTTCATTGACAGGAAGACACATAAAAGAAGGATTTCAGTACAGCTCCCTTAGTTTCAGAAACTTTTTTTCTTGCATTTTTTTTCAGACACTAAATAATATAAAGCAAAGTTTTATATTTAAAAATACTAAATAAAAACCTCATGTTTTTCTCTGATTTTTAAACATTTGGATGCTTCATTGTTCATATGTGATCTTTGATGCAATTATTAGACTTCTCCTTAGGTGAAAAAACCCCCCAAACAGAAAAGATTTATGTTCCTATCTAGTCATGCAATTTAAGGTGATGTGAAGGATGTAAAATGAGGTTAAAAAAAAAATTCCTTTTATAATCAAGGGAATTGCAAAGAACAAAGCATTTGTTAAGTAGTATAAGCTGTTGAGAGACTGTTCAGGATGTTGGAAATCTTCGTAGCTGTACTGCTTAACTTTTAATTAAAAGATTATTGGTGTAAAAAGAAGCATAAAGTTATTTTGAGCTTTCTAAAAACAGTTGCTTCAAGAGAGTCCTTCCTCTGACATGCGCTTACTACCTCCATAATGTTGGAAGCTCACTGTAAGGGTCTGATCTGCTTTCTCAGTGTGCAGCAGCTGTCACGGTTTAACCCCAGCTGGTAGCTAAGAACTACACAGCTGCTCACCCCAGTGGGATGGGAGAGAGAATTGGAAGAGTAAAAGCAAGTAAAACTCATGGGTTGAGAAAAAGACAGTTTAATGGGTGAAGTGAAAGCTGCACACATAAGCAATGCAAAATAAGGAATCCATTTGCCATGGACAGGCAGGTGTTCAGCCACTCCCAGGAAAGCAGGGCTTCATCACATGTAATGGCTGCTTGGGAAAATGAATGCCATCACTCCAAATGCCTTTGCCTTGCTTCTTCTTGTCCCTGCTTTATATGCTGAGCATGATGCCGTATCTCCCGGGCTATCCCTTTGGTCACAGAAGGTCAGCTGTCCTGGCTGTGTCCCCTCCCAGCTCCATGTGAATCCCAGCCCACTCACTGGTGGGGTGGTGTGAGGAACAGAAAAGGCCTTGACTCTGTGTAAGCCCTGCTCAGCAATAAAAAGAACTTCCCTCTTATTATCAACACTGTTTTTGCAAAGTGAAACATAGCCCCATACCAGTCGCTGTGAGGAAAATTAGCTTAATTCCAGCCCAAAACTGCATAGCACATCTGCTGGGGCTGAGGCTCTCACATAAATCACTGGAACACCTTGATATATAAGGGAAGACTCCGGTTTGGAGAGCCACTAGAATCCTGCAGAAACACTGAAGAAATTCCCCTCTATAGCCATAAAATGATATTAACTGAGCAAATAGTTTTGAATGGATTACTTTATGTGATGTCTCTCCTTATGTTTGCAGAATGTCCATGAAGAAAGTGGTAATCTGCTCAGTGTTATTTGCTGTTCAATAAAATTTAAGTAGCAAACAGCATTCTTCCGTAAGCATTGACTTCCATTTTTATTGCATACTTGTGACCAGCCAGTGGGTGTTATTTCTTCTTTCTGGTTTGACCTTATATGACCAAAATCTCATGGAAAGAGGGTTTTCTCTTAGATTGGCATAGAAAATACCTGTTTTGTTAAAGTTCTGTTCCATGTTGCTCTGAAGGCAAAATATGGAGACATTTCTTCTCTTTTTTGAGTGAAGACAGGTGGGCCTGGTATAATTATGGTCACTTGCAGGAATCATCACCCTTTTTGGAGCAGATGCAGACTTTGTGCAGGGAAATTTACAGGATACCTTTGACTCAACAGTCCAGATCTACTTTCTAATTTGTGTTGAAGAGAGAGAACGTTAAGGCCACACTGTGTGTGTGTTCTCTTCATTTCACTTCTCTTCTAGTAAGTCTCATTCTAGACCAGCAGGCTCTGCTGTCCGTAGCTGGGAATAGGAGTGACATTGCAGTGCTGTCAAAAAGGTTGGGAAGCTGGCCAAGGTGGAGCTGGGACAGAAGGACTGTGATAAATTTGGCAAAGAAAAATAAGTAGAAAAAGAAAGTCAGAAGCAGACAATTTCTAAAAGGGTTTAAAACCATTGCTTATTGTGGTTTTTGAGGGGAACACCGGCTTCTTGTCTTCTCAAGGGACTCAATCCTGCAGCATGTTACATGTCTGAGCTCCCACTACAGGGGTGTTTGGGACAGGAACACCTTGCTGTGTTCATAACTAATCTCTAATGGTCTGTGTCCTTTTCTTACCTCTCTCATGGCTTTTGTGGTCCTCTTTGGCCACGCTATGGCCACAGTGTTGTTAATTCCACTAAATGCCATAGAATTAACTGACCTAGGGGAATTAAAAGGTGCATTTTGGGTATTTCATACTTTTCCAGCACAGTATATCTTTGGAAAAATACTGCCTGTATCAGCTCTAAGCTTTTGGCTCTGGAGGTGACAAGATTTTGACTGTGGTCAGTGTGGCTATGGAAGTCCCAGCCTCTCCAACCTCACTCCAAAAGGGAAGCAGCTGGTCCATTTTGATAATTGGCAAGATGAGCTATTGTGCCAAATACCTTTTTTGTAACCAAAGAGCATGTGGATACTGTTGGCAGTAGAGGATAAAATGAATATTCCAAATCCTACCCTTGGGAAAGAACATTGGCTACTGGAAAAAAAATAGCTTCTCTCCAATTTCACAGGAGCTTGTTCAGTCACAGCATCTGTGTATTTAGACCTCCTATCTTCTCTGAAGACAAGAGTTGTGTGTGGTTTTGGTTTGGATCTTTTATTTTTACGTAAAAAGGGGAAACTGGCTTTAGTCTCACCTTTTGTGGTTTATAAAGACTGTCCTGTTTTTGAATAGGCAGGGCATTGTCTATCTTGTGATTACTTGGAGGTCATCTCTGAGTCCCTCAGGCAACAGGTTGATAAATGAGCTTTATTACTTTGTGTGGGTACTATGTTTTGAATTGGAATGAGTGAAGTAGGATCCAGTGCAGTAATTTGTACCTAAAAATCTGCTCATTTAAGGTGGAGGAGTATCAGAAATCCTACAGGTTGTTCAGGTAAGGAGGGGCAGCATGAAGGACAATGTGGAATTGGCCTTCCAACTGAAGATATTTTCCCTTATTTTAAAATGTGGTTTGTAGAGCAGATGCCTGTCTTGACTCCCCATGATCAGTCAGGAGACAGCTGGCCAAAGGTGCTGCTTCCTCCCTCTGGGTTGCTGGTAAACACTGTACTCACAGGTGTATTTGTGGTCTGCCTGTGATCAGACAGGGGTATATGGGCTTCTGTGAGCTTATCTGAGCAGTGGTAGGAATGAACTTGACAGGCACAAGTAAGTGCTAATAGTTTTGTAGTGCAACAAACCACCAACTAATATATCTCTCCTATTTTCCACACCCTTTCCACCATAAATTGCGTTACCAAAATGTTTGAATTCTAATAGTCATAGTGCTATATGAAGCCAAAACTTAATTATCTGAGGGATTCGCCTGTCTCTGTGGGGTTTGACCTTCAGTGACAGCTGTGTGTGATGGGACATTTGAGATAAGTGGTAAAGGAAAATAAAGCAGAAAGCTTGCAACTAGAATGGGCAGAGACTAGAATGACATGACGAAGTGTAGCATCCATCAGTGGTTTCCTCTGCCAGGTCTTCCAACAGCTTCAGACCAGGATAGAAGCAGGACCACTCCATCCTTATTAACAGATGGGAAAAGTGAGGAACAGTGTGGTCTTTGAGTTATTTGCTGCTTGGGAATGTCAGGTCCTTGGACACAGAGGTTGGTGGTTGAGAAGCTGAGGTGCAGTTTGGCATTCTGCACTGGGGTAATTTCAATCAGCTTACACTTTGGGTAGTCCCCTGAGCCTCTTAGAACCAAACACATTGTGTTACTCAAATGCAAAGAAGTGCTCAGTTTCTCTTGATGTCAGGTCCTGATTTTGCTGACACAGTGGTAACAAGTACTTGCCAGTTCAGTACTGGGTAAGATCACGTCAGACAACTGGCTAGGCCAGGCTAGATTGAAATGGTTTCTTCTTTCCTGTAAAGAGTTGGGTTTGCTCTCATGTAAGCTGGCTGACTGCTGCTGTTAGGTAAGTACAGCAGTTTTATACATTGTTTGGTATTCGTACGCAATATTGTGTATTTTACTGTAAATGAAGAAGACATTGGAGTGACAGAACAGAGATGAGTTCCTCCCACTTGGGGTCTCTGCTGTGTCAGCTTAGGAGTTTTCAGCCTATGGGTGCTTGAGGGGCAATATCAAGGGTTCCCTGACTTTAGGTCATTATAAATGCAGGATTAGCATTTCCTGAAATACACCACTGCAAATGGCATGGCTTGAATAAAATTATTTTATAAATGGCAAAATTGGAAATGCCTGAGTTGTGGATGAGAAATGGAGTGATGTTTGAGCAAAATATTTTGAGTTTTCATGCAGCCAGATTAAAAAGATGGTTTTGTGGCCTTTAACCTTTGCTAGACTATTTTTTTCTTTTTTTTTTACTTAAAGCTGTTTTTGAGGTAGCATCTTCTGGTTTTTTTTCTTTGACAGAAAACTTTTGTGTGATCCTCTGTCTAATTCTAAGGACTGTATTCTCTGTTTCTAGATAGGGACAACAAAATCAAGTTTTGATATCTTGGAGCTTTTATCTTACTGATGCCTAAGGCATCATTACTGTTAGGGGCGTTTGAGGCTATTGTTTTGAAAAATACGAAACATGAAGCAATTTTTAAAGATAGGAAACTGAAGATGAGAATATTGGAAGTAAGGCAATAGAAGATACAACTTCTTCTCTGAGCTGACTTTTTGGTTATTGCTTTAACTGCTGGGGAAAAGCAAGGACAGCATCCAACAGGAAACACAAGTTCCAGCAAAGTTAAAAATTGCAATCTATGTGGCAATTAAGAAACCCATGATATTGATAACAAACTAGGAGGCTTTACTAGAGTCTGTTTCAATAAGCTTGTCACCAAACTACTTTTAACTTTCCCAGACAATTTCAGGTAATGGGCAGATTTGAAGTGTTTTCATTTTGGACATCACGCTGAAGCTAAGACAAATTCTTCTGGCAAACTGCTAAATTTCATGCAATAAGAAATATTAATTGTACTGGGACAGCAGATGGATAAGCTGAGGAAACAAAAAGGGTTAGTACCCTTAAAATTGCACAGCAATTTTAATTAAAGCTTTAATTTGAAAATACAGCAAACAGGAATTAGAACCCATTTTGAACAGTCAGAAAGTAAAAGCAACTTCAAATATTTAATTTTCTCAGTACAATCTTTGATTGAATGAAATTCTGAGGGGGGAAAAAAACCTCAAGATACCATTTATCTGAGTTCAAAATGTTTTCACTGACTGAAAGGACTTATTCAGGAATTCAAAATACCAGGAATGAAAGATAAGGTTTTAAACAGTCCTCCCTATTTATCACTGTATTCTATTAAGCCACCTTTCTGCTCAGAAATATCATTATAACAACCAGACTAAACCTGCAATAATTTGTATAACCTTTCTTGAGTGTCCCTTGAACAAATGCATGGGAAGTACTACACCCCCATAAAAGATGTTTGTCTCTGTATTAATAGTTACTCCGTAGGCAGTGTGTAAGTGAGGTGTTCAAGAGCTTGCATTTTTGTTTGTAGGGTTTGACCAGCCAAAGTTGTCATTGCAAATGGCTTTCTGAAAAGTCATTTATGGATGCAGGTCCCAGTAGGAATATGCTACTTGTTTAATGTAACTATGGTTTTCTAAAGTCTGTCTTCTCCCCATAATATGCAGGAAATTGCAGTGATCTTTTTCCCTTTTAGTCCTAAATTATTTTAACTGAGTTAACCAGACTTCCTGACACACCAGCTGAGTAAGTCAGTGAAGTCAAAGGGAGTTCTGGAAGGATTCTAGCTTTGTTCAGTGTTACTAGGAGAAGGCTAAGAGGATGTGGTCTTAATGCTGTCATCTGAGAAGATGCAGCCAGGGTTTTCTTGGAGGAGCAGTGGTGGGATGTTTGGCAGCAGGTGTAAGCTGTAACAAGGAAAACTAACAATAAACTGTTGTCAGAGATGGTGGTCAAATGCCAGAAGAGAAGCCCAGAGAGTTCATGGGATCTTCATCCTTGGAGACTGCCAGAGCTCACCTGAACCAGACCTGTTTTGATCTAGGGATGGGAAATAGAAATTACCAGAGATCCCTCTCAGCCTAAATGACTCTTATTAAACAATTGGCCTTCATTAACTATATTGAAGACCTAGTGCAATTTGGCTGCAGCACTTGTCAGATGTCAAAGTGACTGAGAATTAAAGAGCTCCTTTGCAGCATCATTGGAAAACATGATGTAGGTATATTCAAACTCATCTGACAATTTTCTTGGGCAACCTATTTCGCTTGGAAGCATAATCTTGGCAGGAGTCTGAAATAGTCATAGGTTGCTTACCACAGATGGAAAGAACACGGCTGCTCGGAGGCTGAAAAAGGGGAGGAATGGAAAAAGCAAGCTGAAACTTCACACTGGAAGTAGCTAAGTAAGAAATACTGCAGTAATCATTTGACCGAAACAGGTTTCTTAGCATGTTGCAAAATGCCCGTGTTCTTGTAAAATGTAAAATTAGGAGCCAGCACAGGTAGGAAATGTAATTCATGTCAGACTTTCTAGCTTATGGTAAAAATCTCATGAGAAGAATTGGTGTTTTCCTACAGTAAGTATGAAATATTTGCCTGTGTTATTTCTACCTTCAATTACGTTAATGTTTAAGATGCCTCTATGTGCTTCATTTAATAACATACTACACAAGTGAATCATTTGAAGAATTCTTCAGTGAAATATGGAAATAATTTCCATGTAACATCAGCAAGTTAACATCTTATTTTGATGTACTGCTCTACACTTAATACCCCAGCTCAGTCTTTGCTGATGTATTTACTCCAAAGCTGAAGCAATTTAAAACACTAAATGGTATGACTGTGCATTCAGTCTCATTACAGACTTAATGCAACAGCAGTCAAGCACCTCGTTATTGTGTAACCCAATTTTTGTAGAGGGCAGAAATTATAGGTAAAATTTACGTGTTGACTCCAGAGTATAAAGTGTGTCATCCATCATTCACTGGGTCAGATCTGAATTGCTGTAATCTTTGTAATTGGAAAAGAGTGCTTATGAGTGAAACAGCAAAATTCTTGTAAAAGTGCATCTTTTCAGAATGTTTTAGAAAATTTTAGTGCATCTTTTCCACAGGTATCCAAGGCTGGATTTGATATCATAAAGATGTTACAAAGGCATCTGTCACTGAGATTTTGATGGACATGCATTGGATGGGCTGATTTGTGAGGACATGCATTTACTATAACCAATGTTCTCTATTATTAATTTGTATGGGTTTTTTGCTTGTTCTTTTCCTCTCCAAGCACCTTTTCCTATGGGGGCTGCTGACACTAGAGAAGAAAATAAAAAACAAGTCTTCTACTAGTTAAGAGGAACAAAAGTGAAGATCTTGGATTCCATACTTAGGAAGGCCTTTTAAATCTCTTCATTTTGGAGTTACCCTACACTTGTGTACGCTGAAACATGTTCATGCATTAGACCAGTAATTGTATGAAATTATAATTTTACTTATAGTAACCATAACCATTATAATTATAAGTTATGAAAAAGATCTCTGACTATTGGATCTGTTTGCCCTGGATCCATGCAGATGAAGAATAAGACATCAGTAAATATACAGTACATGGGAAATGCCTTGTATCACTGAAGAATTCAAAGATCAGTTTGAATAATGTTTGTTGGTACAGTTGCATTTTGGTTACTGCCAACATGCATTTTCCTAATTCTAAGAATATGTAGGTATAGAGGAGGCTGATGGCCATCCTTTCAGAGTTAAAATCCAGATATAAATACTTGAACAAGGAAGGCATTGCTTTGTGTGCTGAGCAACAATCAGGTTTTAGCATGTTCTAGATTTTGTGTTTTCTTTAGTACTTGGCATCTCTCATGGAATATTTGGGACCCAGTTTAGTTATTACCACTCCTGTTTGGCATGATGGGATGTCTACTGAGGCTAGTTCTACTCTTCAGTGCTATTAGGAAATAGCTTACCCTGCTTTACCATTCCTTATGTCCCTGATGCTTTGCAACTGTCTTTCAACAAACACTGTAAGAGAGTAGATAAATTTCTGTTTGAAGAGCAATCATATTCAGCAGAGGGCAGGTGAGGGAAGGAATTAAGAGTTTCACAGGTCTGGAGAGAAAGCCTGGGAATGACTTTCAACTCTCAATTTATACAGAACTATGCCTTAGATAATCTGACCATAGTGGTTGCATTTGTGAAGTGGAAACATCTGTCTGGGACTTCAATACCAGCTTCTTGCGTCTCTTCTCCCTTGAGTGCCATCACTGCTGGCTTATTGGCATTCCTTTCTTTTTGTTAGCAGTGGGTGGTTCATGGACTTTATTGCACTTTGTATAAATCTGTCCTTTAAAGACAGATGAATGTAGGTGAAGCCCTGTGCAATATGTGCCCAAATCTTAGGGGTGCTGCTTGCCTAATGTGAATTTCATGAAATGTTCTCCTACCAGGCAGTGATGTCAATAGCAGCAGGTGTTACGGTGTTTTTTGTGTGTGGCAGTTGTCAGTAGGACTTCCATCAATACTGATTGTGTGAGTTCCTTTTTTTTGTGTGCATCATTTTAGGAGCTGAGAACCCCTTCCCTCTACCTCTGTAAAAACTACCAGAGCTGAATTGTTTGTTTTACCCTTTTGTTGTCAGTATATGCTAACAAAGACTGGGGACTTGTAGATTTCAAAAGGAAGACATAACTCTTGTATATACTCATAGGTTCCTTTTAAAAGTGCTTAAGGGACAACCTCGTGTCAGACGAAGTTTTATGAAAGACATTCCAAGTATCTTGCTTCTCATCTTTATTACTTGTTGACAACATAGGTATTTCTCACATCTCAAGAATTCCCGAGGGAGAGAAGCACTTGAAAATTCTTGATGGCTTGGATTTCTAGAGCTTGTTTTTGAAAGTGTTACTTAGCCAAACTCTTGGCACTGTGTCAGAAGGAAGTAAGTCTACTGTAACATTGCTGACAAAGCTCTGTTGCTTCCAGGGCCCAGGTTAGGATCTCTGTGAGGCTGCGCTGTGTCCTGAAACGTTAAGACCCGTCTTTAGTAGCTCAGTAGAGCACAGATCCTGGGAAACATGAACGCGCCAGCAGAGGAATGGCACGGCACTGGCACCAGCGGCACATTTGGCACTGGTAGGACTTTTTGCTGACAGCATGCTGCAATTCTTTTGTGAATCAATTTGATACCAAAAATAGCAATTGGCTTATTCAGAGACTGAATCTATCATGGTATGGTGGTACTGAGTTTGCAAAACATTCCCAATATGGAGTAGGATATAGCTTTCTAGAGGAAAGTCAGAATAAGCTAGTAGAAATGAATCTAGGAAAGAAATCACTCTCCATATAGATATAATTTGGCTGTCACAGCTTTTCTCGTGCCTGCCGTTAGAGCTGCAATGTGATCGTATCCCTTGCCGATTTAGCTGAGACAGTGGCTTGGCTTAAGTCTCATGGGTGACTCTTCAAATATTTGATCAAGGATCTTGGAAAGAAAATAGAAAATAAGTTAATGACAAGAAGGCAAGACAGGCTCAGGGTCTAACTTAAGCTAGTGGTACAGACCCAGTGTATTGTCCCTGAACCTCTATTGTGAAGGGAATGAACTCAGGGCTCGTTCCAGCCAGCCATCAGGTAAAGGTGTTCATTAGCCAGCACCCCGCTGAGGGTGGGCAGGTTGCTCCTTGTCTGTCGGAGTCCTGGGAGGCCATAGGAGTTCTGCTTGTTGCTGAGAAAGGGGTCGAGCATGTAGGGGGAGCAACTATGAAGTGAGAGAGCAACTGCTTGCAGCACTATCCACTGCTCCCTTTCTTCTCCTCCTGCTCTACCTGACAGACCAACTTGACTTTAAAGCTCTGTCCCAGTTTTGGGCTCAGTGTGGCCCCAGGACTGCTCCTGTGTAATTGATAAATTCAGTTTCTCTCACACTGCTAGGAAGCCCTGAGCCAACTTACAGCAGGTACACCTTCTGGTTGTATTCCAAATGCAATAACTAAACAGTAAATGGGAAGTCCTTCCTCCCTGCTCTTCTTGATGTGCCTGTCTTTGGATCAGGAGCAGGAGGCAGCTTCTCTTGTAGAATCATGTTTATGCTGCAGGAAGAGCCACTATAGCCATCTGTTGAGGAAAATTAGCAGTTTGCAATATGTTACATCTGTAAATGGCTAAACTCTTCCAGGCATTACATGTGTTTATATACATACTCTGGTGTAATTGAGTACAGCTGAGGAACACAACTTGCTGCTTCACTCCCAAGTAATGAGCAATATGACGGGAGGAAAAGGCCTCAAGCTGCACTAGGGGAGGTTTAGATGGGATATGTGGAGAAAAATTCTTCACCAAAAGGGGTGTAAAATACTGGAACAGGCTGCCCAGGGAAGTGGTTGATTCAGCATCCTTGCAGGTACTTAAAAGATGTGTAGATGTGATGCTTAGGGACATGGATTAGTGGTGGACTTGGCAGTGCTGGGTTAATGGCTGGACTCAATGATCTTAGGGGTCTTTTCAACGTAAACAGTTCTATTATTCTCCTCTAGCTAATAGACAGCGTGCTTTTGCAGGGTGGATAAAGGGTAATTGTAATTTCAAATGTATTTTATGCAAGTGCAGATGATAAGGCAAGGATTAATGTAGTAGACTATACATCTTTCCTGTTGTTCAGAATTGTCTAATTATTTCAAGAATTATTTTGCCTCAAACATGTTCTGAAGGCTCTCAGTTGGATTTATTTGATACTAGAATTTTGACTGCTACACCTTAGAGTGCTGGGATTATTTGATTTTGTTCCAGGCTTATCTTTCTTTGAAGTATAGCAAAATATCCAATTATTTAAGATTTGTGGATAAGTAACTATGTTGTAAAGCTTCATTTCTTGCTAAGATACTTTTATTTCCCCCTCTAATACCTAATTGGGAGAACCAATTTTAAAAAAAACCAGCAAACACATATCCTTGGAGTGAATATACTTTTGTTCCTGTGTTTCATTTGATATATCACTTAGTGCTAGCAGCAAACTGAAATGGCAAGCCTAAGAAAATGGTAACGGCTTTTAGTGATAAGCAGTCAAGTAAGTATCACATGGTAGTAGCTTTGAAATTGTTGAATAGAGAGATTCAATTGCATTTCTCTGATTTACTAGGCTTACATATCACTTATATTCACAAGCCACTTGCATAGAGTAGGTTTGGTTTCTGTGTGTGTGTGTGTAACTCCTCAATGTGGTGTTTGAAGTGATTCAATGGTCCTGAGCTTTTCCGTGTATCGATGCTTAATCCCTGCATTTACAGCTTCAGGTATTGTCATCTCAAAAGTAGCACTCCAGACTCTGAGAACCAATACCTAAACCAGCAGGCAAATCATTTACTTGTGGCATCCTGAATTTTGCTGGGACTTCATATTATTCAGTCCTGCTTATAAATCATCAGCTCAGGAAGTCATGGTATAGAACAGTGTGAACTTTGTTGGCATTTCTTTCTCTTGCTTTTTACATACATTTTAAACTTTTATAATTGTGAGAAAGGGCTGTAGAACAGTTCTAATGGTTTTGCAAATAGAAATGAGATGAAGAACAAACCCACTTTTATTAATGTTTTCTGAGGTAAAATATGCCATTTTCATGATTTGGAAGAGGAACACTGGGAACTATTTAATGTTTTTGCTTCACAGTATTGAGTTGTAAGTGAAGGCTTTGGACAGGCATATTTAAGGAAACAAGACTCTGGATAAGAGGACAATTGTGTGTGTTACTGTGTGTCAGCATATAGATGAACCAGTCTGTTTTCTCTCTAGCTTCTACACTGTTCCAAATAAAATACATTCTGTTATCCTACTAAACCAACACGCTGTCTTAGGAGGTGTCATTTTATAAACAAGGCTGAATACACACCCTCTGTAGCCAGCCTGTGAGCCAGCCTTGCTGCGGGAGAGGCAGACTCCTTGTGTCTGGTACAAATCCAGTGGATGTAAATGAAGCAGACTTTGGTTAATTCTGTGGAAAAAAAATCTCTGCTACTTTTCCAGTAATAAGCATTGATACTGCTTTCTAGTAGGGGAGTTGTCTGTATTTATCCCCAGGAAGGTTGTTTTGGTCTTGTGTTTGCTCAGTCTCCTGGTTTTTGTATTAGTGAATTTTTGATTTCTCTTCCCCTGCATATTTTACAGCATTGTAAGAAGGAAGACAGTGGGAACTCTATGAAGTACGAGGTGACTGATGGCATTAGGTACATGCTAGAGGACCCAGGGCGAATCCAGTAGAGGACAATAAAATAGATGTGTTTTAGCACTGACTCTTACAGGTGCTTTGCATTACACTGAGTCTGACTTCAGTGAGAGCCACTCAGAGCATCCTGAACTGGGCACATTCGAGCATCTCCCAGTGCTCCAGCTGTCGTGGGGATTTTCCTTCTCTTAACTGAAATGGGGTTACTTGTATAGGTGCAGCACACGTTTGTACAGTGTTTTGTCATGCATTAGATGTCTCAGTTTCTTTCCAGTGACTTTCCCTTCTCCCCTTATAATTGAAACAGTTGGTTCTATGGTAATGAGTCCCTTTGAACTGTCAGTGTGTGTATATTTCCATTTACACTGCTGGCACTTTGTTCTGAACCTTCTCCCCTACTGTCCAGATAGATTAGTTGCATTATCAGATCTGTCTCGTTGTTCACAATAGCATTGCTTTGGATTCTCCAGATCCCCCTTCCTTACTGAGTTTACTGCTCATTTTTCAAAGGCCTTTATCAAACTCTGGTAGGTGTAACTTTAAATAAATCTTTGTTAATAGTTGTCAGATAATCAAAGTGAAGGAGGAAAAATTGTATTTTTAATTGCACAGTCTATCCTGTGGAGGGGTCTAGCTAACCTATTGACTTTTCATTACATAATAATTCATATTCAAATTAATTTTGGCAGCTGGGATTATGTCTGTATTATCTATGATCATTTAAAGTTCTGTAGCAATTTATAATGTAGTTGATGTTGACCAGGATAATTTTTTAATGCCAACAGGAAAGTCTTGTGCAGTGATTTGAGATATGGCTGATAACTAGGAGTCTAGGAATGTGGTCAAAGATAAGTAATTTAATGACTATGTTTTAAGACAGCACTGACTGTTCATGAGAAGTTTCCAGAGATGCACAGAGAAAGGCCAAGGCAATGGCCACGGCAGCAACAAAGATTAGACATAATGAAAAAACCTTAATGCATATTGTAATAAAGATAGGCCTGCTTTCCCTGTCGTGCTGGGGGCTCTGTTCAGACCTGGGCAAGCCAGGTGTCTTAGTGAGCTCCTGATCAAGCGCATGGAATATTTATTTAATGAGCTTGCTGAATCAGGAACTCCTGATGAATTCCCACCTTTCCTCATTTGTACAAAGCTTATTTACAGCTGAATGTGAAGGAATGGATTTGCTTTTCACAACCAAGGAAGCCTTAGTGCCAACATCTGATACAGTAATTACTAGGGACTGGGAATTCCCAATTACATAAAATTTCTTAAAGAAAAATAAGTAATTATCTCCATTACTGTCATTCCCTGAGGGGGTCCATGGCCTACATTCTGCTGGAGCTGAACAAGTCACTAAACAGAGGAACTTTTAAAAACTATTCTGCTTGAATGCCCAACAGAATTTCAGCCTTTTCTATAAATCTTGCTCTTACTGTATTTTGTTTAACTGAGTTTTATTAATTTTAAGCTTATTACTGTAGACTTTGTTTTCATATTTCCTTTTATTAGACTTTAAACCCTGGAAGACCCAGAAACTGTAGGTACAAAGCTTCCTGCCTAGACAGTTAAGCTGTTCATATGTTTTGAATACTAAATGTCTCTCCCATATATAATTTATAAATACGTAGGGAGCAGCTAGTGCCACAACATCCAGTGCTTTTAGGCCTGCTCTCTTTTGGAGGCACTTACAGCTCTTATGTAATGTAACTCTACTATTGGTGTTTCCCACCATGTGCACATAACTGCAAACATAATTTACCTTTCCAGGAGCAGACTCTTGATGTTTACTTCTGTAGAAGCAGGCAGATGCTATTAGCTCATTTTCATTTCATGACCAAAGTGCCAGTAGAGTAATTCAGACACAGCTCTCAACATACGGTGACAGGAAACCTGCAACCCCCAAATTCATTTGTGTGTAGCTCGTTCTGGAGTACAGGTTTCTAAATAACAAGACCTTTTTCTAAATGCAAAGCACACTGGTTACTGCTTTTAATCTCAGCATCTTTCTCATTGGCTGCTCACTTATTACCTGAACTGAAGGTGAGGCTGAGTGTGAATGTTTCCCTGATCCTTCACAAGGTGCTGCAGAGAGCCATCTCTTCATTTTTTGCCCAGACAACTTGCAGAAAAGCTTTTTGGACACTGTGTGTGTAGGAGAGCAAAGTGACACTGTGGGCAAAGGAGAAAACTTGAAATCTGAATTCAGGCAGAAACTTAGATTTATTTCATGGTGAATCTAAGGAGCCTGGTTATGAGTTTGTGGTGAGGTTGTGTGGCTCACCATTTTGTAACAGGGTGGATCTGATTGTGTGAGCTGAATTCAAGTCTTCTAGATCCCGGAGAGAGGCATGTACTGTTTGTGTTCCATGTCACAAAGATCCTAACTTCTGCAGCCATGAGATGGCTGAACATTTTTAAGCCATTTAGTCCCCCTGAATAGAGAAAGATGTAGCTGTCAAATGTGCAATACTGATTTTCATCATAATCCAGTTATCTAGGCAGGCACAGTTTTCTGAACTCGTGTGCTGTTGCTTTTAATGAAATACCTACATGTGGGAGCCTTTCTAGGACTGCTTTGTACCACAAATGCTGGGCTCGTGTATTTATTTTGATTTTCTGCATGGCTTTGGAGACAAGGGACCCAAATCATCGATTAGTACTCAACAACATATCGCAATCTGTACCCTAAAAAGTTTTTAATTTGTTTTCTGCATAGTCACAGAGTAGAAGAGGTTGGAAAGTACTTCTGCAGATCATCTATTCTAAGCTTAAAGTAGGTTGCCCTGCTTAAAGTAGGGCCATGCCTTGACAAGTTTTGGGTGTCATGTCCTAACAAGTTTTGGATATCTCTAAGGATGAAGACTTTACAAGTTCTCCAAGAAGCATGTTGCAGTGTTCAACCAAACTTATAGTAAGAAGTTTCCTTTTCTTTAGTCAGAATTTCCTGAATTTCAATTTGTGCCAGTTGCTTCTTGTTCTCTCATGGGGCAGTACTGAGAAGAATTTGGCTTCATGTCCTTATATTGGCTTCATGTCTCATCATGTATATCAGTAAGATCACTTTGAGCCATGAATCTCTTTAAAAAGGTCAAAAGAGCATTTTAATTTCTAGTAAATGAGCTCTAAGTATGCCAGATATAGAATATGTTTGAGAGAGTGGAGACAGAGACCTTTCTTCAAGGTTCTCACTTTTTCTTTGTATGTGACACATTCTTTGGGGGGTTTCATTGGTTTTTTTTGGTGTGGTGTTTTTTTGTTTTTTGGTAACCTATTACATTTCAATCTCAGCATAGTGCACTTTTAATTTTTTTCCGGCTGGTACTTCTTGATGTTTCACCAGGGGGAGGTGAAAACAGAAGGCCTGGTTTTACTTCCCCATTCTGTTCAGTCTAGCACTGGCTAATAAGTTTGTGTGGGAAGCATATGATCCACCACCTTCCTGTTTTTCCAGAGGAAATGAGAGAGAATGTATGCAACAATGAAATGAAAACTTTAGTAATATGTGACCTATCACTTACCTCACTTACTTTTTGTATCTGTGCTATTGCTTTCCTCTAATGGGTACAGCTTGTGTTCAGTGAATATTGAAGTCATGTGGAGATTGAAGGAATAACAAGGCTCTAATGAACTGAAAAAGGAAGAGTTTGTAGAAAAGAAAAATGAATAATTTTTTCCTCCATCAATAATGTATGTAGTTAATTGGAAAAAAAACTTCTTACGCAATCTGTGTCTATGTTTGTACAAAATAATGCCTTTTTTAGCCACTTTCAGTAGGCTCAAAATCTATTTTCCAGGCCTCCAGCTTCCTGGTGATGTGACATCAGCACAACAGCCCAAGCTGGGGATTATATTAAAAGAAGAATATAATGAGACAAAAGAATAAGGCTGTGGCTTGATCTTTTCCATTGATAAATTTAGAACTTGCAAAAGCTGAAATAATAGTTGTAGTGGTAGAAAGAAATATAATTTTTATACTTACCCGCTGTTCTGAAAAGCCAGTGTATAATTATTGTAGGAGGAAGAAAAATACATCTCTCCCCCTCACTCTGCTACTTTTTCCTCTTCTCTTCAGTGTTGAAATCATCCAGTTTAATTAAATCACCAGCCTATTTCTGCACAAAGGATGACATTTTATTAATGATGTATGATGCGCATGAGACAGAATTAACCCAATTTTCAAATGGATTTCAATTTGGAAAGGGCAACATGTAAAAATGTCTTGTAAATCTGTGGGATGAGCTTGTTGAGAAGCTTTCTGAAGGAGATGGGATTATAAAATGATGAATAATTAGACAACAGTCTCTCCAGTCCCTTGCTTTATAACGTAGCCCAATATCATTACCTTCTCCATATGTTGTTTAGTTTTGCCTATTTTCTCAGTCATGTTTCTTTCCTAGCAGTAAATCCAAGGAACAGTAGTTTAGGTGACAATATTTACAAGTAACTGGGAGGGGCTGAAGGTTACTGTTTTGATCTTAGGGTGTAAGGCACTGAGTTTGTGGTGTGGCTCACATTTCAAATATGCCTGTAGAGCCTGAGCTTCAGAGGGTGGTTGGGGTCCTCTCGGGCTCACTTCACTTATACCTGAGTGGGGTATTCACAGCAAAGCAATGGTCATAAAGTAAGTTGTTGTATAGATTTGAAGAATTGTAAGTTGTTAACAAGCTTTTATCCCTTCTGCCAGGGGAGCAGATAATCTGCCTCATCATTCTGACTTACATTCCTGCAATCTGTCTGTATGTATTAGAGGTTCACACTCAATTGCCAACTCCCCTTACTCTGAATTGAGAAATACCTTTCTAATTTTACCTTTCTAATTCATAGGAAAACCGGATAGGTGTGATTTTTTGGATTTTGAGTTTATTTTTAACTTGGAAGATTTGGGGAAAGAAAACTTCGCTTTCTTTTCCATATCTCTGAAATTTAACTTTTATCAAAACAGTTATCAAAAATCATTAACCTCTGAGAACAGGATGTTGTGGAAGAGACAGTGAAAAGACTTGAAACAGAGCACAAAAATGTCTTGCTGTTTAACCAGCAAGACAAATCTGCCCTCGAGAAGTATGAAATTCATACTTTGTGGCTGTTATGTGTGGGTTAAGGTGATGAAGGCACTAATCCATGCACTAGGAAGCAGATTTTTAAAGGGTCAGGCTATGAAGCTCAGAACAAATGTGCAAATTAGAGTGTTCCCATATTCTTTATTGATGCAAAAATGGTCATGTAGGGGTTTTTGGTAAGCTCTGTGTTAAAATATTTTTGTTGCTTCTGTTGAGAGAAATTCTTGAGGTACAAGACTGGTGGTGTTCACAATGAAGTAAGGTCTGGAGGTCCGTGCTATTCCAGCCATCTGTGTTCATGTAACTCTGATTCCTGACCCAAAAGAGCAAACACTCCATAACAATAAGACATGCCAGCATAAATATCCTGCCCTTCTGTTAAGAACATCAATCTTGGCAACTTGCTTAGGAATGGGGGCAGGTAATCGTCTGCAGTATGTGTGGGAAAAGTGAAATGTATTTTGGAATTCAAGGTTGGTATGAAAGGGGCCTTCTATGGCATTTATGCCAAAAGTTTGTGTAAGAAGAAGTGCATACTCTTTAGGAGGAATAGAGAGAAATAAAAGCAGATTGGAGGAGTGCTGAACAAATTTAGTTTACCCTTGTCAAGGTGTTATCAGAAGAAATTTGGAGTTACCATGCTGTGTATCTGTCCTTTGGCCTGGGGAAATGTGGCTCTACAAGCAGGAGCAGAGCTGGAGGTTGAGGTCACAGTTCACTCCCAGAGTTCAGAGGCATGGTGGAAAATTTTGTTCTAAACTTGGCTTACTTATAAACATATGAGATGATTATTTATTTATTCTGTAGGTATTCCTTTGATTTTATTCTTTCCCATCATGCTCTGGCTCTCATTCACGGTTATTGCCTAGCAGACTTTGCATTGACTTCTGTGTGGAAGGAGGGGCTGTACTGTGCGTGCACCACCTTTAATAGAGCTTTTCTCTCTTTCAGAACAAGGAGTGAAGAAAATGAGCAACATCTATGAATCAGCAGCCAATACCTTGGGAATTTTTAACAGCCCATGCCTGACTAAAGTGGAGTTGCGAGTTGCGTGCAAAGGCATATCAGACAGGGATGCCCTCTCAAAACCAGATCCTTGTGTCATCCTTAAAATGCAGTCGCATGGCCAGTGGTTTGAGGTGAGTGTTTAATAAAATAAAATTGATTCTTCTGGCACTTTTGGATGGCATAGACAAACTGAGGCAAAATTGAAATGGCAAGAGCAATAAAGAGAAGAAGCAATTTGAAGCCTGTGGCATAATCCTGTAAGAGTGAAGGGAGATTTTCCATTAACCCTAACACACTTCGAATCAGAAACTTTAAACTTCTCTTTGGAGTCAGATTAAAAATCGAGATGAATAAAGAATGAAGCATCATAAAACTTTTCCCTTTAGGCCTTCTTTTTTCATAAAAGCTATATAATAGCAGAGAAAATGATAGTGACCACCAGGCATTACAATATAAAGAAGAGGAATACTGTGAAAGAGAAGAGGATATATTATTACTTGGCAAGGGATCTGGGGCCAGAGTAGCTTGATTTGCAAATTTTGAGCATTACAGTTGGATTCATTGTTCAAGTTAGTAAAACTAATGTATTTGCCTTATCAATTTGCCTTGTATTGCATATTACATGTTTGATTAAAATCCTGTTTTGTGTTATTTTGCCTGATCATGGAAATAATTTCTTTGATAACTGGAAACAGGATGTCTTAAAAAAATTAAAATTGTAAATATGGAATCTAGAATGGAATGTAATATTTTTAAGGACATCATGTTGGTTATTTTACTTAAAAGTTATAGTTGAGTGTTTGTGTTTAATCAAGCTAAAAGATGTGACTGTGAAAAGAGAATAGAAGTTATGTAAGAGAAAATTAGGAATGTATTAAATCCAGTTAATTTTGAGTGCATATTCATTCCTCTTTTTTCAAGAGTTTTAGCATTCAGCATAGGATTGTGTTATCTATGAAAAAATAAAAATAATAATGGTGAGCATACGCAGAAAGCAAAATCTTAAATTTAGGGGTCTTTAGCACGTTCAACCAAGTGTGTCAAACTTTGAGGATTTTGTTCCATTTATTCCAATTGTTTTGACCTATGGACCTCTGAAATTTTTCCAGTGCAGGCCAGCACCCGCCTAGGAAAGTTAAGGGTTTTTTGATGGTATTCTTCCTCTTTTCTTAGTTTGCTCTTGTGGAACCACTAGACATATCCCTGGTACAAAACCAGACTATAAATAGAAATAAAACTCTCACCATTGTTTTAGTGCTACAAAATCAGTGTGTCCATGTATTGAAATTTAGGATGATCTAATAGTTAGCCTAAACAAAGGTAATTTTAGGTATCTGTGTAGAAAGAAGCATTTAGCTGCACTGTGTGTAATCACACAAAGAGTAGAAATTAACCAAGCAATGGATTAAAGGTCAGAATAAATGAAATGCCCATTTGGAAAGGACAGAATGAAAACCTTTGTGCTGTTTCAGTTCTCCAAATAACTTTGTGTGCATTTCACATCCAGTTTGTCTCCGGCAGGGTAAGTAGATTAAAATTGTATATTCTGATGTAGTAATGGAGATTCCTGTTATTCGATGTGGTTTTTAATTTGGAAAGTGATTGTCTGAATAGAGTAATTCTTGCAGAACAGATCTGCCCACTGATACAATTCTCATCATACATCAGTTGCTCCTACTGTCTAGTGAGAATCCAGGCCATTTATTTTAGTATTAACAAAAAGTTTTTATTAGTTCGTGTTCCTATCAGTGCTGCAAAGCGAAAACCGCTCTGACATGATGAGTCTTTTCTGGCCAGCTCATTCTTAACAGAATTTTTAATTAAGTTCCAATTGCTGAGCTAAATTGAGTAGAGTCACTCAGGTATAGCTGAAGACATAATTTGGCTGGAGGAATCTTCTGCTGATGGCAATCAATGATCCAGCAAGACCTGACAAAACAGACAAAGTAATAATTAAAAAAACTAAAATCCAGTTATCAGTGAAGTGAGTATATTCAACATAGAAATCACTAAATGGCAACCCAAAAAAAGGAGCAGAACTGAGGAATGTGGATTTAGTGACTTCATGAAATTATCTTGAATTTCCAGATACCTTAAACCCCTTGGAGATCCAAACATGCTGTAGCAAGATAAAGTATTACTGAAATATACATACTGATCGCATACTCTGGTTGTGTGGAGGTTTTGTCAACACAGAGTAGCTGGATTGAAGGTGTCCAAAATACAGGTCGTGGTCTGTGTAGGTCGTGCTCTTGCATACAAGTGCTTTTGAAATCCATGGAAAGTACTGAGGGCTGGCTGCACAGCTGCTCCTGGGCCAGATGCAGCTGCAGCATGTTGGCTTGGGCTGATGGGATTGCACTGTGCATGAAGTTAGAGTCACTGGGATATGAGGGAGTCACTCTACAGATGCAGACAATCCCTAGAAGTGAGTAATCCGTGCACATTTGTCTCTGGGATAATTTTGATAAAATAAGCCTGTTGCTGAGGAATTTTTTTTTTTCAGTTCTGCAGTTCTGTGTGTGCATATGTGTGTGTTTGTGTAAATTATGCCACCCACACATGTAAATATAGAATGAAAATGTGTTGATGCTCTTGTAGAGTGGGAAGATGCAGTTTCCAGAGATTGGAAATGACATCTAAGTATTTTTCTTGATTTTTTTTTTTTATTGTGGTTTTCCTGTTTTGTTTAGTTTTGGGGGATTTTGTTTGGTTTTTATTTCCTGGACGCAGAATTGGTGAGGTTGAGAGGGACCTCTAGAGGTCCCATGATCCATCTGCTGGTTAGGTGAGGACACCTAGAGCCAGTTGCCCAGGATTGTGTCACACAGTTTTTGAGTATCTCTAAGGTGAGGGATTCTGCATGCTCCCTGGGCAACCTGTGCCAGTGCTTCATCACTGTCGCAGGTGAAAATACGTATCCTAATCTTCCTATGTTTCAACTAGTGCCCATTACTTCTGGTTCTGTTGCTAGCCATCAGTGAGAAGAAGCCTGGCTTGGTTGTCTTTGGACCCTCCCTTCAGGTATTACTTTGATAAGATGCCCCCCGAGTGCTCCAGGTGTGTCACCGAGAAACTTGCTGAAGGTACGGTCTGCCCCATCACCCAGGTCATTAATGAAGATCTTAAACAGGATCCAGTACTGACCCCTGTGGCCCACTGCCAATCACTGGCATCCAACTAGAATTTGTCTCACTGATAACCAGACTCTGGACCTGGACAGTTTTCCATCCACCTCACTGTCTGCTCGTCCATTCCCTGTATCAACAGCTCCTCCGTGAAGATCTTACAGGAGGCAGTGTCAAAGGCCTTACTGGAGTCCAGGTAGAAAATATCCACTGCTCTTCTCTCATCTACCAGGCCAGGAAGATCTACTTCATCTTAGAAGTTTGTCGAGTTGGTCAGGCATGACTTTCTCCTGGCTGGCTACTCATGATGATTTTCTTATCCTTAATGTGCCTAGGATTAGCTGCTGTATCAACTTCCCAGGAACTGAGGTGAAATTGGTGGACCTGTAGTTCCCTGGATGATTTGATGAGGGACACATAATTCCTCAGACGTGAAACCATCAGGAACTTGGGACAAATACTCAAAGAATTGTTGGTGCTGTCCCCAGTTCTGGGACAGATATGCTTGCTGGTTTTCTCTTCTTGTCTGGTGTTTCTCTGTAAACACACCAGCACCTGCACAAGTGTGCACAGACACCTCCCCGCTACATTTCTCTTTGTATGTGTGTTGGTGCTGGCTGAAAAGCACTATTTCCACCAATCTAGAACGTAAATGATATGTTGTGTCTCCCAGGAAAATCAGCAGTTTACTCTTTCTCTCACATGAAGCCTAACACGACAGGGTGTGATACAGCAGAATTTAGGATTATGCTGTATTTATGTACTAAAAGCCAATTTGCTGATCCAAATTTTAGCTCTTCTGGCCTTAATTTTAGGCAGATACACACTCGCAGGGTGGCCAAATGTTGTACTTAAACTGTTTGTTTAAGATAATTATTCAACGGCTGTTTTTCCATTTTGATTTGAATGTGTTCAAAGACGTTAAACACTGCACTAAGTTTCAGATGGTGAATGACTGAGGTACATGATGATAAATTCCTTTGCTCCAATGATTATTTTACCCACCTAGAGTGTGAATGTCCATGTGTAATAAATGTTAACTGTGTATAATAGCATTGGAGCCTTCAGCTGAGATGTGCTGGCACTGGCATTCTCATTAACTCATTATTCCTAAGAAAGTAGCTTGGACCTTTTCACAGGTCATCTGCATATGGCAAATACCCATAGTACACATTATTTTGAAAGCTGAGTAAGTTGCTGAGCTGTGTCTGGTCATACAAGATTTCCATGAGGTCAGGATGTGTCATACAGCCTGATGTGGCCAGATGGAATGTGATGTCTGTAGCTATGAAAAGAGAACAGGAGCTTAGGAAGACAAGTAGCCATGTTTGGGGACTGGGGAGAGCTTCCTGTGGTTGTACTCTTCTGGCTTGCAGCAGCAGGACAATAGAGTGTCTGCTGCCTTGTGGATTTGAACAGTCAGCTGGAGGTTTTGCTTTTTACCCAAAGCTTTTATTATATCTCAGTAACTGCAGAGCAAATAAACCGGCATCCAAAGATAACATGCACGTGCTAAAATTTGTCTTGATGGAATTGGATGAAATCATTAGAATGGATAAGTTTGTTTACTGAAATAGATTTTTTGTTGAAATGTTTACCGAAGTCCCCTTTGTGAAACTCAGTGAGCTTTGATAAAAATGTGTTTATATTCTTAAAATAAAAGTTATTCACTTGTAATTTAGCATGACATTTCAAGAATCAGCTTGGCAAGACTAAACAAACAAAACTGATTTTTCTGGGTTTCCTTTTCCTTTCACATCAACCTGCACATCCACACAGACCCTCATGCAAACAGATGATAGCGACCAGTGGGCTAGGACGTGCATGAAACTAGTTAAGGTACAGAATACCAGTGGAGCCTACTAAGCAGGCTACACAGGAATCAGGCTATAGGAAGGACACAGTCTTACTCTTCATCTGTATTTGCTTTTCCCCTTAGTCCTGCTCTGTCTTTTGTTTCATTTCTGAATTTCACCTACCTCAGTTCTCCATTTCCATTCCCAGCACCTGCTGCCACATTTCTCTCCTCTCCATATTTAAGGCTGGGGGAGATTCCCTGCCCCTTCCTAGCCTGGGGGAAGGATCTGAAGAGAAGACCCTGAGGCAGACTTCAGCTATTTGTTTCCATAGATACCCAAAAGTATCTTTCATGTTATCCATCTGTGGCTGTTACAGCCCACTGCAGAAGCCAACAAGCCATGAAATAGGGGAGTCTGTGGGATGATATATTCCATGACTCTACCAAACTGTTCCAAAATAAACACAAAAATACTGTGAAGAGGGGAAAAATCCCACCACATATAAGTAAACGTGAGAAAACACATCCTTTTTAGTTCATTTTGATGAACAAGTAATAGATGAAGCGTTTGGATGGAACTGGAAGCTTCAGTGATCAGAAACAAGAACTACCACCAGCAGCCATACAGAATGAGGCTTGAGGCTGTCTAACCCCATCTGGCGTCTAGTTGCTAGCTGGTGACAGTGAAGAAATATGGGATCAGAGAAATATAAAAGAGTCTTTCCAGCTTGTTCTTCCAGCTCTCAGTGATCTGCAGCTCAGGGAGTTCTTAAACAGGAGTTTATGCCATTGTAATTGTAAAAAAAAAATGTTGGTAGAATAACTTCCATAACTTAGTTCAAATAATTTTAAAAGTTTTTGTGTATGAAAAATAAAATTTCAGGATATCCTGGGACATAAGGGTTCAGCAGCTTAAGTGAGGATTGAATAAAGTAATATTACTTGTATTTTTTGAACTTGCCTCTTGATGATTAATTTTAAGTTCCTTGGTCCTGTATTAAAGGAGACACTGAGAAAATCCCTGCTCATTTTCTCAATGCCATTTAGGATTTTATTCTTCTGATTTGTCTGTGACTGTATAAAAAGGTAAGATTCAGCATACCTAACCTGGCACAGAACATGGGTTTGTTTGGGTAGTTATTTGAACTATGTTTATTTCAGAGCATTGCAGAGATACGGTGCAATTGCCTGTACAGCGCCTGTTGTTGCATTTCCACAGAGATTTCTGGGCTGTGATTTGGGATTTATTCTCTGCTTTAAAAAACTGCAAGGCTTCACAGCAGGCTGGTTTATTGGATGTTTGATGGGTTTGGGGAAAGTTTTAAAATAATAGTCTAGTCAATGCTAGAGCAGATTCTAGGTATTATTTTTCTTATTCCACTCTTAGGATTTCAACTTGGTGAACAAACGTCCTGTTTGTAAATTAATTGTAAGTAATGGGGTTACAGTAAGATGAACATACCATCTTAAGAAGATTATTCTCTGACAAGTAAAGGAAATTACAAAGTTCTGATGAGATATTTTATATCAGATTAATTTGGTGGCAAGGAGATCCTTTCACTGAATAGAGGTTATGAAATTAGCTATTCTTATAGTGAAGAAGCTTCTGATTCATTTGCAGATTTGGAATTTTTTCTCTTCAGGAAGGCTGATAATTGGAAACTACCTGCATGTTCTCTGGCCAAGGCTTAGATCAAAGTCTTTAAAGAAATTCTAGATCTGTTGTAAAATTGGATTCATGCAGATTGTGGTTTATGAAAGCCAATGGGGAAGAATTGAGTCTTTACCTGAAATGATCACAACCTTCATCTGGAAAGAAAGGCAATGGGATTCTTTCTAATTAAGCCACAATGTGGCCAAGGTCCTACCTTTCCTGACTTTGGGCTGACAGTCGAGGTGATTGGCCCCTCCTGCCCAGATAATTCAGGTCTTAAGAGCACTTGGTCTTGTATACAGCTCTATGCCTTGCACAACTTGCAGGTGATGATCTGTGAGTGCAGCTGTTGATTACTGACCTTTGGGCATAGGAATAAATGGGAGCAGTCCGGCTGCATTCACTTCCCAAGGGATGTTCTTAGAAGGTGATGCTTAAGTCTTTTAGGAGCCATTAGACTTACCTTGTTTTCACTCTTCAAACTGAAAGCTGTGATTTTATTTACACCATAGCATTTTGCCTGTGTATATGTCTTTATGGTTTATTTCATCCTCATAATTCTATATCTTACTTTTCCTTCTCCTTTTTCATCAAGTCTCCATTGATGCTAATGAATGTTTCTTTACTTGAAACTACTTGGTAACCTCTCTTGCTGCCAAGATTTGCTGTTAGCTTCTGCTTTCTGTACCTGGTACATTTCCTTGAAGTCTTTTTGTGTGGTGTGACTGTCAAAGAGAGCTCATCTTTTTCAAGCACCATTGGAAGTCTGTGGGGTCAGGCTGCAGGCTAATTGAATGTTTTATCTTGGTCTGTTCTCAGCCTGAATTCATCTAATCGGATATTTTCCTTTCCTAGCCTTTCCTTTCTGATATTTTGGAGGCACCCTCTCTTCCAAGGGTTTGCCTGCTGAAGACCTCCTGTTGTTAACTCTTTGTGGAAAAAGAAAAGTTCTCCACATGGAGGGAATCTGCTATGCAGTTTTTCTCCATATCCTACAGAGCATCATTCATAATATTCTGTTCAGCCCCTAATGCACTTAGTACATTTTTAAAAATATAGATGTGTAAGCTCAAAACCTGGAACTGTAATTTGTATTACCCTTCTTGTTAAAAAGAAAGAGAATGCTCTCACAGGTCTTTCCCAACTACTTATGCAAAGTTAGAATTCCGAAAACTAAAGGCTGTAATTTTTTTGTGTTGGCAAGTATTTGATTAGAAGCTGCTACTGGGAACTTTTTCCTCCTGTGCCTAGTTCAGAAATATGAACATCATTCAGTTTTGACGAGATTTCTTTTTAGACCCCAGGTAGTAATGTATTTATTTATTTTAAATCCATTTTATAATAACTCCCTCTTGTTTTTATCTCATCCATCACTGTTGCTTTTTCTTGAGCCTTCTCTTTGTCTCAGCATTTAAAAACAGCCTCAGTGCTTTTTTTCCTGTCTTTTAAAATCAGCTAGTCTTTTAGCTTCAACTCATTTCAATCAGACATGTTGTCTCAACTGGAAACAAATAGTGTCATGTTGAGTCAATATATATGAAATATCATATTATTCCACTAGTTCAAACATCATTTGCTGCCTCTGTAGTGCAATCTGTGAAATGTAATGCATGTGCGAAGGAGATAAAGTAGATGTCTTTGTTCTTATTGAGAGTGGTCATATTTGGGCTGGATGATTCCTCTCTACCAGAGCTGGAAACCTATTTCTGGATCTGTCCAGCTAAACCTCTTCAGGTCTTCTGTCTTCAAGTCATGGAGAGTGAAGAGTTATTTTCTCAAAGTTTGCATAATTGAATAAAAACATGTTTATTCCTGGGAAGTCAGGAGGGAGTGCTTATGTATGAGAGGTGGTAAAATCTACATGGTCTCTCCCTGAACCTGTGGCCTGGAGTATCCTCTACCAGGAGGATCTTCTGTTGGGGCTGATTTCCAGGAACCTTCTGCCTGGTAAATCAGCCCATGGGAGAGCCATGGAAATGAAATGTGGGATCACGTAGTCATTTTTTTGTTAGGAAATATTTACATGCTTAAAAATCAGTTCAATACTGAACTAGCTTAGATAGAAATCTGAATGACCTGTACTTGTTTACATCTCTGTTTCAATGTGCAGTGGATCAGGGACTATGGAAATGATTGAGGAACTCTGTTCCTTCCTGGTAAGCAATTCCTCTATAGCCATGCTCCAGCAGATGTCTTCAGCTAGAGCGTGTCTGTGTTTGCAAGTAGCACTATGCACTTATCTTACCATTTGTATGTGTGGAGGATCCAACCGAGTTGGGTACTCAGCTGTCAGATTTCTCTGTGCCTTTGCAGCCATTTGTGTGTTGTTGCTGGTAGAAACATTTTGTACAATTTCAAGCTACTTGAAAATTTTGCCTTCATCTTAACTTTTGAGTGATTGGATTGCAGACATGAAATACTAAGAACTGAGAAGTGTTCTCATCCGTTCTTGTATTTATGACATTTAAAATGTCAAAGTACTATGGCCGACAAAATATTTTACTCTATATTAATAAAAGTGCTTTCTTTACCTCATTAACAGGGCAGCTGAATTATTTCCTCTTCCCATGCAGTTCTAGATATTTCTTTGTTGTTAATGTACTTTCATCAGTGTTTCTAATCATCCTAAGACATTCTTGTAAATACTGCCTTTAGCCATGCTGTCTATTTGATGGTTCTTAATTCATGCTTCATTAACTTTTCACAACTTTTTCTCAGGATAGCTTTCCATGAAAGCTGTGACTTGTACACACTGTTCTCAGTCATATATATGCATACGTATTTTTATATATATATACACACATTATCTAAGGAAGATATCAAGAAAAATAAGGTTTTTACAGTGCTTCCATTCTTTCTTCACCCTGAATAACTGGTTTGGTAGGAATATATATCGGAGGAATTCTATACTGCCAGCAGCTCCACATTAAAAAAAAAAAAAATTATTTTGCTTACTTCCCCTGTTGTTTCATTATCTATCAGATACGTAGTATTTTAAACTTGGATGGAGAGTCTAAGGCTGCTTTTGTCATGGGCAGACAGATGCACATTTCAGATTACCTCAGTAATATGCCTGCCTCTCATGAGCTATTTTTTACTGATACAGAAACCTCACACATCTCCAGAACAGATTTTAAGCCTGGTTTGACTTTGGTAGTCTGACAGACTGTGATAAACCTACAGTAAACAGGAATCTTTGGAGCTGCTTTGTAAGTAGATAATTCACTTGATTGATTCAGTACACTGATTCTTAACCTGTAGCATCAGAATGGGACTGAGAGATTGTCAGCAGTGTGAGCCTCTTCTGCGTTTATTGTGAGGAGCTTTAGGGCCTAATACAAATTGTTTCCTGAAGGAAAGGAGCACTTATGAAACTCTGAGAATAAGTGATTTAGAAAAACAGTCTGAATTACTGGGAATGTGTTTTGAAAAGTCTTCTATTCAAATATTGATTGACCAGGGATACCAAGTTCATTAAGCTGGTTTGGTTTAAAACCATTACGTAATAAGAGAACGTGCTGTTGACATGAATTGATGGAGTTCAAGTTTGTGCAAAGGAAAGTAAAAGCAGTTTTACTGGAACCACTGTTTTGCATCTTCCCTCATGTTTGGTAGTAGCTTAAAAATATATTGTATCAGTTAGGTTGTAACCAGGCCAGAATACAGACTCCCTGAAATCTGACTGAGAATTGAAATGTCCAAGCTACATTTCTGTATAGATGCACTGACCTCATCTGTTAACAGATATTTCAGGATCTGCCTGATTTTTCTTTTAAAATTTTTTTCAAAAATTGGAAAGATTGATTTTTTTCTTTCTCCCCTTGAGAACTTTACAATTTTGCACATAAGAACAGGTAGTCAAAGCAGAGCCACATTGCATCAGCTACCAGAATTGTGATTTCTGCTGTTGTTTCTTTGCCACTCTTTGCGGTCTCCAAAAGAAGATCCTAGATGTAAACTAGTAAGACTAGTCTCTGAAGACAAGAAAGCAACAGGGCTGAAAAAATCTCCTGTTCCTGACAGAGGACTTGGAGTGGCTGCTACCACCACCATGTTACTGCTGCTGACAGCAAAGCAAAATTTTACCGATTCTGGCTCTACAAAGGTGCTTATTTGATAAGAAAATTTTAGGGCACTGTGAATCCAAAGAAAGTCCATACTATTTGGGTGTAGATTGCGTAGGTGATCTGTATAAATTTACCTGCCTTTTGTTCAAAATGTCACACTTAAAGATGGCAGAATAAAAATAGGTGACAAGCCAATTTTTGGGTTGAACAGTCTCTTCTACAAGAGCATGTAAGGCATTGGAACTGGAATCATTGCTGTAGCGCTCTATGAATAATTTTTGTGTTCAAAAGGCCTACAGTGTGTTTGTTTGTTCAGCTACTTTTTAGTTTGAAATTCATCATAAAATATTAACTGCAGCTATCTGAGGTAAATGTCACAATTTTGTGAGATACTCAGTTTTATTCCACACCACCAACCTGGGATGTTGTGCTTTCGAAGCAGAAAACTGTCCATTGTGGTAATCTGGATTTGTCATGATAAACTTAATCAGAGGGATTTGAGGTTTGTTTTTTGATTCAATTTCAATTAAAAAACAAGTCAATTTAAAATATGAGGTTTAAAGCTTTTGTTTTTCAAATGTTTGGAAAAACTCACTGCCTTGCTATGGCACCAGCTGGCTCATGTATGCCATTGGTGTAGAACCGGCTGCTGGTGCAGAACCAAGTGACGCACTGCATCCCTTCTATATGCTTCTTCAGGGAAACATTAGGATGATCATTGTATCTTGTTGTATTTAACTTTAAATGCTGTTTGAGGGCTGATTAGTCTGCTGTTGCCTTGTAACTGGGGTAAACTTAAAACCTTATGCTGTGTCACTGCCAAATGAACTGGACTAACTTCAATAGCCTACTCCCGTGGCTGCCCTTCAGGTTCCACATGGATGCAGGAACTGTTTTCACTGACAGTGGCATTTTCTGTTTTAAAATTGTATTTGCACTTCTCTGGCTTATGTTGGGCTTGTCAGCTGCCATGTATGTGTCTTTCCTGTTCTGCACAGGAATATACAATATAAATTCCCATGCCTTTGTTTCTCTCTTTGAAGTTGTTGACATTGCGTTTATTGTCATCTGATGTTTCAGTACTCTTTTTATAGTCCCCCCAAGTGTGTGCCCAGTTTTCTTGAAGGCCTGTGCTTGCCTGCTCGATTCCTTCGTTCTCTAATTTAAATCCCAAAGTAGATCCTTGACCATCTTTGAATTAGTCTTACTCCTTCTCTTAATAAAAAAGCTGTCACAGAATATCCTGAGTTGGAAGGGACCCACAGGGATCACCAAGTCCAACTTCTGGCCCTGCACAGGACATCCCCAAAAGTCACACCATGTGCCTCAGAGCATTGTCCAAATGCTTCTTGAACTCTGTCAGGCTGGTGCTGTGACCACTCCCTGGGGAGCCTGTTCCAGTGCCCACCCATCCTCTAGGTAAAAAAGGTTTTCCTAGTATCCAACCTAAATCTCCCTGGACACAACTTCATGCCATTTGGTGAGGAGTGTCCATTCTTTCTTCCTTAGTATGGTGGGACTTACTTGATCTTCTGCCATATTTAGCCTAAAAGCTCCATAATGAAGTCATGTCCAAAATATTACAGACAAATTTTCCTTTTTTGTATATATAATTCATATTTTTCCCTGGAAATTTATTGAGATTCTCTAATAATATTGGAAGATGTTGGTGATAGCTAACCTTGTGGTGGAGAGTGAGACTTATCTTTAACAAGTTAATATTCTACATGCAACTCTGGTTCCACCCAAAGCTGTTATTTTTGAATTCAACTTACATATAAAGCTGTTTTGCAACTTGTGGAGATTTTTGCCCATATTTTGATTGGTTTTGAATTTGCTGCTGAACATTGAATTGCTGCACTGGCACCAAAAATAAAGTGCTCACAGGGCTTGCATGCTTGTTTTTTAAATTTATACTCTAGACTTGGTTTTCAGGTTTGATCTGAGGTTGTCATGATTTAAAATAGCCATGTCCTGACCTTCAGGTGCCCCTGCATTTTGTGGGAAAGAAGGTGGTTGCAAGTCCCAGGTTTAATGGAAAACAACCCACTTAGTGTAACTCTTCCATCTTGATAATATTTTGGTCTCTGAGCTTTTCTTTTATGATGGAAATGTTTCCAATTCACATCATTTGCATTAAAGAATGAAAGAAATCATTATAACACTTGAGGAACCATTAAAATTTTTTCTTTATAATTTAGAGGAGCTGTATATATACTCTCCTAAGCTGGGCATCAGCAATTTATGTTCGTGTTATTTTTAGAAGGGTAATACTATGAACCCCAAGGAATACATGCACCTTTAAGTAATTTTGAAACCAAGGAAGTCTGTAGTTTTAAATACATTTTAATTGTATCAGTTGGGAATATTTTTAAATAAGATTCTAACATAATGATAAAGTTCACAGAGTTTACATTGTCATAGTATGCATCTTTCCACCTGGATATCCTCTTTCAAAGCAGCCACGTGCTCTTACCCATTTAACTGGAGCACAGCTGATGCAGGCTAATTACTTTTTCCTCCTTTTCATTGTATCACTCTGCTTTTTCTGCTGATTTCAGCTGGAGTTGGAGGTCAGTCTATTTAAAGAGCCCACACTTTTATCTTGATGTCTCTTGTGAAGCATTGTATAATTTGGCTACTCCTGGGGATCTTTGTGATGAGGATACATAATTTACTGACCATCTGCCTGCCTTTTCTTTTTCCTTTCATTACATGTGTGGAGAGGAAAAGCTGAAAAGAAGGCGGCCGTGTAATACGTATGTAAAACTTGGTTGCTGACCAAGTTACATACTGTGTTTGTCATTCAGAAATCCTCTGTCTGCCAGAAGTTGGTGTTACATGAAATTCAAAGGAGGACTGCTCTGTGTCACACAGTACTGAAGAGAAATGTTTATGAAGGGTTTGTTTATTCCAAAAGCAGTTGGTTGAGCTTTTTCATAACATTATTGCTGATTTCCTCACATCTTTATATTGCCTTCAGACTATATTCAAAATCCCAGGCTACACCTTACTTTGTGACCTGCATTCTTGTATGACAGCTCTGAAGGTCCTCGTTCTTCCCCAGCAGGGAGCTACTGAAAGTCCTGAATGACCTGGCTGGAAGGGCTCAAGTTAGTTTTTTTGGGCATGGTATGTATTTTTGTATATGAGAAAGGGGAGAGCAAGACAAGATGGAGCAGACACTCATGTAGAATCAAAATGAGTTTGTTTCTAAAAAACAATGGCATGGAAACTTTAATACAACTTGGAGAGCAGCAAAGTGTGGCCTCAAGAGAAGCCTAGAGAACAGACTTTTGGATCTGAGATTATTTTAAAGGATATGTCTGGCTGTGAGGAACGAAAGTTTTGTTCATTTGACTTCTTTATGAATGTTTTAAAATAGTTGCATCAAAGCTTCCTGACTCTAGAGAACTCTAGAAAGCCACTCTGTTCTAGAGAACAAGTCCTTTGAGGAATGGCTGAGGGGACTGGGCTTGCTTAGCCTGGAAAGAAAGGGGCTGAGAGGAGACCTTGTTGTTCTCTACAAGTACCTGAAAGGAGTTTGTAGAGAGTTGAGTGTCAGTCTCTTCTCCCAGATAACAAGATGAAATAGCCTCAGGTTACATGAGGGGAGGTTTAGGTCAGATATTAGGAAAACATTCTTCATCAAAGTGGTTATTGAGCATTGGAATGGGCTGCTCAGGGAAGTGATTGAGTCACCGTTCCTGGAGATGTTTAAAAGTTCTTTAGATGTGGTGCTTAGTAGTATGGTTTAGTGGTGGACTTGGCAGTGCTGGGTTAATGGTTGGACTTGGTGACCTTTAAGGTATTTTCCAAACTAATGATCCTATACTTCTATCCTGTTTTCGTTCTCAGTGGAATAATCTTATAGGACCCAAATCTTGGCTCACAGTTCAATGGGATCATACTTTACTGAGGTTTATACCTGGCTAGATGCTCTCGCTGTTGATCCTTTTTGCCAAACTGTCAATACCTCCACTTGGTCATGGTGTGTCTGCAGAGTGATGTTTCATGCAGCAGATTACAGCAGGTGTAGGTGTGATGGACATGTTCTTCACCATCACTTCTCAAAGTGATCTCTTAAACTCTTCAGGAACCTTTTATCTGATTTCACAAATTGCAGTTTAATTCTAAAAATATATGTATGCAAATTCAGACCTAAAGTAGTGCTTTTGCACAAGCTTTTTGTGGTGGATTTTTGTCCCCAGTTTCTTGCCATGCTGTTGTGTGTATTTATAAATACTTAGCGATGAGTTTTTGAGGGCAAGAAATGTATCTTCTTTTTTATTTGCAAAGAATAGTAAGAACCTTTCCAGAGTCTCTAGGTGTCATTGCAATAAAATAATCATAATGATGGGTCTCTGAGTAGTAGTAAGTGTGATATAGTTGAGATGAACTAGTAACTTACCTTGGAGTGAAAGTTTCTCATTTGATGGTACAGAGAAAAGAGAGCAAAATGTACTTGGTTTTTTTTGTTATCTTTTGCTTAGAGAAAATATTAAACATGGCTTGTCACTTAACTTGGCTGGGGCTATCTTCATGCAGCTTTTTTTCTATTTTATAACCAATTATCGTGCAATATGGAGTGTTTTGATTTAGACACGCTTTTTAAAGATCAGCATTCATGGCACATGCAGTGAAGAGCAATTTAAAATTAAAAGGTTGCTTTAGACTTTTAAGAGCACCTGGATCTTGTTTTAGAAGCAATTGGAACTCTGGGCCAGCACCTTATAGGGCAATTTAAATTCTTCTTTTTTACTGTTTTATTTGAGTACTTGGTTAGGAATTGATTTGAACAGCACGGTGCTGAGCTCTTCAGATTTTGAAGTACTTCCAATTCCCAGTCACATTTAGCTGCAGATCATGATCTTCTCTTGGTTCTACAAAGCCAGGCATCTTAAGAATATCACGCAGACAAAGAAGTGAATCTAGACTCTTTTGATTTATCAAACATTTAAGTTCATATATTTTTTTCTTTTTTGCTTATACATAGAAGAAATTCCTTAGGTCAACAGGAAGACACTTAAAAGTTGCAAAAAGAAAATACAGACATAAAGTAGCCAATTGTACTGTATCTGTTCAGCATCTGAAGAAAGTCTTTTCATCAATAACACATTCATAAGCACTGCAGTGCATTCTGTGTATTGATTTATCCAGGGTAAAGCAGCATGGGAAGAAGAAACAATCCTTTAGTTATATTCAGTACTCCATTTGGGAGTATGGTCTGCCCTGTGCCCCATGTGAGACACAAGACCTGTGGGAATGAGGTGAAGTGAAGGAGGGAATGTAATCATGTAATGAAGGCTGGTCATTGTTCATAGGCAAAAAGAGAAACTGTGGCTGCACAGGTAGTCTCCATTCTGGAAATTACTACTCTCACCACTTGGCTTTGAACCACAAGTCTTCACCCCAGTGATGTTTTTGGAAAGCACTATACAAATAGAGGGATATAATTGTGCTTTACTCATATGAAGTGACTCAAGACAGCTGTGTCTTTTCTTAGCTTTATTTTCAAAAGTATGGAAACATCAAGATCCATTCTCAACAAGATGTAGTAGCTCTCCTAAATACAGGGATTAGGGATTTTTGTTCCTGCTGTCAGGGCACTCAGCCCCTTATAGGCAAACACAGTTGGGCTTGTGAGCAGGTGGGCCTACAGAAGTGAGTCATTAAGTCACTGGAAATTCCCTGGGGTGTGAACCATCAGTGAGAACCTTTGCGGTTCAGTAGCTGCAATACGAGAAGCTGCCAATAGGCAGCTCATGGTGACAGCTGACTGTGGTGGTGCTCGGAGGGGGTGTGGGGAGGTGTACACCAGTATAGAAAGGTTTTATAAACTGGAACCACAAAACAGTGAGGATGGCACTAAACAGCACCACCATTTCCCTGTACAGGGTGGATCTCTTGTAAGAGGCTGGAGGAAGCTGATGATTTTTTTAAAAACTCTCAGAGTATTTTTGCCTTTGGGTTGAGATAAATAAATCACAAGATACATTAGAGATTTCACTGGAGTGTGGAGGAGGAGAATGTAAAGTCTGAATGTTTTGTTTTCTGTCTGAATTACTAATGTGCTACCAGTCAGTCTAATTAGAATAATTAGTCATGAAATATATAATTGGTGTGAATCTTCCTGCAGATTATATAGAGAGCTTTTGAAGAGGAATGTGGTTGTTTGATACTGATCCTACAAACATTTATGCATGCTCTTAGCTCAGCGTGCATGAATCAGTGTCATCCCACTGAGTGTGGAAAGGAAGCTCTCCTTTAGCTAAGGGGCTTTCTGAAATTCAGCCTCACCAGTGGGCAGCATTTTTTTGTGGCAAGTCCAGTGTTTTAGGGATGCTTTCAGTAAGGGACTGCTTTCACCCTTAAGCAATTACTAGTTCGTGAAGAACAGTAATTATGAATGATCAGGTGATGGCATGTCCTCTGTGGCTCTTGGTCTCTGAAGGGTTGCTTCTCCTGTGCCCTCTCTGTGAGGTTATTTTGGCATCACTGTGTTGCATCCTGCTGTGGAAAGACAGCCCAGGTGTAGTAACCATGAGGAAGATTGTGTTGTTGCTTTCTTGTGGACTATGCTGGATCATTTCCTGGAGCAGGTTCGGTTTGCACATACCTTTTGAAGCTTGTAAGAAGTGAGGATGGGAAGTTGATAGTGCTATGTGGAAGAATGGGCCTGGGGTGGGTTAGGCTTGCCTGGGTTTAGGTAGCTTTGGTTTTCCCTGTGAAAAAACTTGAAAAATTTGAACAATTATTGTAAATATTGGCAAGTGCTACCAACTGATCCCCTTTCTCCTCCCCAGAAGAGTGGTTTGGTTTTTGCTTGGGTTTTGGGGGTTTTTTGTTTGTTTGTTTTGTGTTGTTTTTTATAATAGATTTTACTGTTGGTTATTTTGTTGTGGTTTGCCATTTAAGTGCCTAATGGTACAAGTTTTATGTTCTTCCAGTTTTTTGAGGAAGCAACATCGAGAGTCTTGTTCTCCTCTCCTTTTTTGTGGCTTAACATCAAAATTGTTTCTTACCCTGAGATTATATGACAGGTAGTAAATACAGTGCTAAAGAAGGTCCTGTAAATGTATTTAGGCAGTCCTGCTATATGCTTAATATTTTCTTCTTGTAGCATACACTAATGTGCTTTGATGTAGTTTGGCAGTCTAATCTACTGTAGCAGTAGATTCTGTACTGTTCAACTGTGTAAGAAAGCTTACAGTTTTCATTATTCTTGGCCAGAAAGAAGAATTGCAAGCTTATGGAGTTTTTTATTATTTTTATGATGCTTTGGTTAATTTCACATCTCTGCATGCAGTACAGAGTGTAACATAAAAATATGTGATTCAACAAAAGCTGTGGAAGGATTTCTGTTATTGTGGTGCACAGAACTGCAGATAACTGCAAAAAAGACAGAAATATAAAGAATGGAATATGGTGTATCTGCAGGGTAGGACTGTCACCTCATGGCTTTACTTACTGGTTCACAGGATTAACTGTGGTGTTCCCTTGAGTATTCTGTGAGCACTAGAAAACTTGGTGAAGATATATCAGGTACCCTTTCCTATCCAGAAAAGCAGAAACCATCCACTGTCTGATAAAGTTGCATCTCTCCTTCGCCATTAGCAGGAACCCAGCCCCAGATGACCTTCTCATTAGTTCAGCTCAGGACCTGTTATTTCCCAAAGGCTGATCTTGCTTATTTGGTGGTTTGGTATCTCTTGTTGCTCCAGTGCATCACTCAGTGAACCAAAGCCAACCTTGCCTTTGAGCCTTGGTCCTGCTTCCAGTGCCAGTGGCACCTTGAGCAGCACTAGGAGCAGTGATTTGGATCTAGAATAACTACCTGAAGCACTCTGTAGATAGACAGAATTGCAAAGCACAGTCTCTCCTTACTCTATCATAGAAAAAACCAAAACAGATAGAATTTTACATGTCCTTCTACTATGACATTTTTACCATTAACTATGGATTCATAACTTATATAGAGAAAATGTTCCTGAACTGTTGTGCTGTCTTCTGGTTTGGTAGTTTTGGCTCTTGTGTCTTTACGTATTTGGAAGTCCCATGGTATCGACTGCTTTGCAAACTTTTTTTCTGAATCATGAATTTAGCAAGCAAATATCAGTGAATTTCAGATGAATTAAAACCAGTGTCAGACATGGTTTCAAACTCCTTAAGTGGAACAAAAAAACCACATTAAGCTGTATGTGAAATCAGTGTCATGATACAAATTTTCTGAAGTTTAGCTATTCTCTTAAGGATAGATAGCACAACATTTCTCTCCTGGTGGCCAGGAAGTTTAAGTAGTTCAAACTAGTGCTTTTCTCCCAAGTAACAATTGCTAGGACAAGAGGAAATGGCCTCAAGCTGCACCTGGGGAGGTTTAGATTGGATATTATTAAAATTTTCTTCATCAAAATGCTTATTGAGCATTGGAACAGGATGGCCAGGGAAGTGGTGGAGTCCCTGGAGGCATTTAAGAGACCTTTAGATGTGATGTTTATGGACATGGTTAAGTGGTGGACTTGGCAGTGCTGGGTTAATGGTTGGACTTGGTGATCTTAAAGGTCTTTTCTAACCAAAATTATTCTATGGTTCTATAAATTTATCTGAACTTCTGTATATTCTTTTGGATTCTGATCAGGCAATAAGCCTATCAGAATTTATAATTTAAAAGTCTGTGAATATGATGTTGGTTATGTGTCAAGTAACTATCAGTTACATTCCTATGCAAACCATGTCTTTTCTGTCCCAGACCTTCTCTACATCTCACCTTTGTTGTCCTTGCATAAAATAAACAAAATCAACCTACCACACTGCTCATATTGCAAACCTTATACAATAGTGTCAATTTATTTCCATAAAACACCATGGATATTTGTGATGATGTATGTGGTTAAAAAGACCAACACATAAAAACCAAACCGAAACCAAACCAAACAAAAAAACCCCACAAAGCAGCAAAACCCTGATGAAATTTTAGTACATCCAACAANGAATTAAAACCAGTGTCAGACATGGTTTCAAACTCCTTAAGTGGAACAAAAAAACCACATTAAGCTGTATGTGAAATCAGTGTCATGATACAAATTTTCTGAAGTTTAGCTATTCTCTTAAGGATAGATAGCACAACATTTCTCTCCTGGTGGCCAGGAAGTTTAAGTAGTTCAAACTAGTGCTTTTCTCCCAAGTAACAATTGCTAGGACAAGAGGAAATGGCCTCAAGCTGCACCTGGGGAGGTTTAGATTGGATATTATTAAAATTTTCTTCATCAAAATGCTTATTGAGCATTGGAACAGGATGGCCAGGGAAGTGGTGGAGTCCCTGGAGGCATTTAAGAGACCTTTAGATGTGATGTTTATGGACATGGTTAAGTGGTGGACTTGGCAGTGCTGGGTTAATGGTTGGACTTGGTGATCTTAAAGGTCTTTTCTAACCAAAATTATTCTGTGGTTCTATAAATTTATCTGAACTTCTGTATATTCTTTTGGATTCTGATCAGGCAATAAGCCTATCAGAATTTATAATTTAAAAGTCTGTGAATATGATGTTGGTTATGTGTCAAGTAACTATCAGTTACATTCCTATGCAAACCATGTCTTTTCTGTCCCAGACCTTCTCTACATCTCACCTTTGTTGTCCTTGCATAAAATAAACAAAATCAACCTACCACACTGCTCATATTGCAAACCTTATACAATAGTGTCAATTTATTTCCATAAAACACCATGGATATTTGTGATGATGTATGTGGTTAAAAAGACCAACACATAAAAACCAAACCGAAACCAAACCAAACAAAAAAACCCCACAAAGCAGCAAAACCCTGATGAAATTTTAGTACATCCAACAAGTTCTGTAGGTTTGTCACATTAAGAATTGCTGCACATTGCACAGCCCAGACAGTGAAGTAGTACAGAATAAGTGCTTCAGTTCCTTCATTCTGGTGAATGTTGCAAGTCTCATCACTCAGAACCTTGCATATTTGACTTTGTTAACTGATGCTTCTAGACAGCTGCTCAGAAACTCTGGACAAAGCTGCAAAAAAATCCATGTAGATGTGCGGAAAGGAGAGGGAGCTCTAAGTTTATATCAAATCAGAGTAAAAGAAAAAGAAAATAGAGGAATAGAAGACAGAATATTTGGTTTTTCATGCATTTCACAAAGCGTTAGCAAAATCTCTGAACAGGGGGAGACAGAGATTTGTGAGGAAGCTGCTATCTTAAAATATTTGAAGGGAAAACACAAGCAGCCATATGTTATAACATTTTGGCTGAAAGTGAAGTGTGTGTTTGACTGTTTTTATAATTTTATATAAATGTTTGAAAATGTAATGAGAAAATTGACATTTCCCTTTTACGAAAACCAGGCATGCCACCTCCTGTCTAAGCTTTGGCCAGCTAGTTCCAAACTGTCTAATTCCTTCAGGCATTTTAGAGGGCAGGGTAAGCATCACTCCTCTGTAACAGTGGATGAGGAACTGAGAATCAAATACAACTGAGAATTAAGGCTGGTGTGTGGCAGAGCCTGGATTCCAGAGTTCAGTGCCTTGACCCAGAAGGCTTCTCTTTCTGTTTATCTGTCTAGCTTATGTATCTCTTCATATAACTTTTTTTTTATGGGCTGATTTATACTTGTACCACTTCTGTGAGTCTGAACAGCACTCTTGTGCTCTTCATATAGATGTAGAATCTAAAAACAGGTGATCTAAGTGAATGCCCAAGGTTATACAACTAATAACAAGGAATAAAAGGGACTGCATAAAATTACCTAAATCACAAGTAATAAACTTAATATTTTAGGCCTTACCCATTACTTGAGAGAAATCCAGAGACAAAAACACAGGGAAAAGAAAAAGGAAAAAGAAAAAAAGGAAGGCAGAAGGGGGTTATCTTTTTTCCCTGGAGGGCTGGCTTCCTATTTTGATTTCAGAAGCAAACCCCAAGCTTTTTTCAATGCTAATTTCATAAGTGGTACTTTTTTCTAGCAGAGAAATTCTCTGATTTTACAGAGAAACTACATTAAGAAGAAGGAGGAAAAAATAAAAAAAAAGAGAGAAAAGAGAGAATGCTGTGAATTGGATTCTCCCTCTGTTCCCCAAGAATTTCCTGCTTCCACCTGCCAGTGTGGTGACTTCCATCTCAGTCCATGGCTTTGAAACTGGCTTAGCAGGATCTCTTTCTAGGGATGGGTGTTGTGTATTCAGTCAGAGAACAAACTCCATGCTGGGAGGCATGGGGGAGCACATAGTGGCATTTCCAGCAATAAGCTTGTCAAAATAAACAGTCTCACTTTTAAAATATGTGTCCTGAATGTGTTGCCTCCTAATGCATATTCATGTCTTAAATGCAAATATCTCCCTTTGCTGCACATATTGTGGATGTTTGCCCTCTCTATTTGGGTTGTGTATCATATGCCATGTAAATAAGAGATGACAAGTTGTGTAATAAGTGGAGGAGGGGAGGAGGTAAAGGGATTTGATTTAATAAGAAACATGCATAATTTACACTCACAGCACTATTCCACTCTGGTTTTGCATATTTTAATAGCAAATCCTGTGGCTTCATGCCAACCAGTGTCTTACAAATAATAGTCTTTTACTAGCCTTAAAGGTAAGATTTCTCAGATGAAGTCCACTTGCTAGAATAAGTGTCCTTCAGTGGTTTAGCTTTATACTGAAGTTTATATTTGCCCTTGTTTCTTTGCAAGGTGAAGGCAGTTTGGGTGAATACATCTAATATACAGTATGAGCAAGAAGATATGTTTCAGGTGATGCTTTTTTCACGCCCACAATTAGAAACACAAAGTATTTTAGGATGGATTTATGTCTCTCTGACCTGTAAATGATGTAAGCTGAAGGCACAAACTAATATTAATATGCTGTGGTAACCAGCTATCCATAGCTGTTTGCCCTTGCAATGGTGGGGGCATAAAACTAGAGGATGTTTTCAGAATGTTTTTTTATAATCACTGGTGTTTATTCCAGTCACTCAGGAACTGATCACGTGAAACGGGTTCATTTTGACACTGTGGTTAGAGTCATGACTGCAAATAGCCAGCTAAGGGTAGCCTGCTTCAGCCTGAAGGAACAGATGACTCTCACCCTGAAAAGTTAGACCTAAATAAACACATGGCTATGAAGAAAGCACCTGCCACAAGAAGTCCAAATGTTGAGTTGCTTTCAAGAGTTTCAGTATGGATTCTGTACCATGTGCATATCCTTCTGCATATAAGAATCAAAGTGAATGTAAATAGAAAGTGGAAAAGATACTGTGAGATGCCGTTTTGGAAAGCTTCACAATCAGTGAAAGACTTCATGGGATATCAAATCCAGCCCCACTACACTACAGGGGCTTGTGTCTTACCAAGGGGAAGAGAAAGAGACAAAAATGGTAGAGAGGTTCTGAGGGGTGGCACAGAGCAATACCCAGGACAGATGAGGTTTCTTCATGGGAAAGCTTAAACTACATCTGATTTTTGTGGAGACACCCAGTGCTTGCGAGAGTGCCAAACCATGCCCTGCTGCGCTGGCTCCCCTGGACCTGCCCTCCTTTGTCATGTGCTCTGGAATAGCCTGGCTGTGGCTTAACACTGATGTCTGCCTGTGTTTGTGGGCTTTGTAAGCAGACTCACAGTTTGCAGACTGGTTTCCAGTAACCAGAGAAACTGCTCCATGAGCCCACCAAAGCTGCCCCAGCATTTCAGGGGCTGCTTCTTACCTAGGTGAAAAATAGATTCTACAGTAAGACAAACCCTAAAGTTTAAATGTAATTTTGGATCCAGGTTCTGCTAGAGTTTGTGGATTCATGATCTAATTTTTAACTTTGTCTTTAAACACATACTCAGGTATAATTACTGTAAAATTCCCTTTTTTGTTTCTTAAACCGTATCTTATATGTGAGTATTTCAGGCAAGTTGCTGAGTTCAAAAATGTCATTGGGCCACTGAAATGAACAGCAATGCCTCAAGTTTGTTGTGATATGGATAGTGATGTAGCTGAATAAAAGAGTTTTTTACTTGAAGGTAGTAGTTCAAGGCACGTGCTTCAGTCCACCATTCTGCCACAAAATGAAGACTTAATGGAGGAGTTTCTTTGGCATTGCAGGCCTGACTGGTGCAGGCCTTCATTTTACCTCAGGTGTATGTCAGGTGTCTGGTGCATGTTCCCTGTAGTTGTGTCTGCTCTTTATTCAGTGTGAAGAGGAGGGAGAAAGACACTTCAATGTGTGCTCCCAAACACCTACTTTTATGGGTCCTTGATCCATATATGCCACCTCTGGGTCCTAGGCTGAATCCCAGAGAGGTGAAAAAAATCCCACTGGTTTTTGGAGGCAGTTCAGCCACATTTAGCCTCAGTGAATATTAGAGGGAGGTTTATTTTCTTGAGGTTTTCTGCGCATATAAGTGAAATTTTTCAAAATCCATCTGTCTTGTGTGAATTTCATTAAAAACCCTAATAAAATATTTCACAAGAGCGGGGGAATCTTTGGAGGTAGTGTTGTTTCTTTCTTCTCACTCCCCAAACTAGATGCTTACAAGCAGAAAGAGAACCAGGCATAAGTAATGAGTAAAGTTTGTCTCCTTCCCATAAATATACCTTAATGATGAAGAAGGACAATTCTTGTCAAAAACAAGTCTCTTATGATGCCCATAAAACTCTCTGCAATGTCAAAAACAATTTTATGATTTAACTTACTGGGAAAACCAAGATGTCCATTGCTCCAGATATTTTCATTTCCAAGCTGCTTCTGTAAAGATATGCAGCCTCTAGAGGAGTGTGTTTTATATGTAATTCCCAGCTGGGAATCACTAAACAAACTGAAATGGAAATAATTAGTGGTGTTTTTTTCCCCTCACTCTGTATTACCTTCTCAAAAGAGACTGAGCAAAACAGGCACCAAAGAAATGCTGCTCTCCAAATACATAACAAGGAACTGGTCTCCTGAAGGCTGTTAAATAAGTATGGAAAAGAGTAAAATTTACTTTTCTGAATTATGGAATGGGTTTCTCAGCAATGAAATGCTATTTGTCTCTCAAATATCTTTCATTAGTTTTTCTAAAAAATATGGCATGCATGAATACTTACTGGAATTTTATCTCTTAAAAAAAAGTGGAATTAAAATTGGTGTGAATGTGAGGGGGTAATGTTACAAGTGCAAGGTAATTGTGTCTTTATCAAGTTTGCTGGCTTTCTGTATTTTCTACATTTTAAGGCTTTGTACCTCTCGAGTTTCCTAATCATCCTTTTGAATAGATAAGAACGTATTCTGGATAGATACAGAAGCTCTGGTTCTCTGGCTACCTCCCTCCCTCAGCAGCAGAGGAAAAGTAATCAAACATTAATTTCTGATTCCTGGTGCCAACTGAGCAGAGAGGGACTGGATGCTTTGCAAGAAGTCCAGTCAGTTAAAGGGCAGGATCTGAAATTGGTAGGTTTTGTTCTGGAAAAAATTGCAAGGCAGAGTGGCACTTGGCTTAGGAGGAGGGTGTTCTCCTACTGCTCTGCCATTGTCATTTTGGGGAGCATTTTACTCACCTGTAAGTGTGACAGAGTTCAGAGTTGTTGAAGTGCCCCTTGCAGGACAAATGGACATGCAGCAGTGGTCAAGCTCTTCTGTTGCTGGAGGGTCTTGTGACTCTGAACAGAGGTGCAGGATGGTTGCAGGTCCTGAGGCCAGGGAGGATCAAGGCCAATTAACGTGACCAGCGGCTATGAAATGTCACCTATGTCAGGTAGCAACCTCTCTTCTCGCTGCAAGGGTGTTCCCTATAGAAAAACAATCATCGGGCACTGTGAAGGGTGTATGCTTTGGCACATCAGTGCTGTCTGGAGCTACGCTGATCAACAGGTAAAATTATTGTAGTGTTCACCTCGTGGCATCTACTCTACCGAAGCCTCTACACAGCTGGGTGCTAGCAAGTGTACAGATGGAAGGACCACAGCTGCCTGGTGTTTGGAAGTGCAAGGAAAGGAAAATCAAGGACTATAGTCAGTTAAGCAGTTAATTGGAGCAGCTGATGGTCGCAAACTTGGGCTTCCTACCCTTTTATTATACTGTACGTAAGCTGCTGTGGTTTCCTACCTATCAACTGGAATTCAGATGATTCTGCAGCCTGATAAAATGTCAGGGACTTTTTTGCAAATAAATGCCCATTTAAACTAATCTGAGAGGAAATATACAAGGGTGAGGGTTTGTGAGGTTCAAAAAGGCCAAGTGCTAGGTCCTGCACGTGGGTTGGGGCAACCCCTGGTATCAACACAGGCTGGGGATGAGGTGATTGAGAGCAGCCCTGCCCAGAAGGATTGGGGTGCTTGGGGATGAGAGGTTGGACATGAGCCAGCAGTGTGTGCTCAAGATGAGGTTCAACAAGGCCAACCATATTCTGGACTGCCCAATGACAAATGTGGCCAGCAGGCTGAGGAGGATGATTCTCCCCCTGTTCGTTTCCCTGGTGAGACCCCACCTGGAGTACTGCGTCCAGCTCTGGAGTTCTCAGGAAAGATAAGGACCTATTTGTGTTTCCCCAGACACATAACCTCTTCTTTACCACATGTAGTATTTTAAAACTTTGGATTACCACAGCCACTGCTCACAGACTGGAGGTGCTGGAAGGAGACACAGGGAAGGAGAGAGTGGAGCAGTTGCCAGCTTCAGTGTAAATCCAGAGCGTTACAGCTGCATCTTCCGTGCTGAAAGAGCCTGAGAAAGCACAGTTTGTCAAAGATGTATGATCTGTGTGGTGTACAGTCAGCTGCTTTTGTTTTACAAGGGTGGAGTGCTGCTCTGGCTTCCCAGTTTGAAGCTTGATTTCACCAAGCAGGCTGCAACAATGTGGGTGGCAAACTTCTGGGCTTCTGGTCCACTGCCTGGTTGCCATTAGTCACGCCACGTGTAGCTCTGGCTGTTTAGAAATCCTAACTGCTGTTTGGCACAGTGTCTTACCAAGAGGATGCATAAATCTGATAAATTCTCAGTCCCCTAGGAAATGAGAGTAATGGATAATTTACATTTACATTGCTATATTGGTATTTGTCAAATTGACTCCTGTTTGACTTTCAAATCCTTAATTTGGGTTTTATACTTGGTTGCTATTAAATATCCTTTTATCACCCCAGCAACACTCTCAGATTTCTCACTTGTCTTCCTCCTACTGACATGGAAATACAAGTTCACTGACCTATTTATCATTCCTTCTTGAATAGTTTGCCAGGACATACTCTCTGGAAAAAAGCCAGTTCATTGTACAATGCTGTAGCTACTGGAATCTAAATGAATATGAAACAAAATTCTACTGGATTATACTTCCTGCTGCAGGAGATTCCTGCTATGGGCAGAGTTTTAATGGTTCACATTCAAAGACATCTGTGTTTCTAGATTAATGTATCCACTTCAGTTTTGGAAGTGCAAAGGCTGAACCTCAGTGCCTGTGCCTCTATTCTAAGTTGCTTTGTAATAAACATATGTAGTTCAGAGTTTTGTGAAAAAATGAAAATGGGCCAGAGATCGGGAGAAATGGGCTACTAAATCTTTCAGTAGATTTCTTCAACCTTATCACTGTCATATCTAACACTATGGAAAGGCAAAGGCCAACTTAATAACAAAGGGCAGCTAACAAGGAAAAAGGATGTTTAGAGTCCCACAGGAAAAGATTACATAAAATACATTCCTTTTCTTAATATTCAGCAATAATTTCCTGACACAATGACTGTCCACTTTTAAAATTTTTTTTCCCTTCTCCACTTCGTGTGGAGAAAGCAGGAGTGAATTTATCCATAAGGTCACAAAATAGCATAAATTTAGAACTGTTGAACAATGTACCTATTTTAAAACAAAAACAAAATCAACAACTCATGATTTTTGAAGCCACCGTTGCTATTTCAGATTCCAAGGATTGACTTCTTTACAGACTACAGCTTAGAGAGGCAAAGGATGAGCAAATTTCAGCTCCTGCTTGTCTCATGTTCCAGTCAAGCAGGATTGAGCAATAGCTGGCATCTTTGCCCAGAATTGACTTTAGCTTTGCCTTTTCATTCTCAGCTGTCAGAGCATTATGCTATCCTGTGGTCTGCACTTCCCTTTGCCTTTGCTGTCCTCAGTGGCAGCTATTCAATTTCCAGTTTGACAAGATGAACACCACTTGGGTTAGATGCTGGTGCTTCTGTGCCAAGAAGGCGTCACAGTTCAGTTCACCACAGTGCTTTATCCTGTAATCAGCCTGCCGTGGATGCTAACAGCACACTCCTCTATGAACAAAACCACCGCTAGCACTATAAACACCCTTTCATGCTGCCATGCTCAAAACTTATTCTCAGCTGCTTACAATTTTGCCAAACTGGTTCTGTTTGGGTTGATATGCTACGAGATAGGTATAAGCCTGCTGGTGAATTGTGTCATGTGAAATTTTGGACAGATCCCCAAACCAACATTCAGGATCAGACCAGAGCCACACACCACGGTGTAAGCTGCACCAGCTCAAACACAGTGACTTTTCCTACAGCTCTGCTCTCATCAAACCTTCAGCTAGGGAGAACCAATAGTGCAGTATGCTGTCCTGCCTGTCTTCAAAGATGCATTCATTTCTTTGGGTAGGGGCAATGCCTCCCACCAGCAGTTCAGTGAAAGGAATGCCCATTGCTGTCTCTGGACAAACCTGCCGATATAAATTAATAAGCTAAACTAATAAGCGTGTTCTAAACAGTAAGCTTATGTTTAGTCAAGATTTATTAGATTTTAGTGGATAATCTTGTCACTGATTATGGGGAACTCAAATATCACACAGCTCACAAACCCCCACAAAATTGTTTATGCTGCTTTGAGAGCCCAGTTTGAATAATCTACAGTGAATAAGATAAAGGGTCACACATTAAACAACAAGAAGAAAGGAAGAAGACAGCTGCTCATTAAGTGAACATCATCTATTCTGTGTGCTGAATGATGCAAAGGTTAGGTTAAAAAACGAGGATGTGGACATGTAATTAAGAACTGTATTATGAAGGATGTAGACAAAAGGGCCAAAATTAGGGTTGTACAGGCAGCCTTGAGAAGCGGAGAAGTCTGTTTCCTCTAGTAACTTTAATAATGTTTTTCTAATTTGATTTGTGTGTGTGTGTTTAAGCTGTGTGACAGTGCTACATAAACAAAACTAGTATGCAATAAAATTATTGCATATCATGAAGTGCTGAGCATTTTGTCTGGTGTGCTCCCATCTTAATTTTTTCTGGCTGTATGAGGACAAATATTAATTCTGTATCATATCAAATGGAAATACCAACAAAAAGAAAACTAAATAGTTGTGTCCCTACTACCCTGGACCTTCAGAGGGCTAATTCAAGTCTTTCATTTTCACCAAACTTGAAGGAAGTCACTTGGCTTGGAGGCTTCGCTTCCTCTTTCAAACTTGGGTAAAGCTTACCAAAGCCCTCCAAAGCTGATCAAGAGATGCTTGCAGAAAGGGACAATGTGACAGCAGCCAGTGTTGAATGGCTGTGGGGTTCCTGTGCAGCTGCTGGCTGTCTGGGTTTGGTTTTTTTCTGACTGTATTTAACTCTGCTCCTCCCTTGCCTTCTCCAGACCTGGAAGCAAGGAGACACATATTCATCTCATCCAAAGGGAGAGACACACCAGGTGATGGCTCTCTGACCTCTCCAGAGGGGATGGTTAAAAATCTGTCTCACACACAGATAATTAATTGAGTGTCTTCAATCTCAGGATAAATCCCACCCCTGCAAATGCAGGATTCCTGACTTTTGTGGCTTGAGGCATCATCTTTGGAACTAAGAACTGAAAAATTACTTTCCAAACAGGTTTAAATTGTTATATTTCTCCCTCATCTGTTGTATTTTTAGTACTTGATTCAGGAAGAGGTATTTTCTTTTAAGCAAATGTCACTTATTTCTACATTTTGTAGCATGGTATTTAAGAATACAAAAATAAAATAAAAATCTGAAGAATGTGTGATATGGTAATGGAGGTCTTTTTATTATGTACCTCATACCTCAGCAAACATACTTTACTTTAAGGGAGAAAACAATATAATTTTATCTTTCTTCTGATGAGTAGTCTCCAACCCCCATCTGAATTTTTTTTTTTTTTTTTGCTTTTTCCTGACTTCAGAAATGGCTTTATTGCTTTAGACACCCCTGTGCAATTTCCAGGCAGTCATTAAATAGCAATAGAATATCAAATTAATCTTAAAATAGCCCTCAAACTGATTTAGGAAATCAGGAACTGTTTGAGAGACATGCATGAAAATGCAGAGGCCCTGTGTTTTTGTGGAGAAAAGGAGTATTTCAAGAAATTATATTTTTAGTAAGTTTCTAAACCTACTTTTTCTGATTTTTTTATCTGTATCCTTCATATGTACAATTTTTGCAAACTCTTTTGTTTTCTAATTATTTGGAGTTACTTCTTCAGTATGGTAAGAGAAAGAATGGTATAAACAGAATTAATTTTGTGACTTGGAAGCATGGGATCTTGCCCTGTCAGCACCATGGTCTGACTGCCTTCGTGGTGCATGCAGTGGCTTTTCCTTGATTTAAAAGGTCAGCTTCTCACACCACATAGCACAGGCTTCCTAAACATCGGAACTGCCCAGGTGAGTGAAAAAATAAGCAGTAAGAGTTGAAGTAGCATTTAGGGGAAAGAATTCTTGAGAGCCACAGATGTGACTGGGTAACACCCAGTGTGGTTTTAATTATGTTTTTGAGTTCATGGCATTTTATTGCAGGGTATCTTATGGATGCTCTAAGATCTTTTCTTAAAATTAGCTAGCTTGAGTCATACCAATTACATCCTCATTTTGTAGTAGGTAACTGAAAGCTGGGATCCACTTGTGAAAGCAATGGTTTGTGGCAGGAAAGTGGTAGCCTCTCACTGAGAGTGCACTGCTCTTTGATCAGAAATGTCACAGCTCAGAGACCGAGTGCCCCTCTCAAACTGCCTTATTTATTGCATGTGGCAATTATTCCCCAGTTATGTACTTAAGGCTTTCTTCTTCATGCTCTAGGAAAGAAAGTTTGGTCGCTGTTACTGAGCTGGTCTTAGATGTGTAAAAATCAGCAACAGAAGCAGTGGTGTTAAAACCTTCATGACATGTCCCCTGGTTTCATCCCACTTCACCTGGTGATGTTCTCATACTGCCATGCTTGTCCCTCCCCAGTACTGCCAGCAGAGTGCTAGACTCTGCACTGCAGCATTTTCCACTTCCTTATGCTGGTTTTTTGGTGTGGAGTATTTTTCTTCCTCCACTTTGATGACAGTGGTATGATTTGGGTGGTAAATTTTAGTGGTATCTCCTGAATGCAGTGCATTTCATTTATATGAAAATATTTTCAGTGGGATTGCCCATCAAGGGTTTAGCCGCTTTGGAGGTGTTGCCTAAACTCTCTGAGAATATTAGATAAAAAAGCATTAGAAATGCTGTTCATAGCACAAATGACATACATGGATGAATGTTTCATTCAATCCTTTTCAGTACAATATCAACCACTGCAATGTCTTAGCATTTTCAGCAGGTGTGCTCCTTGACTGATTACTCCCATACGGTGGAGATTCCTCAGTAGTCTAATGAAAATGTAAATGCACATCATCAGCATTTTAAACTCACAGCATAGCTCCCCTGCAGCGAGCAGAGTCAGGCCATTTTCTATCGGCTGAGGAGCAGCCTTGGAATATCAGCAAGTTACAGAGCAGGATGCTTTGTAGTTTCGCTGGTATATGAAGTGCATCCATAATGTAATTGCTTTCAACTCCAGGTTCCCCAAATGGCATCATCTCAGAAAATGGAGAGAATGCTGATCATTCTTTTAAACCTCAGCTGGTAAGATTTATGGGTGAAGTCTTGCTTTTGAGCAGAATGCAGCTACCTGACTAATTACTGCAACTCTTTATTCAAAGATCTGCTCAAGAGGGAAATCAGCAGAAGTTTTGCCTAGCTCCATGATTTCTTATCTCATCCAATAGCCTGCTGGCAGAACTCAGACTCTTGTCCACTTTCTGTCAAATGTCTTTTCTTCTTTCCTTCTCCGATCTTGTGACTTGAAAGGGAAATTTGTCTTTTAAACTTTCTTGAGAAGTAATTTAGAAAGAACAGAATTGCAATGAGAACTTGACCAAAGGGCTGCCTTTTTGGGCTGGAAGTGGATTGCTAATATCTTCAAATCACCACAGGCAGAAGCTTCTGCACTCTCAGGCAGTGCTGGCTTGCTCAGGAAGCAGAAACAGCAATCCAGCAGATGGAGTGAGCTCCCTGGTAACTGAGTGTTTTATTCATTCGAATACTCACCTGTTGCCTGTGTCTTTAATTTCCCTCTCTGACTGTGTCTGATTCTTAAACAAAACCTAATCTGCCAATCTCTGACACACAAAACATGCTTTGACTGTAGCAGTAGGCATCACTAAAGTACCCAGCACTGCCTGGTTTAGCCTTAGTTGTGTGTTAAAAAAAACGCTTCTCTTTGCAGAAGTGTTGTGCCTGTTCCTTCCACACTCTGATAAGGACAGAGGCATGTCTAATACTGAGTTGTTTCAAAAAGTCATCCAGATTTGGTTCTTTTCTGAATACCTTGCAAAGGATCCTTTTGTCTGTCCTTTGCAGAACTTGAAAGGTCCTAAGACCATGTTCATTTTCTGTGCTCTAAAAGCAGGTGTCTCTCTCACCTATTCCTCAAGATCTCCAGTGATGGAGATGCCAGAGCTTCCCCAGGCATCCTATTCCAGCCACTGTTTCTCTTTAAGTTCATTTCTTTCTACTTTTCATTACATCTAACCTTGGGGGTTTTTTTGTGCAGTTTCAGCACTTAAATCCTCTGAGCATGAAGAACAGACTGTTTCCTTCTCTTTTGAAGTAGCTGCTGTTTGTACATTTTTGTCAGTCTTTTCAAGACAGTAAGCCCAGTTTGTTCAGTCTTTCCTCTTAAGTCATGTTTTCCAAAGCTGTGATCAATCTTCACTATTCTGCCTGCGAGCTTGCTTCAGGTGGTCGTTCCTGTTTTGAAATGCAATACACCAAGCTGAGCGGGTGCTCCAGTACCATTTTGAATTTGAGTGGAAACATTTACTTTGTGCATCCCATAAGCTCTACCTCTCCTCATACACTGCTGTAAAATGAGTGTAGTCTTCCCAGCAGTATGATGATACAGTTGTCATGTGTACCTTTCAGATCTACAGATTGTCTTCCCTGTAGCTGTGTGGTTCCTCACTCGCAGTGATGTACCTAATTATTTCTGCAGAGGTATAGAACATATTGCTCACAAGCAGCACATGCGATTTGGCCTATTCTCCAGTTTGCTGAGGAATTGTGAAGTCCTGCTTTCCAATATACTTAAAGTCCCTCACAGCTGAGTGCTATTTAACAAACTTTTTTTGCCATCCTTCAGTTCATTAAGACAAATATTCAATAGTGCCACACTTAGGACACTTCCCTGTGGAATATCATTGCATGTCTCTACTTATGATGAGACAAGTATGTTTTAGTAGCCTTTTCCACACATTTCTAGAGCATCCTAATATTTCTACCTTGTTTTAGAGAATTTCACATGAAATCAAAGTCAAAACTACTTAATAAAGCAATATGACAGCTACTGTTTTTCTCCATTCCCCAAAGGCCATTATCTTGTCATAGAAGGAAATTAGATTGGTTTGATGGGTGTTCTTCCTGACAAATTCATGCTGTCTGTTGCTCATTTTCTTTGGTTCTTGTTTTAGGAATTTACAAGTAGTTTGATTATTTATTCTGTTACAGTTCAGGGAGTTGAAGCTAAGCTGTTCAGTTTACAGGTATGTGGCTCCTCCTTTTAATTGTTTGCCATTTTTCAGTCTTCTGGTAACTCAGTGTATCCCAGAGGACCTCCCAGATAAATGCCAGCAGCTCATCCAGCAGCTCTTCAAGAAGAGCCAGACCAAACTGAAAATGTCTGATTAACCAAGGTATTCTTCAAGCCTTTTATTTCCTGAATCAAGACTGACATCTCGCCATCTATTGCTGGTGCTAAATATGAGAGCTAATTGATGTTTAATAAAATGATGATGCAAGAAAAGGCATTCCAGTTTCAGCTTTGTAACATTGCTAAACAAGGTCCCAGTTTCACTGAGTAGCAGACAGACACTTTTCTTGGCTTTCTTCTTACATTAAAATACTTATTGACACTTTCTTGTTATTCCTGATGCTTTGTTAATTGCATCTATGGCCTTGTCTTGCCTGACTTTGAAAAGTATCAGCTCATACTGTACTTTTTACCTGTCCCCGAGAGACTGACCTGGTGCTTTTAAAACATCTGAATTTAAGATACAGGATGTGCTCAATGTGTGGTCAAATCTGTCCTCTAGCTATGTGTACTATCTTACTTCCACCCAGAGGATGATTTGTATTTCTGCCATTACTATGTTTTCTCTGAGGACATGCCTCTCTTTACTACCCTTTTCCTTTACACCAGCATTCCTAGAGAGCTGTAGTCACACCTCCCTGTGTGCTGGAACTTGCCTTCCTGAATGTTGTTGATTTTTAGTTTGGTGTTCCCATCTTCCTAAGCCAAGGATTGTGAACTCTGTTGTAGTCCCTTATGGCTTTGTCTGAGTAAAGAAGAAAACACAAAGGTACAAACATCCCCCTTTAAGCCAGACTATTAATATTTTGGAGATATGCTGATTGTCTGTGGCTTTCCTCAGCCTACCTTCATCCTTTGTAAGTTCAAGGGTAAAAATCACTGGTTTGGACATTAAGGTCAGAACCTCAAACCCCAGCAAGGGCCTGTTCATTCAGAGCAGTCAGTGACATCAAGGTGTCCAAAACTGTGAAAACCATTGGCATTACATCCCAAGGAGTGCTGTGCATACCACAGAGTGACTGCTGTGAATATTGGCTACTTTCCTCTCCGCTGACATCAAGCCATTTTAAAAATAAAAGTAAAAATCATTAGTTGTCACTTCAATCTTTTACCAGTTAGAGAAGTTAACTTAAATTGTCTGTATCCAAAAACAGCACAACCTTGCTTTGAAATTTTGGGAAATGTGTAACTGTAATAACTTAAAAATAGGCTTTGAAATTTCATTTTCTCTTTTGGCAATGTTGGTTGCCATGGAGTTCAAGTAATAGGTTGTGATGTTTAACACTGAATTAATTACTACTTCTCACTCACAGAGAACATCTAATTATACATATTCATGAAGAACGGTGTTTGGCATTCCTGAGAGAGAAAATATCTTTTTTAATGTTGTATATACATAATTTTGTAACCAGATGGGATCTAGTAAAACCATAATCTTATAGCACTTTTCACCAGGGTTTTTCATTGTTTCCTGGTTTGCCAAAAATTTGCAGTTTAAAATATTGTCTTAAAGTAATTTCCTTGTAATATGAATATTTATATTCAATGAGTACAGACATTTACTTTTAAAGTACCAAAAAGTTTAAATGCACATACAGGTTGAATGAATACGTAGGACACCATGCACTTTTTTTTTTNAATATGAATATTTATATTCAATGAGTACAGACATTTACTTTTAAAGTACCAAAAAGTTTAAATGCACATACAGGTTGAATGAATACGTAGGACACCATTTTCTCCTTAGCATATGTAGTTGCATTCTTCTTCAAAGAAAAGTCATGTGAATGGCAAATGCAAGTGGAGGGAATTATGAGAATCCTTGCTGTCTTTATTTCAGCCGATTTAGCCTTTTCAAGTTCTCCATAGAAAATAGAGATAGATTTGTTGCTTTTAGATAGTAAGTCACATTTTAGGATGGATGCTAGTATCTTTGGCTTTGGTGGGCCAAACTGAAGATCATCCTAGGCAAATTAAATTGATTATCCACTTCTGTCCGATAAACATCTGTAAAAGGCTTTTGTGAAAACTGAATAAATAACATCAATTAAGTATCTCTGTTGTTGACAGAACAGAAAGACTGAGGTGTTAAATCACCAGTGTTCTCTTAGCCATCTCTAGCGTATTCTGGTTTTGAAGAGTGATCATCTGAGCTGTGCTTTTTTTAATGCAAAACCTATGAAAGTGGAGGTTGCATGAGTAACAGTGTTTTTCTTTCTGTAAAGCCTCAGTCTTTCACATTCTGTCCATTGGTCTAGTTGAAATTAACGAGATCTGTGCTGTATTTTTTTATACCTCTAGTGGCAATAGCATGCTTATGGTAGGGTTTTTTGAAGACCAAGTACCTTTACTTTTCCACTTATAAAACTGAAAGTCAGGTGGCTACGTTATCAAATGTTAAGGTAATCAACTTTATATGAACTTTAACAGGTGCAAGGAAAAAGTAACCTGGCGTTAGTGGTTTTACTTTCTTTGCACAGTTAGGGTAATTCTGAGTTGATTTTACTTGTGCAGAGAAGGATTGGGTACCACTGAAGTGTTTTAATATACCAGAACTTGTTTCCTTTTCCATTTTTCTGGTGGGCAAAAAACGTTGACAATAACGTGGGTTAAAATGTCAAGAATGAAATAGTGATACATGAAAAATTTTGAAGGGTGCTTACATTTACATGAAAATGTCTCCAAAAATTATTTCAAGAGGAAATAAATTAATAAATGTGTAATAAATGAGACAATTAGTACCTTTAAAGTAACTACAATATTTACGTGTTTGAAACAGCAACTGTCAACATTTGGCAGCCAACCATTTTATTTTTCCCCATGGCATCCCATAAAAAAACCCCAAATAAACAAACAAACAAAAAACCACCCCCACAACATGCAAAGATGAGATTGAACTGAGTTTGCTAATCTTACTCTGTTGGCTGCATAAAATGCTCTCTGCTTTTATATTGGAATTTCTGATCCCTTGTGTCATCACTGCATGTGACAGTAGCTGGACTTTCAGCTAGCCTGGAGTCTGGATTTGATTGCTTTCCTGTAAATCTGACATTCGAAATAATTTTCCTTCAGAACTGTTGCACCTTCAGCAGTTTTCAGTGGCAATAATGAGCACCATGTTATACTTTCTTCAGTCTTTTTCACACAGACTAATTTGCTGTCTCGGTTTTGAATGACAAAGATGAGGCAGAGTCAGAATAGTGAGACAAAAACAATGGTTACAACAGAGTGCTCCATTATGAAGGTTCAGAGTATGTTTCATCCTCTTGTTGCACGGAGTGTAGGACTGAGGAGACGAAAATTCAATACTTCAATGTATGATATTGAAATTAAGTGTAATGAGGGACTAGTGCAGTTTTAGTGGTAACTCATGAACTCCTGAGAAATATGGTATTCTGTTTCATTCAGGCAAAGAAGCTATATCCATCCACCAGAAACTGAGGGAAGACTCTCCAAGCCCCTACTAGTCTGACTGTGTATCCAAACCACAACTTTATACTGCTTTGTGACCACTAAGCAGCACCATCATCTCTAAAGATGGCTTGGACTGGCACAGGATGTGGTTAAAATAATAAATATAGAACTGGGTTTTAACTCTGCCGGTTTTAGGATTTCTCATCACTTGCCATTGCCATCCTTCTTGTCTTGCACTGAATGCATTGCACTGTCTGTCACTGTTGCAGTTTTAAGGCTGTACATCTTTGGTACCTGATGTTCTGGAAAAAGTAAATCTGTCAGTTGTACATTTTTGATCTGGCCATGTTTCTGTGGAAAAAATGTATGCCAAGCTTGCTCTCATGAGTCACACTAGGAATTGAAACGCAGGAGGCATTTTCCTTCTTTCCGATTCGAAAGCTCAGTTCTCTCTGTGTTGGCACTCTAGGAAAAAGCTGTATTTCAGCTCCTCTTCCCTCTTGGGGGTCATGATATGTCCATGCTTCCATGGATTTCCCAGGTGTTCTGCTCTTTCTGTGCTTCAGTGTTGTTTTCTGGCGTTAAGCTTAAAGCAAAGCCCATTTTTTACGTTTTCTTCCAGCCATTCAGAGAAGCTCTGTCCAAGCTCTCGTTGCTGCTCCTGCACACACACTATGTTTTTGTGTCCTGGCTCCTACTGTTCAAACTAGTATGGTTCTAAAAAGGAGCTTAACATCTCCTCAGACTTAACAGCTATCTAAAGCCATAGCTTTAACAATTTTTTTCTCAATCGCTGGTCCACCATGGTCCAAGGCACTGGAGTGAATTTGAATGAAAATGGAGTGGTATAAATGGGAGGGTGAGTTGGAAATGTCAGTTTCCCTAGGAGGAGAGTTGTCAGCAGTTCAAGTGATGACACACTGCATCCATAATGATGCCTTGGACAGCTCTAATTTTTGTCAGCAAGGGAGCTGACGTTGAAGGTGTGATGTTGGCAGTAGCTGCGTGTGGAGCTGCTCCAGGAGCTGGGTGATACGGCTTCCTATGGGAGGACATAACATCCTTCCTCTCTCATAGGGAGTTCCAGGAGCTGCCTCCCTTTGGGTAGATTTCAAGGAGATTCTGGCTTTGTTAATAATTGGCAACAAAATATGCGCTTTAGCTGCTCAGCTTAATCTGTGTTATTCTTTTGTCTCTATAGATTTAGATTCATCTGCACATTGATACAATTTTTTCTTATTTTAAGGTGTGCCTGCACCAACTTTATCCAGCTCCTTTCAATCACTGAGATGAATATACAGTGTAAAACTACCCTGATCTTATTAATATTTTAAAGTGATGTCAGATTTCAAATTAAATGTCACTTGGCTGTATTAAAAAGAATGGAATCCAGCCAACCTGAAAGTTGTCATTAGTTTCCAAAATGCTTTTAGGAAGACAAATATATGTTAGAAAATAAAAAGTGTAATTAGAAGAGGAGCTCTGAAGAAGAGAGTTGTATTTAATATTTAAACCAATAAGTAGTATAGTAATAACATTTTCTGCCAAGGACATACTTTTATTGCATAGTAATGTAATTAAATTTACATCACAGTCTACTAATTCCCTTCCAGTTCTGTACACTTAAAAGCAAGAGCAAATCCTGCTGATTAATGCTTGTAAAGGGAAATCTTTGTGTGAAAAGTAGTATTGCAGCAGGGCAAAGTTATGCAACAATGGTGGGTTGTGTTTACCCTGCGCAATTTTTCTTTTTGCTCGCTTTTCTCTCCCATCCTAGTGTTAAGTCAACTGGAAGTCTTACTACTAATATAAAAAGGTACTGCAGATAATAAACACTCTCTCCCTTAAGGGGATCACGTAGCTTTGTATGGGGTTTTTACTGTGCATTGCAATGCCCCGGGCATCATATAAATTTTGGCACAAGAGCACAGTTTTTGGGATAACGCAGCCTCTGCATCTGCCTGGAATTAGGCTTAGAACGAGAGTCTTGTTTCAGAGAAGCTTTTTGCTTCTCTCAAAGGGAATGCAGTATGAGTCGCATTAAGAAGTTATAATTCAGATTGACATTTTCCTCAGATGGGATTTGCCGTGAGCCTTGGACCCAGGAACTCCGAGGCTTCTTTGGAGCTCCGAGCTTGGGTGATGGGTCTCCACCTGGAGGCCTTCAGCTCCAAAGTATTGTGGCTGGCAGTATACTTAGTTCTTAAGGTAATTTCAGGATAGAACTTTTTAGTTAGCGTTGGGTTTTTGTGATGTTCAGAGTGAAATGAATATGGCAATTTCCAGTGCCAAAACACCATGCTGGACCTTTCCTCACTCTGTTTGGATTGTACTGTGAAATTCAGAGACATCCCCACTTTAACCACCCTCAGGGCCTTCCAGCCTTTTGTGAATTGCTTGCCTACTGTTTTCACTGTTACAAAATAAATATTGCTGTAATCAGCCATTTTTTAAGACAAACTTTTTTGCCATTTCTGAATTCTCCAGAAGTCTCCTGATTCTCTTTAGCTCCACTTACCACAAGTGTGATAGTATCTACTCAACAGTTTGTTGCATTCCTAAAAGCATTTCTTTTTGTAAGAGCCATGCCAGATAGACTTAATTGTTACCTTGGGGGAAGTACAGTTCGGGGAGTGGCTCTCCAGCGGGGTTTGGCTTCTCCTCTCATGTTGCTGCTAGCCAGCTGTCAGAGCTGGGATAATTTGCTCCTTTTTCCTGTCTTCTGGTACAGTTCTGTTCAACTAGCCCATAGTATGGAGGTTTAAAACAGATTGGATTAAGAAGCGGTGTAGCCACCCAAGCCAATGAGCCCCACTGCATCAGAACAACACTACATTGCAGATCTGAGCTATTGTACCCATACACATCTCAGATTGGGTATCCAATAGGTTGGAGGGCAGAGTGTTGGGGCTGTGTACTGCCCTCATTTTCCAGTGTAAATGAGACTCATTTTTCAATCCTACTCTCCCTGACAGCTTTCCTGCCTTAGCAGCAATAGCTTTAATCTGCAGGGGTGACAAGAACTTCAGCGTGCACAAGCAACTCAGACCTGCTCTTGAATCTCTTCTCCATGGTGCTGATTGGGGCTGCAGGTAGAGCTCGCTGCATTGCAGTCAGATCTGAGGTCTCATCCTCTCAGAGAGAGAGCTGACCCTCACCCACCTGCCTCAGTTTACAGAGCTCTATGGCCTGAAAGGGAGGGGAAAAGAAACTGGTAGGATCCTATGATGTGGAAGTTTGTAGAAACCAGTCCCCTGGGTCAGGCTAACCTTCTCCACAGCTTCTCTGGCCCTTTGGGCACTTGGAAACTCTTTACTGGTGTCGAACCTTACATGGTCATTGCAGGTGTGAACACTTGGTGCTGCACCAATGCATTACAGAAGGACTCCTGACCAGGGCCTGGCACAGAGTTCTTTTGATCAAAGTAATCTTTGAAAGCTGAAGATGAGAGGTTTTGCTCTTGAGGTATGCTGTGTTTGCTCATGTAGGGGCTGTGAATCCTTCCCCATCCTGTGGATATGCTGCCTTAAAACAAAGTCACGACCATTTTGGCTTGCCTGCTCTTGAAATCCCCAGTGATCTGTGGCATGCTACCGTTCAGGGAACATTCACTAAATGTGCTAATACAGTATTTAAATTATTGAGTACAAAAATGTGCCAGGTCAGAGAGCCTCTGTGACATGAGACAGAAGCTACTCTGAACTGGCTTTATTAGATTTTAATGGAACAGCAGGTGCCACACAGAATAATGCATATGGTCTATTTGCTTGGAAATGTCCAGTTTTAATGTGTCAAGGCTACAATTTCTGCAGCTTCACCTCCCTGCCAGTTTTTGCCTTCAAATCTGAGAATACTATATCACCATCTCTTTTGAGTTTCGGGTCATCCCGCAGGTATTCAGTGCCACTGACAGCTCTAGGAAAAGATGAAATAAATATTTCATCTTCACTTTATTAAAAAGTAATGTAGTTTGTAACAGGGTTCTGGAAGGGGCTCAGCCATGCTTGAATCAAATCTGTGATTCCAAATAAGACTTTTTTGATTGGTTTGATTTGGCTTTTGAGAGGAGAGTAGCTCAGAAAAAACTGTAAGCACCTGTTCTGCACATCTGGCCAAAACTCACACTCCAGAAGTATTTCAGAGGTTTTTGTTTGGGATCAGAGCTCTCTTTCAGGGTATGCATTTTTTGGTACATCCCTACTCCTGCTATCTGCAGTGTTTGATTAATGGAATCTCTGCAAGGACAGTTTTATGAGGTTCTTTGATTAGGGGTTATTTGAAGGAAAAAAGCATGTAAAGAGCTATAAAATTATGAAACTGATTTAACTTCTATCTGAATGGAGATACCTCATGTTTATAAAGTGCATATTTTTAGCTATTTAACTCATTGTTATTGATATTAATAAAGATGGAGTTTTTTGTAGCTACTGCTTCTGTGAGCTGCCTCTAAGTAACATATATGTCTAATTGTATTCATTTAGAAGTGAAATCTATTTCAACTAATCAGCTATACTCAGTAAAATGCTATAATATGCACTAACTTCTAACTGCTGTTTTTTAAGCCCCACTGATTTTATTTGCATGTAACTATTATTTTGTTTGGACTTACGTATATTACTACTGGGACATAACCATATTATTGAGCATATGTCCAGCTGCATTGCTGAGAAAAGTCACTAAAAGGCAAATCAGAAGTCTGGTTTAATTGAGGCTTAAGAAGAATCTGATTTATATTTGTATGGGATTTTAGAGTGGTTTCTTTCCTGATTTCAGGCTACAGTCTTAACAAAATCTAAGGAACTGAAAGCTGCAGTTACTTGCTCATTTTTACATCATCTTTGATACAAGTGTTTGAAGGCTAATGGGAAGTGCGTGCTGTGAAAGCCTAGCAGATAGGTTACACAGCATAAATTTAGCAAGTGAGTTTGCTTTAAGAAAACTGGAAAAGTGAAATGATAAGGGAATGAATGCACATGAAATCCTTCAGGTAATATCTTTCCAGGCTACCTCAGAGACAATTATTACTAAAGCCAACCAAATAAGATCAATTTAAATTCAAAATGTGACTTGGCTGAACCTTTTATAGTTTGATTTCATTTGTACTCGGTGCTTTGAGAGAGAAGATGCGCAATTGTGTCTTCCTGTATAAGGCACTAACCCAGATTTTCATTATGTAGATTGAATGGGGCTGATTTTTTTCTCTTTGTTCATGTGGATTATTTTATTTGAGCACTAATCAGAACTTCATGATTTATCAGATACATCTATCCCCTTTTTTTTTGCTAAATCCAAGTGAAATGCTGAGCTTTGTCTAATCACTCCTGTGGAGCCCATGCTTTACAATTAAGGCAGCAGAGCTTTAGGAGCACAGCCCCTTGGCAGAGATGCAAAGCAGGCCTGCTTAAGGTGTTTTTCTGCTGGAGCATGTACACTTTCTCTTCCTGTGTACCAAGATGACAATAGTGCTTTCTTGAATACACCTGGAAGGGGCTTTTTGGTGTTAAAAGCAGTGTGGTTTTTTCATCATGTAGTTTGCAATCAAATTCCTGAGAACACAGGCTGAACTAAAGAATAATTCCTTTTAGAATTAAATCATGCTTTCCCCTCAATTTCTCTCATAAATAATTTAAGTATTTATTTAAACCTCCTAGGTATCAGTTGGGCTTGAGTATATGCTGTACAGAATCAAGACAGACTTAAGGGTGTGCTTGAGACTGAACTTGCTTGAATAAAGTCCTTGCATGCTGCAATCCTACACCATTTTATTAATCAGATTATATACTGTGGTGTGTGCTTAAGTGGGTTTTCTAGTATATTTGCAGTCTGTATCAGTAAATTAAACTGCAGTTTAATTTTTGTGGAAGGAAGTTCATACAATAAGCATAACAGGCTTTGCTCATATAGAAACACAGAGTTCTGGCTCACAGAAGCTGAAGAATACAATTTATGTGATCAGCTAATGTAGGTGTTCTGAGTATTCTTGCCATTACACTAAAGTTTCTATGAGTAGGGCATGTAAGTAAGAAAGCAGGCAATTTAGAAATGTTCTCATGTTAAACTAGATTATTTACAAAAGAAAGTGTAACCATTTTGCATTTCTCTTCATGACTGACACTACCCTGAAGGTTTTCAGCAAGTCTCTCAGTTCAGTGGGAAGTGTCTCTTAGGTGCGTGCTTTTGCTGTGCCGACCTTTTCTTGGTGAGAAGTGGGACTCTGCCTTTTTAAACTGACATTGTGCAGGTACAGAGGAACTTGATGGAGAAGAGTGTGTGAAGAGAGAGCTGTGGGTATGTTTGTATCTCAGCCAAGTGAGAAATCACTTTAACAGAAGAGGCTGCAAAGCCTCGTTTTGTTTTCTTTATCTTCTCTTTATTCTCCTGAGAGAGACCTAAGAAGTACAAATTGTGAGAATTTGTTTGACTGTGGCAAGCATTTTTTCTTACCTTTTCCACTGTGTTTTACATGAATCAATTCCCTTTGGCAGTCGCACTTACTTTCAGCCCAACATCAAGCACACGTGACTTCCTAGATTTCAAAGGCACAGGTGAACAAAGTGTGAAATCTCCATAAGTGTGCACACACGATTAATGTATGGACGTGCACGAGTCTGTGGAGAATTCCCAGTTAATTGCCAAGTGCTTAAGTTCTAAATGGCCACCTGTATATGCACTTTGTGCTCGTGAAGCATCTATATACACAATAAAAAAAACCCCAAAAAACCCACCAAAAATGAAGAAAGAAATACAATTTAGGCAGGTCATTTATTTTTGTGCGGTGGGATTTTGCAATGGGGAGTGGCGAAAAGCACCTTCTGAATTTTATATCCCCAGCTCCCTGTCCCTCCTCCTTCAATTGCTTCCTCAAATTCACTTTCTATAAATATACTGTTCATGAATTGTGTATTTCATGGCCTCGGATTCAGTAGTGGGTTGTTGCGGTTTTATTTAATTTGTCTATTCATGTGTGATTTTGGCTGGCATTGGGCCGTTTCACAGCTAGTTTGCCTGCAGTGGATGCCATATGATGATGGATTTAGCCACCTGTGTAGCGCTGCAAGTGATACTGCTGTAACATATGTTTGCTCTTCACCCCCAGCGAAACCATTTCAAGGCAAAGCAATGTCAGTAGGGAACAAACAGGCCAGATCCATGTAACCAGTGTTTTTCCTGAGTAGCTCTGCCATCAAACATCTTCCAGGGGGTACAGCTGATGTTGCCCCTTGGCTGGCAAAGCCTATGCAAACTCAGAAAATATCCAAAATAACTTACTGGCAAAGAAGAATTCTGTTGGTAGAAGTTTATTTGGTAGGACTTGGGATACATCTGTGTTACTTGGAGATCACACCTGATAGGACTAAATCAGCACAAGGTCAGGACGAAGACCCATCAACAAAGGTTCAAGGGAGGAAGGTGTGATACAAAAATCAAAACTTCCAGGAAGGTTTATTTTATTTTTTTCCCAGAAAGATTTGAGCAGCTGTGTAAGTATGTGTCTCAGTCTATGTACACCAACATCCTTGTTCTCCTAACAAAATAAACAGCTATGTAGGAATCTAGACCAAGCTGGAAACAGCCACTGTCAGCATTCTGTGGTTGCACTCTGTTGACAGCATTGTCTGTGCTCCTCCTGTGGCAAGAAGAAGCAGCATGCATGGGAAGGCAGTGATAAACCAAGGAGAGAGATGCTGAGTGGTGGAAAAGATGGCTCACCGTAACTGAGATTACTTGCAATCATGCATTTATGTGGGACTAAAGATAACAAGGTCCAGGTATGTCTGGGGGCAGTAGATGTGCAAGAGGTGTGTGTATGGGATGGGTCTGTGAGACAAGGGGACCCATTCTTGTCAGCTCTGTTGGTGGCTTACACCATAATGGAGACACTGGAACAGATTTTCAAAGCCAGGAGAAGACTGGAAAGCTCAGCACCATTTGGTGCCCTGATTTCTTAAATGACCTGGTCCCATCACACCATTACTGCAGGGGACTGAGAATAGTGTTCTGCAGTTTTAGGAAAAGGCTCAAGCAGTTGGAAATACCTCCCACGAAATAGACCAAGTACACTGGATCTTACATAACCTCATGGACACTGCTCCTGGAATCAGGTCACACAGGCAGAAGTGAAAGGCCACACCTGGCTATAAATGTGTTTGAACCTAAGCCAGGCACTACTTTATCTGCTGAGCCCATGGCACCTCTCCTCGCTGAAAGGAACATGCACATTATCCTGCCAATAAAGTATTCACCCTGAGAGGAAGAGACCTGTGGGCCACAGTTCTTCCGGGTGACTCCACTGAAGCCTTTTGAGTAAGAAGCTCTGTTCATTTGTAAATGCAGTGACATTTTGAGCTTTTGTACAGCCAACGGAAGCTCCCTGGGAGGCTTATGGCTGAATAATTTCTTCCTAGAGAGCAGTAAATGAGGTTAAATCAATTTCATCCTGCAATGGCAGGAGAATGGAAGGAGAAGGAATAACATTTCTCCCTTTAGCTCTTACAGAAAAGCAGTTTTATTTACAAAACGTTTTAATTATACTTCCCATTTTAGTTTTTCTCAGTCATTCACATTTCCAGAACTCGGAAATCTTTTGTCTTGAAATCTTTCCACTTGAAATCTATAGTAACAAAGGTAATACTGCCTTAAATAGAACCTAAATACCAAGAACATTTCTTTCTCATTAAACCTCTATTACTGTTATGGAAAAATCAGTAATCAGTACTTAGAAGTTTGGTAACATGCTGATATTTAATATCTTTTATAACAGTCGCATATGTGAGATATATTTGACAGTTGGTGAAAACACTGTGGGAGTCAGGTAGTACCTTTGCTGGATTGGAAGAGTGGGGAAAAATACCTCTCTTCCTCTCCCTGACACCCTGCCTTTGAATCCTTGACACTCAAAAAGGTTTCTATGTATTTTGTTTGTCCTTTGCATTTGGATATGATGGGGTGGGAGGAGAGGAGAATACTATGTAGCTGAAGTCTCACTTCAGACATGGATGTGCCCACATGGGTGGTCACAGTGAACCTGTGATTTCTGTGTATTTTTCCTCCCTCAGAGTGGGATGAGTAAGAGGTGAATAGCAATGAGAGATGAATAATGGCATGGAAAACAATAGGTGAAAGGTTCTGAGCACCCTGAGAATGCTTGGCTTTGCCCCCTGCTCTGTGTTTTGGTTGCTTCTTAACTGTTGTTTAAGTGGATGAAGAATGAATTTGAAAATTCCTGGAAATCTTTCATGGTGGGTTGGTAGTGCACTTGAACTTTGAAGAGTGGTATCTGGAGCCCTGTTGGCGTCTCGTGACCATTTCTCACTGAAATGCAAATGTATTGGCTGGTAACCTGCACTTTGTGAGGGCCCTGCAGTGAGGTTTGTCCCTGTAAGAAAGAACATAGATTTGAATAGAAATATTAAAGGAGAGAAAAAAAAATTATTAAGCATGGTTTGGTTCAGGGTTACTGGAAGGTTCCTTCTCTGACTGAAATGCTCAAGTCCTTTGTAAATATGACTAAAGTATCTATTTCTAAAAGCACTTATATATATAATATGTGGAGATATATTTTTAAGATGTATAAACCCCCTCCCACCTTTCAGTTATCATTTGAAAAGTACAGACTAGAAAATATCAGTCACTATCACTAGCTCCCTAGCCCAATAACCATGTAAACCTGAGTTAAACTGAGGCTGTCCTCATTTTTCTTAAAAGAATCTTGTTTCCATATTCCATTTTCTTAAAGCTTCCTGAGAAATTCAGGGGTTTTATTTGTATTTCTCCTTGTTTACCGGGAACAGTCCAAAGGAAAAAAATTCCTAGAGGAATAGTATTTGAGGTCATGAGGAAGGGAAAGATTTCCTCAAAGGAACTCTACCGTTCTAATGATTCTTGCTTATTATTTCACAATGTTCTTAGGTATGTCTTAAGCTTCTGGAGGCAATTTCTGAGCACGATGGCTCTGTTGCAGAGGAATCAGAAGCTCACAGAAGCTACACCACAGATTTCCTGGAGAATAGCTTATCCACGAGTGTTTTATAACCCTAGAGCAGTTCTGGCTTTTGTTTTGATTGCTCCATCCAAAATTAAACACCCCGTTTAATACTGGTGCTGTCCCTTGATGCCCATGATGCTCATGGTGTACATATCTGTATTTAGATCCAGTTCTTTCCCTACTGATGATACACATCAGAGTAAATCATTGTGGCTAAATAATTTCTGCAAATATTTTTTTATCATCTTCCCTGAAGAATAATGAAAAGCAATGAGCAATATTTTATAATTTGATGACATGGACTTTATTACTGTATACTTAATATGTGCATTATGGGCTTATTTTCCTCTTATCCCTGTGAGACAAGACATTACTCTTAAACCAGAAAAGAACCTAAACACAGGGTTGAACAGAAAGGTCCCTGTTCTTGCAATGTCAACACAGAGACAGACATTTAAGAAGTAAAACGAACTGAATGGTCCTGGGTTTATTTGTAAGTAGGCTAGTCATCCACTAAACACTGTGGAGGCTGGTTTATGCTTTACTACCACTTCTTTAGGACAATCGTCATCTGCTCTTGAATGTTTTATGGAGAAGTGGTGTGGTTTTGTTTCAGCATCTTACAATGCCACTCTTCCTCCCTCTCCTATAAATCCTTCATATTATATGGACACTTCCTGAAGTACATGAGTATCAAAGCAGTAGGAGGCTCCAACCGTACAGAAAAAAGGGGAGGAAAATTTCAGTGTTTAGATGTGATGTTAGTAAACAGTGTGTATAATTAGCAAGTGTTATATTGGATAGCTAATACCACTTCTGTTAGCAGTTGTTCAGGAAAACAGATTTCAGAGCAAATTAACACTCAGGAAAGCAGATTTCAGAGCACATTCTACATATGTGGAAATCTAGAGACACATCTAAATGTGCTTCTGTGTGCATATGGATTTACAGCAGCTCTTCTGCCTCCCCTGACTTCTCTTTGCTGTTACTTCTTTGAGAGAAATAGAGCCTGTGGTGTGTGCTCAGCACAGGTCTGCAGCTTAGAACTGTGGGGTGGACAGCCTTCCGCCCTAATAGTGCACACCATATTGGCTCTGGGCTACCCAAAGCCCCCTGGACCAGTCAGGATATGATAGGATGTGCTCGGATTCTGCTTCCCTTTTTCCAAAGAGAGTTACCTATGGTTGGCTACCAGAGCTTTATGCCAATAACAGATCCTACAAAAAGTGACCAGTGTCTGACCAAAGATAGGCCTAGTTCAACTGCTTGTCTTGTACAGTGGCCAGTAATGGCCTGTACTGGAGACAGGACAAAGATTTACTAATCCTTTTTTTGGATGGCTTCTCTGCATCTGTTCCTTAGAAACGTGTAGGCTCCCTAAGGTAGAGGTTGTATTTCTTCATGAGAACTGGCTTTCAGCTACCCAGCCTCCTCAGGTAAAGGCCTTTGTGGCTTCCATCACAGGCTGGCCAAGAATCCGGTTCTCTGTTTCACATGAAACTCTTCCATTAGTTGTGTGTGGTTGAGTTTTGGGGGAGCAGGTGGGGATAGTAGTATGTGCATACAGTTTGAAAGTGGCATGAATTAAAAATGTGTTAAGTTGTAAATAGAGGTGTTGACAATACGTTTGGCAATAACAGATGTACTTGACAGAAGGTGTGGGTAGCTGTTTAGTGATCAGGAGGAGAGCATTCAGCCCCCCAGCTCTTCAGGAGTTTTATGAAATACTGTCAAAACCGGTCCAGGTTTGAAAAGCACCTTCCTGCCTTCATCCAGGAGGACTGTACATGCAGGAGAGTGTACGCTGGATTGAGTACTCTATCGCTGAGCCACCCCTGCTGTAATGCACATCTGCTGAGGACAGAACTCTGTGTGACCCTGGTGGGTTGGTTTGCTGTTTGTCACAGGATGCACCTAAAGCCAGGTTCTAACAGTCTATTCTTGTAACTGCTGAGTGCGGTGTCAGAGACATCATCTTGCTGCTTGTTGGCCACTTCTCCTAGTGCTTCTGAGAGCCTCCCAACCATATGTGCACTCCTGCACACATTACTCTAAGTTTTCCATATGCCACCTGACAAGCTTTCCAAAGCATTTTATACCACCTTGAAATAACTCCCACTTCTCTTAACAAAATGTGTCATCTGGGAATATTTTGCCCTTCAGAATATTTCACAAAGGCTTCAGACCTTCTCATGAAATGAGCAATGCCTTTCCGGAAGGATTTGGATTTTCAGGTTTTATAGTATACAGTGAGTAGTCTGCCACCATCACAAGCCAGCAATACCTTCTAGCCTTTTTGGGCCCTTAGATCTTCTGTCACTTTTTCCATGCTATATTTCCTATGTTGCTGTTTCGATAGGTAACTACAGGAGCAAAAAAATCTCTCGGAAGAGACTATGTGGAATCTGACTTGGGCACTCTATTAGTTTCTTATTTTTGTTGTTGTGACTCTAGGAGGTGTGTCTCAGCAGGTAACACTGAAGTGGTCCCTTCTGTCTGAATCTCAAGCCTCTGGATGGTTCACCATAGCAATCACTTATGTGATATTTTAGCCAGAGAAATTGGTATTTAATCTCCATTTCAGCTTAATTTTAAAATGTATAGTGGACAGACCCTGTGCAATTTTCCCTAATGGATCCAGGCCTTCATCCAAACATCCCCAGCACAAGGTTAGATCTCGGTTTATAACCTAGGAACATTTCAGCAGCTAAGTAGCATGACAAAAACACCCACTTCAGAAACTTGCTGATATTTCTAAATATGTTGCCTCTTTTTCCTTTCTTTTTTCATTGTGATTGGCCTTATAGCTGAAGAAAACTATGCAACGTACGCTTTCGTTTGGGGCCCTTTACATAAGTTACCTTCTAAAAAACAACCTGACCCCAACCTTTCATTTTCTGAGACTAGCTGTTTACATAGCTATGGCACATTGTGATATATTAAGAGTTTGAGTGTACAGTGTTGTGGGTTTATATTGCAGGGGTGAGAAATCCAAGATAATGTTCTGAAGAATTTATAATTATGTGGGATTTTTTGCCTTTTCCTTACAGTAATTCCATGCCACATTACAATTAAGAAATCACGTTTAAAAATACAAGTGTTCCCTACAGAATAATAAGCAAATGAAATCAGTGCCCCTTTCCATTAAGGTGATTGTCATGATTAAGACAGATGCTGAAAGATCTTCTGCCTGGTGCCAATTCCATAGAGGGTGTTACAGTGTTTCTGGAATACAGGTGAGAGATTTTTAAAGGTTAAAAATTAAATTAAAATTCCTGTTGCCTCCATATGGCGTAGGAGCAGATGTCAAGAACCGTAACTTTCTACTGCTGACGAAATCTGTCGTGGTTGATCAGTGGATTTTTTTTTTCTTGTACAAGCAAATATGTTTATGGAAGTCCTTCAAAAAGAAGTCAAAAAAGGCAGGGGGTACCTAGGTCTTTTTGAGTTTCTCTGCTTCATAGACCATGCTAGCTGGAGTGCTGAAGCCAGGGTTCACACACCCTGCCTCACTGCAGTAGGTTTTACCCCAAATGATGTGTGTCTGAAAATAAGCAACAGCAAAGCTTTCCTGCTAGAGTGAACAGTGCTCAAACATTTAGGAAAATACTTCTGCCCTTTTTGTGTCGCATTACTAAATGAAGGTCCAATTATAACTGTAGCAAGCAATAATAAGCTTGATTTAAACTATTGAAATAATTGTTAGGTCTTTGTCGTTTCAGGTTTTAAAAATTTCTACCTTGCAATAGCTAATTAAAACAGGACCCATATGCTATTTAAATAGCAGTATTGTAACTGTTAGAAAAGAAGACTTTTAAGAGTTACATTGCTACGTAATTGAAGTATTATGAAGTGCTCCAATTCACAAAACACTTAGGTGCTTCATTGCCTTTTTGCAGTCTGCTCATCCATTAAAATAGGAGAATTCTGAGCCTGCATGAAAGGAGGCATATAAATGCATTATTGAGTCAGGGTTAAACTAGCTCCACTACCTACTATTCCATGAAAATTTAGTTTCTGACAAGCTTTGCAAAGTCTGGAGGATTTCATATATATTCTGATAAACAATTTTCATAGACTAAATAGAGCAGCCCATACATAAAAAAAAAAAAAAGACGTTTTTGGAAAAAAGGCATGACAGCAAATCTGCTCTTGTAGTATTTGTAGAAACACTGAAAAGCTTAGCAATCATTGAAGACCATCTTTCTGCATTGTGGATTTACATAGATTCTGAATATTGATATATCAAGCATGGATTTACTGGCAGGGAAGCAGCATTAAACATGTTTAAACAGTTTAGGCCACATTATCACTGATATGTGTGATCTGCAGTTCCGTATCAGCTGACAAGGGTGCAGCTGCTTGGATGTCCTTAAGTCTTCCCACCCCTGTTATACGAGTGCCTGTGATGAAATAATCTGCTGCTGAATTAGATTATAGAAACATCCCCACTATATCTTAAAAGAGCCAATCCTTGCCTTGGAGAGTCTATGGTTAGGAAGACAAAATTAAGGCTGGGATGGTGGGGAGAATTGAAGCAACAGATTGAGTTTATAACTCATGTGTCTTGTTTCATAGCTTTTGATTCAAAGTGTGTTGATTTTGTTGGGTTTTTGTTTCATAAGCACTGCATATACCAATATTCATTCTGCAAAGTTGTGGATCCAACATATCTGATTCATCAAAGCTGTTTGCTCCATAAGGATTGCAGCTCATTATCCCTAATGGAATCATGGCTGAAATGTACTCTTCTCAGCTGTTCTCTGTGTTTTGGTACACCTGTTCCTTAAAAATTTTGTGGCAGCGGCTTGTACAGCCATGTTTCCACATATTATATTAACACTTAGATTTCTCTGCAACATTATTACACAGTTAATGGAAAAACCCCAACTTTTTGTAGTGCTGAGCTGGATTAGCAGAAGATTGTCCCTCCCTGAACCAAGACTGATGCTGAAATTGAGATAAGTGATTTACATTCCAAAAGGCTCATTAGCCATCAGACTGCTATGGATTAGATTACTAATGGCATCCTGATGGTTGCATGCAACTTCCAGCAGATTTTTTGGTAGCTAGCATTAAATCAATTTGAATGATAATGGGGAGTTGCTAATACATAAGCATTTATTAGCAAGATTCTGTAGCTATAATGGCTGCCAGCTCTGTATTTTAATTCTCACTAATGGTTTCATGCTTGCCCAAGATATTGTGACTCACAGGACCAAGTGGGATGCTATGCTCTGGCAGTTTATGCCAGAGTTTCAAAACGACATACCAAAACATAAAAGCATTAAGTCCTTGCCTTATTCCCTACATGTGACCCAACCACTCATGTCATTACAGCAGGAATTACAAAGTTTGACAAAACCAAGTTCACACAGTTCAGGGCATTGTATCAACTTTCCCAGCTTATGAGATCATTTAAAAAGAAAGGGATTAAGAAAAATCAATGTTACCTCCATTTTAGTTTTTTGTTACCATCCAGTTTTCAAATTACTAGATAATTCTCCTTATATTTCAGAACTTTTCCTAAAAACATGAAGAAAAGAACTTTAGTGAAGAAAACTGTTATTTTTGCAGTGGGGATCTTTATGAGAGGTGCCAAAACTCATGATTCTTGCAATTGGAAACATTGTAAAGGTTGGAAAAGGTTACTGTAAGTTTCCCCTCCATTTACCAATTCCCTGGCCCATCTTCCTCCCATCATTCTCAGCAGGATCCCAGCACAACTTGGTGTAACTCTCAGGACAAATTTCATGTTATCCTCTTGCTTTTCTATCTCCTGTGCTCCCCCATGGCTCAGAGCAGCTATATTCTCTTGTGGGAAACCTCCAAGCTGGGTTGTGCCTGTCCCACTATTCTCCGCTTTTTATGTGACCCTGCTGAGTGTTTACAGTCCTTGCTGGAATCAGTGGGAGAACCAGGAACAAAGCAGTGTTAAAAATCAGACTCTACAGATCTTGATGGGAAGATGCTGAAACAAAGATGCCTGAAGTGAAAGGCCACTGCTAAAGACACTTAGCCCTACAAGATTTGCTTTGTGAAATGCAAGAAGTGATGTTGGAGACAAAATCTGCTAACTGGTAGAAATGTGAAGTCATTCCTTACCATTGGTAAAATAAAAGCAAAGGTAGAAGTCTGAAGTAGACAAAGAGGGCTAAAGACCATAGGACTCGATCTCGATGAATAATTAATTGGTTGTACTGTTTTTTTCCTGTTTTTTAATGCGCCTAGATGAAGAAAGGCATTCTCCTTGTGCTACTTTCTTCTGAGTAAATAGGAGGATTCTCCTAGAAAAAAAACTATGGCAGGAATTTATTAGAAGGGGTAGTTCTTGATTTAAAACAAGTTGGCCTTCTGGAGATGCAGAATGTTTGAAGACCACTTCTGTCTCTACTGTATCTGAATATTGACATGTTTTGGCATGGTTGGTATCTGCTGCGTTGCTTCTCTCTATTTGAAGCTAGCAGCATATCTGTCTGTGATAATTATTCTTTCATACCACTATCTTTGTATTCTGCAGGAATGCAGTAAGATAGCAGGATGAACAATACGCCACTCCTGGTTATATAATAGGAGTTCCATCCTCCAGCTGTCACTTTTCCCTAGCCTGTTTTTCCCTCTAGCCATGGTAGCTATTCACTGGTTGTTCTCCCCACTGCATGGCACATCACTCAGCCAGATCACTAATGCCACTGCTTCCACCTGGCAGAAACCAAGTCCTGCTTTTGGTTCTCAATGTGCAAGAAGAATGGGCTCCACGTTTTGGGCTGAAGTGCTGTGTTGGGATGAGTCATTTAATGCAGGATGTTTATGTTTGTTTCAGGGCTGTCAACTGGGCCTCCAAACACACAGCAGACTGATAGGGAATGGATTACAGGCTGGGCTTCTTACACATGTAGCTTGCAACCTACCTGTGTCCCATTGCATGTCCCATACGGCCTAAGGGCCGTATCAGTGATACCTATGTGCAGACTATACTCTTACAGCAGTGGGATCAATGCAAGTTGCACCCTGACCTGCTGCTCCTGGTTTCCACTGCATGGTTCAGCCAATATCCCTCTTGCACTCAGTTGCTACAGGGAGAGTTTTCTTTTGACTTTTTCAATCATTTCAAGGTGCTGAAGGATTTGCTGCACTGTATCAGAGTGTATCTAACGCCAGGGTTGTTTGGGTCGGTGGAAGCCTGATGGTGGTTTTCAGAAAAGTACACCCCAATGACGGTACACACAGTGTGCCTGAACCCACCCGTTCCTCGTTTAAATTTAGCCCTAATAAGCTCAGCCTGTGGGCAGCACAAGGCTCCGAGCTGAAACTACTACCAAGAGCATCCTCCAGTCCAACCTGCAGAGTTTTTGGGGTTGGACTGTTGGTACAGAAGAAGAGTAAGTGCACTACGCTAAGTCTCATAATTTGGAACAGGATGCAAGAGTTTGTTTTCTCTTCTACTCAAACATCTACAGAAACAGAAACGATTTTCTACAGTGTTCCATGTCTAAAGACAAACTTCATCAAGCATTATTTACATTTCTCATTTCTGTATCTGTTAATAGAAAATGCCATGATGCACAGAGAAGGATTGAAAAGTATTCTTGTCAAAGGGAATATTAGAGGAGATATGTGGAGAGTGGGTATTAAAATTCTTTTTTTTTTTTTATATGGAAGCATTGGATAAATTGCCCAAATATACCAACTGAAAGAAGCATGCCTGAAATATATTAGCATATTACTATGCTGAAAGGACAGTTTATAAAACACCTTCTATTTTATGCAAATATAATAAGATAAACACATTTAACACTACAGACACATAATAGCACTGCTGCTGATTTCCATTGTTTTTCATTTCCATTGTTTAGCAAGACATGATAATGCATATTTGAGTTTTGTTGACTTCAGTATTACTGGTATCAGGAAAAGACCTCAAATACACAGAGAGAGAACGGAAATGCAATCAAAGCTTTCTGTGCCTTATTACAGTTTTACAGCCCCTAAAAGTGGAAGAGCCTCACTGCCAAATGTGGTAATTCTGTGAGTCAAGCTTAGCGTTCTCTTGGGACAAGAATATACATTATCATATTTAGAAGCATTAATTTTTGCCCTTTTTTTAAAGACAGGATAAAATTCAAGAGATTTTAGCCAAAATGGCTCTTGGTGATGCCTTTCATCCCTGAAGCAGCTCATAGATTTTTAGCAGTGCAAGCAAAATTAAATTTTAGGACCCCATGCATAAAGACCAAATGGCTTATGAATTACTTAGTAACTAATTAAGCACGTTTCACTGCAGTGTTCTCCTAGAGGAGGCAGGGGCAGGAAGCTGTGAGGGCTGTGAATAGCCTTGGGCAGGACTGACTCCTTCAGAGCCACCAGGTTGTAACCCCAGGTGGGTTGTGCATGCAAACTGTGGGAACTGTGATCCTGTTTCATGGTCTGAGCATGCTGAACTGCTGGGGTGTGCTGAGTGTTTTGCCTCTATTCTCACAGTCAGAGCAGACTGGGCTGTGTTTTCCTTTTGAAGCTGCTTTTTTTCAAGTGTATGTGTCTGTGCCTAAAGCCATCCTTAACATGAGCCTCAGAAGGGAAGCCATGAGCTACACATATACAAATCTCCATCAAAACCTGCATTGCTACAAGGCTACTTCTTCATAGCTTCAGTCATAGCTCAATTTTAAAGTGCACCAGGAAGACCAAATCCTTCTGGCACTTCTTATTTATTGTGGCCAGTCGTACGTGCAGTTTCACGGAGCTTCCTGGGAGTTCCATGGGGTTTGTCTGAAAGGTGCTTAGATCCGGCTGTTCTGTGGTATCTTTGCTGTAGGTTTCTTGTATATCTGTATTGACCACTCTCCTAGTGAGCAGTGTCTTCCACAGGGCGTTGTGCTCTCTCTGTTGGCTGTTTCCTCCTAAGTTAAAACCCCTGAGTGCCAGGGCTGAAAGATCTCACAGAGGGATATGCACAAACTGAATCGTGGTGAAGCATGGATAATTTACACCCATAAACCTGTGTTTACAACACGTAGAGCATGGCAGTAGGAAACAAGAGTAGATACACGGGCTACTTGCACTCAATGGAAGAACCACAAGACTAACACTTGTCTTTTAAGATCAAATCTTGTGCTCACTAGTTGAAAAAAAATCCATATTTAGCATCCCTGCTATTGCCAAGAGGTGTACCAGGCTGGATTCAGTATGCTCTGAGCATTTGAGCCTCTTCAAAAATATGCATATACCAGCAAATTTTATAAATCACAATGAATATAAGAGGGACTAATGCGTATGTGTGCTGCACATGTCTGATGGATGTGGATATATTGTTTACAAATAACTGCTGGAAAGTCATAACACTTTCCAGGGGGATCTGAAGTCATTACAGGAAGCAGCTTAGCTGCTTATTGCCTGAGGTGGTTGTGTAGGCAAGTCAGATGTAGTAAAGAAGATCCCTGTATGTAGCATATCTCAGGCCACAGTCATTCTCAAGGCAGGGAAAATGGTGGTCATGTCAGATTGAGGTTATACGTCTTTGGATAGCATGCATGTACATGAGGCTTGATTACAAGGAACTTGTTTTTCAGAAACCTTTTTGAATTAGATATTACCAGATACTTACAGCAACCTTAGCTCACTGAGATCCTCGCAGTACAAACCAAACAGGCTCCAAGTCAGGAGTCTGATAGGATGCTGTCTGCAACACTGTAACACAACTCAGCTAAACTTGCTCTCTACTTCTAATTAGTTCTGTAATATTTATTACCAGAATGTGTGCTTGTGAGTATAACTGGGAGATGAATAATGCCCTACTCCATTTTCCTGGATTTCGTAGTAGTTCACAGAAAGGCTTCCGCTGATGTTCCTGCGTAGTGGATCAAGCTGTTGAGCTGCAATGGCTTCAGCAAATGGTAACCACGTGGAGAAGCCTCATAAGATGCATGTGTAAAAGAAAAAAAAGAGTGAGAGTAATTTATAATGGACTTTAGTCACAACAAATCTGTTGTTTTTCTAGGCTGTCATTCGAACACATGGTCCAAATTCCCCAGTTGTGTGGGAAGACTCAAGCTGGTTTAAATGGACCTTGTAAATTGTTACTTCTGGTATAGGTATTCAGGAAAAACTGGTAAAGCACTGTGTATCTTGTGTAATAGTGCATTGCCTTCCTGCTGCTAGTGCCTCCATGATATAATTGATTTAGCAGTTGACTTGCAACATTAAAAACAAATTATTAAATCTTTAATTATGAGCGCTTCATTAGAAAATTAATTTCTTCAACTAACAACTTGACTGGGCCTATATCAATTGACATAATACATTAACCCATCTGAGAATCTATATTAGTTATGCTTAACTTACCTGGGTGTATGAGGCAGGAAATCTTTCTCAATATAAATAAATTATCAAAATGCTATTTATAGTCAGTTAATTAAAGAGCAAATTACTGAAGTGGTGTAGACTTCACGTAGTATAATGTAGCCCTACTGATACCCAGGAAGCAAAGATCATCCCATCACCTGATGTGTCTCTGTTCTCAATTATGTGTAAATTCTTGAGAAATTGTATAGTGCCAGATTTCTCTCCTGATCAATCCTGTGCCACCATGAACACTTCTAAAGGTCTCTGTGCAGGCTTAACTGCTGCTCAGCAACAGCAAATGTCTGCCCTGCTGTTCCAATGGGCTGGCACTACAACATATTTGTCAATCTTCTAAATCTTCTGTTCTCCAGGACATCAGGAAAAGAAGAAACATGACTGTAAATGCTGTAGGAGCCTGGTGCCCAGGATGTGAGATTACCTGGCTGTACTAAAAATTAATTCTGGAAGTTAATTTTGGAGTAATGAAAGGTGGAATTAGCAAATAAATGCTTTGCATCCTGATTAGAGTAAGTTTGAATTAATTTCTTTGTAGCCAAATGATGTAGCAGAATCTAATTGTGTGATTGAATCTAACAGTATTCTGTTCATGAACTGAGGATTCCCAAGCAATGGCATTTGAAAAACTCAACCATCAGGGACTTAGTAAATTTTAAACTGTATTCCATTGTAATATTTTTTGTTGCTATCATGCAGGCAAGGTCATGTATTGCATTGTGAATCAAAAGAATATTCAAAATAATTTCCTTTTAAAGTAAAGAACTTGAAATTTAGATGATTGGGAGACATTAAAATATCATCTGTATGGGGAAAAGCAGCCAAGTATTTCATACTTAAAAAACTCTACCTTCTTTCACAGAAATAATCAACAAAACTGTGTTTCTCGGTAGAAGCAGATTAAAAATGAGCAACCAAATAACAATGAAATTGAAACTGCTTCAGTGAAGACCTGTATTCCCAAGACTCACTGTGTGGAGGATATATAGCTGAAGAGCTTCCAAATGGCTGCGTAGTGCTCTGACTTTCAGACAGCTGCCAGGCACTAAACTGCTTGCTAGCAATTCATGGCAAGTTGAAAGTGGACCTAAATGGTAAAATACGTGAATATTTTTGTTACCACTTTGAAGGACCAGTTTTGTCCTGTACAGAAAGCCTGTGTCCTCAGGGACATGTACATTAAGGTTTGACTGAAGCTCTCAACATCAAGTGAAGGTTGTGGAATAGTTAATGGCAGTCATCGTAGTCTTCGAATGTCTGGGCTGTATCTGTGATTTAAAGTAAAGAAATACCTAGCATTGAAGCTTCAGGGCTCAGCTTGGAGGCAGCATTCAGGAGTTTTCAGTGAAAAAATTAATTCTCTTCTTTCTTATGCCAATGTAATCACATCTGAGTGAGTTACAGCACTTTATCCCATGAGTTGATGCAGGTCGTTATTCACTTGTGGTATTTGCTGAGCACTTGTTAAATATGCAGGGACTCCATGGATATCTCCTGCCACCGAGTGATTTCTGTGAGGTCCTTCTCTGTTGCTTATGGCCAGGTCAGGATTTGCTGAGTACCTCAGAAGATGCACTCTTTTGTTCCAAAAATTCAGTAGTCGCCAATTTTATGTGATTGTTAAGGCTCGGAAATCTTACCAGAATAAGATAAAGGGCTTTGGCATAATCACTGCTTGTCTCTATTTAATGACCCTGTAGGAGGTAATCTGGTGCAGATGAGAGTGCAGCACTCTTGCTTCTGCTCCAAAACACATCTTGGTGCTTCGCCATGGTCACTCTGGAAGGTGTGACCTCCAGAGTATCAGCTCCTGCAGCTGCTGGCCTTGTGCAGAGGGAGTCAAGGAGTTTGCTGGACTTCCTCACTAGGAGAGTGTATGTGCAGATCTCCAATCTTTTTATAAAATATTATAAAAGAAACTAGTTATTTGGAAATGTAAGCCTAAACTTTTCCGTACCCAAGAGGGTATTGTGTTAGGTCACCTCTGAGTGACATCTCACAGCTAATTATGAAGACAACTTCATGGGTTAAGCAGGGATACAGAAAAACGGGCTCTCTGCTGAGGCATGAGCACTACTCTGTACTGGGATAGTGAGGGCCAAAAGACTGAGACCCCTTAAACCCCAGGGGGATGCCTACTCTGGAGACTAAATCCATGAAATTAAATCCTTGTGCTGTTTTGCAGGAATTTCCACTGCTTGTCAAGAAGTTTCCCAAATCTATTATGCATGCCAGATTTGATGTTCTCTCTTCAGACATGCCCTTCTTATCTCTAGCAGGACTCAAAATGTTACACAAAAAATTCAGAATTACAAGTGCTCCCATGTTAAATGTAAGATCATGTAAAATATCTTCTGGAAAAGACAGTGCTATCTCACCTCGTTATCATGGTCCTCTCACTGTTCAGTCCATTTCATTGGAAAGACTTTAATTTGTGCTACATTACTGATGTGCTCTAAAGAGACACTGTGCTTTTCAGGTTCACTGAAATGTTCTGCAATTGGCTTTTCAAAACTGGCTTGAATATTCACAGTGCTGCAGCTGGTGCAAGAAGTATTGTCCTTTACAGCCCAAGGTCAATAGATGGGAAAAAGTTTCATGTTTTACAGTTCTTCCCTATGGAAGTTCTGCAATTGGGCTCAGAGGAGTGGCAACATTTATGTTTTTCTTCAGTTGAAATGTCAGGTCTGGAGTTCTTTGCTATTCCATGCTTTATGTCAAATCTAAATTCACAGGAAGCAAATTAAAATTAGCTCACATGTTTTCCCCAGCATCCCTGAGCCTGGACTGGCCGGGCCATGAGTTCACCACCCCCTCTGCCCATCAGTGCTTCCCCCTACGGATCTGGCAGACGGAGAAGAGTCAGAGCAGTGCCGGCAGCTGAGCAGAGACAGAGAGAGCCCAAGAGGCCAGGGCAGGTCGGGGATCAGCCAGTGGTGTGTGTGTGTGCAATTGGGGCTCACTGGTAGCCCAGCACAGCGTGACCCCGAGGCGCTGCTGTGCCGCTGTCCTGGTGCCCCTTCCTGCCCTTACACACCCCGTGGTGAGACTGATGCTGGGGGGCGGCCGGCATTCCCCTGCCTCCAGCGCTATGGCACGGCCTTCATGTGGCAAGAAAACTGAAGGTCGTGTGGGGCATTTTAAGGCATTCTTAGCCAGAAAAGTTAAAGTCATGTGGTGGAACATGGTTGTAATGTGCTTCTCTGGGAGAGTAGTATTTTATAATGCATAGAAAACAGAATGCAGAGGGAGCCATGTGAAATAGCCAGTGGCCTGGTGGCTCAGATGGTCCCCAGTGGTATGAAAGTTAGTGTTTCTGGTCTAAATCAGAGCAGACACCTTGGTCTGGTGTCCAGGAGGAGCAGCTGGCTTATTTTAAGACCTTTCTAAGCAAAATTTTCATCAAAACCTCCNCATTACTGATGTGCTCTAAAGAGACACTGTGCTTTTCAGGTTCACTGAAATGTTCTGCAATTGGCTTTTCAAAACTGGCTTGAATATTCACAGTGCTGCAGCTGGTGCAAGAAGTATTGTCCTTTACAGCCCAAGGTCAATAGATGGGAAAAAGTTTCATGTTTTACAGTTCTTCCCTATGGAAGTTCTGCAATTGGGCTCAGAGGAGTGGCAACATTTATGTTTTTCTTCAGTTGAAATGTCAGGTCTGGAGTTCTTTGCTATTCCATGCTTTATGTCAAATCTAAATTCACAGGAGGCAAATTAAAATTAGCTCACATGTTTTCCCCAGCATCCCTGAGCCTGGACTGGCCGGGCCATGAGTTCACCACCCCCTCTGCCCATCAGTGCTTCCCCCTACGGATCTGGCAGACGGAGAAGAGTCAGAGCAGTGCCGGCAGCTGAGCAGAGACAGAGAGAGCCCAAGAGGCCAGGGCAGGTCGGGGATCAGCCAGTGGTGTGTGTGTGTGCAATTGGGGCTCACTGGTAGCCCAGCACAGCGTGACCCCGAGGCGCTGCTGTGCCGCTGTCCTGGTGCCCCTTCCTGCCCTTACACACCCCGTGGTGAGACTGATGCTGGGGGGCGGCCGGCATTCCCCTGCCTCCAGCGCTATGGCACGGCCTTCATGTGGCAAGAAAACTGAAGGTCGTGTGGGGCATTTTAAGGCATTCTTAGCCAGAAAAGTTAAAGTCATGTGGTGGAACATGGTTGTAATGTGCTTCTCTGGGAGAGTAGTATTTTATAATGCATAGAAAACAGAATGCAGAGGGAGCCATGTGAAATAGCCAGTGGCCTGGTGGCTCAGATGGTCCCCAGTGGTATGAAAGTTAGTGTTTCTGGTCTAAATCAGAGCAGACACCTTGGTCTGGTGTCCAGGAGGAGCAGCTGGCTTATTTTAAAACCTTTCTAAGCAAAATTTTCATCAAAACCTCCATTTAACCTGACTTCTTGTTTAACCCAAGTTCATGTTTCAGTGGCACACTCTTGCCCTGTAAAATGCCTAATCACCTCTGTACTTTAGGGACACAATGGGTATGACTCATGTGATGCAGCTGGAGTCCCATCAACCATGTTACCAGGAAAACAGTTAAAGAGCTAAGGGAATTACATTAAAGTCTCCCAACAAGATAACAATTCATGCAGTGACTAAAAATTATCACTCTGGCCCAAAATATTTGGGTTTCGTGACATTAAGCTGAGAAGACTTGGTGTTGTCTAACTCCCAGAACTATTTGAATGAAATGAACGTGTTTCTTTCCAGAGGAGAGTAAACTAAAATCAGGTAGATAGCACAGTCAGGAGCAGTATGACTGTGCACTAATGCACTAGCAGAGCACTTGCTTTTTGTCTCTTGTGTCGGAGCTTTCCAAAAGGACAATGAGTGGGAGGGATACGTATGCACCTTCCAGTATTTTTATGAGGCCTAGAAAGCCTACACTTACCAAGGAAATCAGTTACGACAACTGTACATGGTGTGAAAATTAAAGGGGACTGTTGTAGCTTCCTCAGAGATCTCTTTTGTTCTGGAAAACCAGTGATTCTCTTGGCACAAGGGCTCTCAACTTATTTAGGTCCTGCTTACATCATACTGGAGACTGAGCGTCGCTGTTCCCAATCCCGTGAAACTCCCCATTCTTCTCCTTAACAACGTCGCCACAACTTGCCTGGCACTAGTATTAACCTGTAGTGCACCCCCAGGTTTTTTCATGTTTTCTGGCTGTGAGAGCTTTGAGTTGCTCAGATAAAACTGAAACCTGTGCAGGCTTCAAGTCTGCCAGGGGTCAGTACAGCCCCTCAAGTGCTGATATGGAGTGACTGTGGAGTGTCTGTTACAGCTATTGTGTGTTTTGTTTCTGAGTGAATGAGACAAACCATATGCAAGTACCTATCAACAATCTCATTTCTCTCTTCTTTTAAAAGCTGTGAGCATATAAATCCATCCATGAACTTCTCACGGAATTTTTACACAGTCTATATAATAAATTATCCCCTTCCTGCTTCAGAACAATGAGAAGTAACTGAGAAAGTAAAAGTAATCAAGCAGAAGCCAGTCAGTGGCTCTTAGCAGAGAAGTGGGCTTTCTTAATGAAGAACTTTCCAACTAAGAAATTATAATCCTGGTTTTCCTGTAATTTCACTTGTCTGGGCTGTTTCTATGTCTTAGTTTTCCAGTGCTGGAAAGCAGGTGTTCGTGGTTGTGACTTAGAGGTTTACAAGCTAATACTTATATAGATACACAAATAAATTAATTGTAAATAATTTTCAGACCATTCACATTAAATGCTTCTCTTCAAGCCAGCCTGAGGCAAAAGGTTTCTGCTGACATTGAGAAGATTTTGCTCAGCCTTGAACTCTACAGCCTGAAAAGAATTAAAGATCTACTAATTTCTTTCCACTGTTTTCAATCATCAATTAAACTGAAAACAAGGGCTATAAATTATGGTGACCTTTGCAATAACTTATCATTTGTGGGATAGAAATGTGATGCTGTGAAAGCACTGTTAATAATAAAAAATATATTAATAACTCTCAGAAACCACCAAGCAAAGTGCAAATTGCTTTCTGCTTGGTATCAAATTTTTGTGTAAGGTACTGTATCATGGAAATTTTCAGTCTTGTTAAAATTCAGGTGACCTAAAAATAATGCTACCTCCTCACCTCTGTACTTTTTTCATCTCAGCTGACAAATGTGATTCTACTAGATTTAATCAGCATTTTATAATGACTTCTACAGAAAATAGAGCCTGTTGGTTTTCCCTTGATGGCCTGTACAATGTATAGGGAACAGTGGGTCAATTTGTTGGACTAAGAAATTGCTAAAAATGTAACAGCCACAAAAAAACACATTCTAGTGGTACACACATTCTCTGTTTAATGGAATTCACATTTTTATGGCTCTTCAACTAGATTTCTACAAGCACTGAAGGAACTGCAGCACCTGTATACATTTTCAGACTATAGTTCTGTAGACCAAAGATCTTCCTTAGTTTATGAGGCAGCTATATCATTGCTGTGCCTTTTCATGAGCCTGATTAAAATTTCCCCCCCAAAATTGTCTTTTTGGTGAGAACACAGTGAATTCTTCATGGCCTTTGGCTGCTCTTCGCCTCAAAGATGCCAGGAAACAACCAGTGAAGGTGTGTTTCTTTTGTGCTAGTTGCATGTTTGCTAGAAATACAGTGGAGAGCAGGTAGGTACCTATTATCTGTGTGGGCCATGGAGTTCTCCACATAACAAATCTGTGCTAAACACTGAAGCATGGCCTTGAGGTGCAGAGCTTTGGGTCCTGTAGACAATTCCCCATTTTCTTGGTTCTCAAGGACATAATGAGAAAGTTGTTTTTATGATCACTGAAAAGCCTGAGATACCAGGTGACACTAAGCTTCTATATAATCCTTGTTCATCCTTGTATATGCAATAGCTTATACTTCATCTAATTTTGATAGAAGAAGATAAATCCCCCTCAGACTGGATCTTTTCCCTTGGCTTCACTTCTCAACTAATGGTGAAAGATGGAGTGGAGATCCTCAGCCCATACTTCAACCATTGAATTACTTCTTTGTCAGTGCATTTTTTTCTAGGAAGAAGAACTGTTTCCTCCCTGAAGATACCATGTTTATCACGTGCAAAGCTCTGCAGTTTTGCAAAGCTCCCTGCTTTTCAGCAGCTCACAGATGAAAGATATAAACAGCATAAGGAGCCTGAATTTTAGTATTTGTTCATTTGTCCTTTGTGCCTTCTTTAATTTGATTCTGTCTGACTGCAAAGACAGTTTTGCAGTTTTTCAGCAGTGATGGTGGGTAAACAGAGAGACAGGCAAACATTTCTGACAACTGTCCATCCGTGTCAACAGTACGGAGAGAAAACAGCTTTCAAACCCAGCTTCCAACTCCCTGCAAGTTTGACAAGAGGATTCAGAAGGCCCGTTTTCTTTCCTGTATTTTAATTCCTGCTGTTGAGATGGCACTTCGCACTGTGGATGGCAACTTTGGTGTTTGTATGTCATTCATAGTTCCCCAAGGGGAAGCTCACAGGGTGGCTGCATCCAGATGGGCCTGCCAAGTAATCCTGGCTACTCAGCAGGGCTCCACCTTCTGTGAAGTGACAAGGACCTAAAGAGATGAAGAGGGAAAGCAGTGTGAGTCCATCCCAGGAGGTGAAGATGCAAGTCCTTTTCTCTGTTTAAATTGTCCTTGAAGGGAAAGTGCAGGTGAAGCTGCACCATGAAGCAGATGTTCGGATCATGGTGTCAGATGAACACTGCTCTTTTTAAGGTCAGTTTTACCTCTTGACACAGCCCGAAGGTGCATGTAGCTGTCAATTGTTTCTTTTGAAAATCTGTTCTGCTTCAGTGAGTTGGAGAAGTTCCTTGTTCTAGCAGAGTCCCAAAATAACAGATGGCTCATATGTCAGGCATCAGCAAATCCTAAAGCTGTGGGCTTGACCCCTGTCCATGTCCTGTTGAAAAATCTGCCTGTTGTCAGGATTAGGGTTTTCTGTAACAAGACCAAAAGTGTAAGTTCCACTCACTTGTAACATACTGTTCTTGGACTTCAAAGCTGTCTTCCCCAAAAGTAATGGAGATTTAGTGTTCTTCATTATGTTTTGGAAAACATTCATGCTGAGAAGTTGTAACTTCCTGAGTGCTCAGTTAATGAGGCTGGGCTAAGCTAAACTGTGTTTTCTTTAAGTATTTGAGACTTCATCATCCGTATAAGTGGAAGTGCTGCAAGTAATTTTGGGTGACAGCAGGATTAAGGGCATATGGCTTGAGGCTGACATCTTGTCAGACTGCTGTGAACCTGGCTTTGGGTCAGCATGGAGGATGACACTGTATTTTGATTGACATGAAACAGGTCCTGCAGGTATTAGGATAACTTGTGGTCAAAACCAGGTCAGAGGTTTTTTTTTTGTTTGGGTTTTTTTGTGTTTTGTTGGTTGGTTGGTTGGGTTTTTTTGTGTTTTTTGTTTGTTGTTTGGTTTGGTTTGTTTTTGTTTTGGTTTTTTTTGTAAGTGTCTGCAGCCCTGTAGATCATGAGCTTTTTTGATGGTTATCAGCATGAAACTGCACTTAGCAATAATATTTCCACCAGTTTTCATTAAGGTTTCCTGCTCATCCAGCATTTCTAAAGAGAGCATTAAGGCTTTATGATTGAATATGTAAGCAGGAATACTCAAGAAAAAACAGCCTTTAAAAAGTGGCAGGAGTCAAGTGGAGATTATACCTTGTGTTATAAAGCATCTTCTAACCAGGGTGTTCCATGTGAGTTGGGGAATTTTTTGAGCTGTTGTGTTTGCTACTGCTTCTTCATCACGAGTCACTCCAGCTCGTTATCAGTGCTTAGCCCTGCTGCACAGTAATCAAAACCAGGGAATGGTGCTGGGCTTCCCATGCTGAGGACCCTTCCAGACTTTCTAACCAAGGAGTAGGGTAACTGGGAAACATGCTGACAAAGCAGACTGGAGACAAGGTAGACTACTAGGGGTTAATGCTGTTGCTGGTGGCTGAGAGAGGCACAAAGAACTTTATATTGCTTGTGGAGCTGTTGGCATTGCTTCTTTCTATACAGATTTTTCTCACGTAATGCCATGCTCTGACATGCTGGCTTGATGTATCATCTCAATAATGTGTGAAGACTGGGGAAATTCAGTGAAATGGCTATATTTCAGTATGGTGTCTGTCAAGGGAAGGATGTCAGTCAATCACAGACTGGAAAAAGCAAACAATGTCTTATCTCTGTGTGAGACTGAAATTCTTAATGTCCGTGTGTGCAGACCTGTGCCTCCATTTTCAGGCACTTTACTCCCTTGAGCAGCCACGTATTTAGCCTGTGTTGAGTGCAAGTGTAAATCTTGATGTATTTCACAGTGGAGAACCCTTTCCAGCAGAAAGAAAGAGATGAGGTGAAACAATAACAGAAACTTCAGTTACTGCCTGAGATCTGCTGTACCAATGAAGCAATTAAAATGATGCCATTTAACAGTTTATACACTTGGCAGGAGTGAGTTCAGGAGATTGCTGTGGCTATGAAGAAAGATTTAAAACCAGTCATTTAAATGTTTTGATTATTGGGTCTGCTGAAGCACTAGTTCACAAAATGACCACTCTTCTGCAAGTGAAACAAATCACTTTTCACTTGGAAGAGATCTCAGGAGCGTCTCAGTGAACTGATTAGTCATTGTTATCTGACATAAGAAATATTTCTTGTTGTAGCAGTAATGGTGATTTGGAGTCATACTGATTGCTGGTGGGGATAACAAAAAAATTTTGAGATAGACCAGCACCTGAATGAAGGTAGCTGGTATCCTTTCTCACATTACATTATTCTTATTAGACTTTGCATGACTGATACCAAACCCATCATTTTCAGCTAGTCTAAGCAAATACATTTGTAAGTAAGGTTGCTTTCCTTTTTGTGATGGTCTCATCCTGGCATAGTCAGAGCACATTGACACAGCTGTGTGAGAAACCAGCAATGGTAACACTGGTTTGGGTCTATTCCATGGCTGGTAGCATCTGTGTGATGATTTGCTAAAGGATTTCAACTGTCAGAGCTGTCAATCAGACACCTGTGATGAGCACTGAAATAAATCTGTTCTACCAGGAACTGTTCATTTTTTCTCCTGCTTTTGATTTACTTGACTCTTTGTGTCCTTGCCGATAACTACTAGCAAGGCTAATGCATTATAAACTCTGTAAAGTGAAGCAAGCGACTGTCATTTTTTGCACAACAGCTGTTCCTGATCAGGAATCAGACAAAGGATCTCATCACTCTTCCTCTGAGCAATTTAATTTGTCTGTTCCATGGCACACCAGCCACCTCCTATCTGGTGACTGATGTGCCCAAGTCCTACTTCATTTCAGGATCAGTTCCTTTAATCTTACAGAATTATTAAGTTTTTTTCTGTGCCAGGGCAAAGAGAGTGGAAAAAAGGAAATTGCTTCATTGCTTACGTTGTCACCAGTGATGCATCATAATGAAAAATAGCAAAGGCCTATTTCAAAAATAGGAAACCCAAGTACTACATTTTAAGAGAACTGGAAAGTACGCTATGAACACTTTTTTTTAAAGAAATCACAATATAGATTTTATGATGTTTCTTTAGAAGTTTTAAGACTCAGAGGTAGGAATAAACAGTATAACCCATCAGATTCTTGTGATGCAACTTAGCAGGATGGAAAAATTTATGTACTTTAAGAAAAGCTGTTGCTGTGGATCCAGTTCTCCACTCCTTAATCATGCAAATTGTCTGAAATGAATAATTACTGGTGGTGTTACTCTCTTTTCCATTTAGTTTGATAAAACTGTGTCACTCTGCTGCTGTTCTGTAGTGATGGATGGATGCTGCTGGAGGTGTAAATTCTGTAGTTATTCTATAGTTTGTTTCTCAGTTATTCTGCCAAAGACTTACTGGAAGGGAGAGGCGAGGGAAGGTGGCCTTATCTTGTGTTTGTGGTCAGCCCAGCACAGAAACAGCAGCTGCTGCTGACACTACAAACAGGACTGTCTGTAGCCACAGTCCCAGCTGTCAGTCCTGATAAATGAGCAAAGTGTATTTGAGGAGCTCATGGTTGTCCATCACTGGTAGAAAGAGAAGCCACTCATGTGACCTCTTTTCAATTTGACAGGTTGACAGGACAGAAGTGATTCGAACCTGTATAAATCCTGTCTTCTCCAAGCTGTTCACAGTGGACTTCTACTTTGAAGAGGTGCAGCGATTGCGGTTTGAAGTCCATGACATTAGCAGCAATCACAACGGGCTGAAGGAAGCAGATTTCCTCGGTGGCATGGAGTGCACTCTTGGACAGGTAAGTGTCACTGCCATTTTCCTCCTTGGTGCTCATTTTTTGTATATATATGAAATAAGTTGCTTTGTTGAATGGCTGATGGGTGAGATTTGTCATTCACGGCAAAATTCTTAATCGGTGCTTTGAATGGGATAATTGACAACTTCTGCTGGTTTGTTTTACTGCTGTAGTACAGCTTCAAGTCAGCCAGTCCTTATAGGAAATGGAGCATCAGTGGTTGGCCTTTGACAGTGAAAGCCGATGCTCATTAGACCAGTATTGGAAAATAGACTGATTTAGGAGAAAGTTGTTGTTCCTAGCATTATATGGGATTTAGAACAAGTTCCAAGTCCAAGAAACACTTAAAAATATGCTTTATTCACATGGGGTAGTGCCTGGTGATGTGGCAAATAGCGAGATAGGGTTGGATTCATCTCCCTGACTCTCAGTCATCCAAAAGTTAGGTGTCTAGACTAAGTTACTCTTCTGATTTCCATCTTTGGTTCAGTGGAGAGAAACAGACAGTTCCAACCGTTGATTCATTCTGAGACACCTATCGTAGATTAGGATAAATTGTCTTCAGGAGATACCCGTCTTTCCTCATCAGTTGTCAAGAGAGTCTAGACAGCTGGCTCAGGGGAGACACTTAACTTTTTGGATTACTAAACTTAAGGGTGATGAGTCCTACCCACAAGATCACTATCTGAAGGTCATCAGAGCCAACTCTGTAGTGCATTCCCATACTGCTGACTGGTAGCACCCTACAGGGTCCCAGGTATCACAGTTTGTTTCAGACTGGCAAAGTTTTTGTCATGCACGGTTTCACAACACAGATTTCTGCTCAGTCCATAATGGCAATGCCAAGTTTCACTGAGCTGAATATAAATTTGCTCTCCATGCTGTGGTAACTTGTGTGCCAAGAGCAGGAAGTGCTTTTGTTTAGATTATCCTTTACAGTGCTTCCACATAAGTTTGTATTCTGAACATGATAGCTTGTCATGGAAGGTTTTGCAATGCTTTTGTTTCCTGTCTTCTCACCTTTTGTTGCTCCTCCCCCTGCCCCACCACACCTGAATCACTTTGATTTTCTTCCCAAAGCTATTGTGCCAAACATGTTGGATGAGGAAAAGTCCTCTCAGACAGAGAAGCAGTATGAAATATATGCATTTACTAAATTGGAAGCTCAAAATAAAGATGCTGGTATTTAAGGTATTTACAGTGCTCTATAAAGTCTATTCCTTTTGACAGAATTATTGTGGTCTTAATCAATGGAAATAAGCTATCCTATAACACCAAGGGGAATGGGAAACAAAGCAAAATGTTATTATAATAACATTTCTCACTTAATTGGCTTGAAAAAGAAGGGGGAAAAATGTCACTGCTGCTGCCTGTAGCATAAATGTCTTTATAATGATTTGATCTCTATAAATAGCACACAGCTGGGTTGGTTGCAGTGTGATTTTAATGGTAACCAAGAAAAAATAACAGTGTGAATTCTGTTCACATTAATGTAGCCTGGAGGACTCTGATCTTGTATTTAGACTGTTTTTAGTGGTGTTCCCTCCCCCCTTTTCTAGTTTTTTACCTCTTTAGAATTTAAAACTGATTTTAAAACCCCCAGAATAGTAGCACTGGAATTGTCATCCAAGTAAAGCCTTTGTGAAAATCCTGCAGCACAGGCTGTACATATGGAGTTTACAGTCTTGCTTAGCTGTATGTTGTAATTAGAGCATTTTTTTAATGATTATAATAGACCCATGGTTTTTCTTGAGACAATTTTGACATGAGTTTGCTTTTCTACGTTACTATGATGCCTGAATAAAAGAGAATTCTGTGTGAGACTGCGTGCCTGCTTCCCAATTCAATTTCCCATTGCAAGTAGGTCTGATCTGAGACATCCAGGAAGGCTGTAGATTTTTAGGCGTACTCTGAAAGACTGATGCCCTTCCCACTCCCCATAGAAGTGCCAACTTCTGTTTCTCTCTTCCAGGTGATAGTTGATCTCTAAGAGATTTACTACTACCTGTACCCATTTGTAGATCATCACTTAGATGTGTGGTAAACCTGCATGTTTACCCAAATCATGTAATACTTGTATTCAACCCAAAATTAGTAGGAATTATAAATGCTGAGGAAGACAATAGCACAGTTATACAGTAAGCTCACAGAGAGGGGTGAATTTTCTCTTTATTCTGATCTCAGTCCTACATGTAGCCTACCCAATAGGTATTTGTTTGTCAGAAATTTGGGGTCTTGGATGTGAATGATGAAAAAATGTGTTCCTTTGGAAGGTGTCCCTAATCTCCTTCCCAATGCTTTAATAAATCTGTGTTCCAAGTGAGTGATAAGGGCAGTGACTTATAGTTTGTTAGATCCTGAGCCATGCACTGTTTAGAGACATCCCACTGGATTTTCAGCAGGATTTGCTTATACTGCTGTTGCCAGGACAAGTGAATTCTGTGCCTCTGCTGGTAAATATTGTGGTTAGCAGCATCCTGGCATGCAGTCAGTCATACCTGGATGTGAAGAGCAGATTCATCAACAGGAATCTCCAGTGCCACAGCATTTAAACACGGTAGAACAAATTGCTATAGATAGATACCCAATGAGTGTAATTACATAAACGTCAGCATGCTAAATAGAGACATTTCCTCAAAGTGATTTGTTTGGTCCATCACACTCAAAAGTCGCCCTTTCCAACAAAACAACAGCAGATTATCTCTTGAAGGGTTTGACAGGAGGAGGCTTAGTGTGAGGTGTTATGGGGTGATTTTTTTGTGTGCTTTTAAGTACTAAAATTCTGTTCCTTCTACTGAGGAAGGCTCTTTCAGTTTCCCAGCGTCTTGAGTGTCTTGGTAATGTGCAGATTGGCAGAATATTAACAAATATGTTCTCTACAGTTGAAATGATAACCAGATCAAACAAGCCCTAAAATATTAGAGAAGGTAGTAAAGTTGAAAGTGCAAACAAATTTATCTCTGGTAGCAGCATAATCTTAAAATATGGTCTGCAATTACACGTAGTTTATAAAATGGAGTTTCTTAAGGAACTTTACATCAATAGAATGTACCATACTCCAAGCAATTAAGTGCAATTGTTTAAATAATGTGACATTGTTAAATGGTAGGTTAAGGTGCATAACGAAAAACTGTAATTTTTAAAAATATATTATTATTTTTCATTTTGCATTTAATTTATAATTAAATGCATAAAACTAATATCTAATAATACCTAGGTGTTACAATTAAGTTGTATAGTCATATGGTAGCTATTTAAGCAAGGAAACTGTACATGTTTTGCTTGTAACCTCACAAAGATTATTCTTAAGTGGGAGCATATTTTTGAAATTAGATTCATAGAATCCCAACAGGCTTTGGTTGGAAAGGTCCTTGAAGACCATCTAATTCCAATGCCCATGCCCTGAGCAAGGTCACCTTCCACTAGACCAGGCTGGTCCAAGCCTCATCCAGCCTGGCGTTGAACGCTTCCAGCAATGGGGCATCCATAACTTCTCTGGGCAACCTGTTTGGTGCCTCACCACCCTCATAGTGAAATTAGTTCCTAATATCTAGTCTAAATCTACCCTCTTTCAGTTTGAAGCCACTACCTCTTGTCCTGTCACTCCATGCCCGTGTAAGAAGTCCCTTTCCATCTCTCTTGTAGCCCCCTTTAGGTACTAGAAGGTGCTCTGAGGTCGCCCCAGAACCTTCTCTTCTCCAGGCTGAACAACCCCAACTCCCTCAGCCTGTCTCCATAAGGAGAGGTGTTCCACCCCTCTGACCATCTCTTCATGGCCCTCTTCTGGAGACCCAAAACTGGATGCATTGCTCCGGGTGGTGTCTCTGGAGCAAATCCTTAGTGAGGTTTAATTGAAGTACCACACAAGTAAGTGGCATAGGCATTTGGGAATGTGTGCTCTTCCTGTTCAAATCATAAAGTAATTTAAGTGAGGAGGTATCCCTGGAGTCTCCAGTTCACTCTGCTGCTCAAAACAGATTAGAGCAGATTGCTCAGGGGATTGTCCAGTCCAGTCTTGAATGTCTCCAAGGATGGAGTTATCACAGCCTCCCTGAGTTTTGTCCCAGTGTTTGGCACCCTCATGATGATGATGGCTTCCTGTGCGTAAGCAGAGGCATAATGAACCCTCACTCCTATATCATGTGGAGACATTAGCAAATACTTCAGTAGCCTTCAAGTGGCAAAAGAAAACCTGAATTTGCAAAGTAAAAATAACCAGAGCAGAAATGACTTAGTTTTAGCTGGTCTTGCTTAGGGAGGAAGGCAGTAATATCAGCCTTCTTAAGCTGCTGCTGTAGAATACAGCTCTCATTGGTTGGAGTGGGAGTGTTGTGGTAGAGCAGTGGTTTGAAACCGTGATTCCTGCTTCAGCAGAAATGACTTGGGATGCTCCATCAGGCTGTGCATCTGCCCACTAATCTTCTAACTCTTTGATTCACTCTAAATAGTTGCTGTTCTTTGCACAGGCACTGGCAAGCAGAGGTATCTGCACAGCTCTGTAGTGATAGGCAGTGAAATCACAGCCAGTAATATTTTAGTTGAAATTACAGGTGCTTTAGATGCTATGAATCAGTTCATGCCTGGTCATGGTTTTACAGATGTTGTCTGTAACTATGGAGAGTAGATTCTCCCCTTTCTCTTTCCTCTTTGTTTTTCTCTTTCCCCTTCCCTGTTCCTAGGAAAAGTGTTCAGGCACTCCACTCACCCAGACTAATCACCTCCAACTGAATCCCCACCTAATCACTGAGGGTTTTGTATTTCTGTTGTTACTTGGTTGCTCACAAAATCTGTGATTGTTTGAATGCCAGGAGATATAGATTGATTTTCATCTGATACAATTAGGTATGTGAAAAAAAAACAGTGGGGAAAAATATTAGATGGAAAAGCACAGTCAGAAACTTAACAGTCTCATTTTCGTGGTATTCAACTGTGGTAGTGTGGTGGTTTGACCTTGGCTGGGGTGCATGGTATGGAATATCCCTTTTGTTAATTTGGGTGAGCTGGCCTTCCAGGATCTTGCTCACCCCCAGCCCCTTGATGCGGGGGGGGGGAAATGCTGAGAGACAGTACTGATGCTGTGCCAGCCCTGCTCAGCAGCAGCCAAACCCTGGTGTGTTATCAACACCTTTCCAGCTACCAACCCACAGCACAGACCTGTGAGGGCTGCTGTGGGGAAATTTGACCCAATACAGACAGCAAAACCCCAAATCCAGGTCCTATTCTGTTTATATGTTAGTGCCTTCATATGTCATGAGCTTCTAAAGCTCTCTTATTGGAATCATTCAGATTTATATTCCATTAATTTTATAGAACATTGAAATTGCATCATTTAGTACAGTAAGAGCTCAAACTTTCTAATAGCCAAAGTTAACTTCTTAACCACACAGTAATTAAGTATCAGGTGGGTGGCTTAGAAAGACTTTTTACCTCTGAAGTTTTACCCAGAAATTTTAGTCTGTTCTTTAAGAGCTCACAAAAACTATTTCAATGAATAGCCATTTTCTGATGAGAACTAAACAAACTCACATTGTCAAGACATTCTTAATTACTGTTGCTGTGCATGCAACATCATTAAATTGTGGGAACCAGTGAAGTTTTTATTTCTTAAATGCTGTGAACCACCCCAGCTCTGTGGGTTGGGTTATTCTCTGTGACATATTTTGTGGGAATAGCCTTCGTGGCTTTTCTTCTGTTACTTACCATGGCTGGACTTTGCTGTTTTCAAATTAGGGATTCCATTTCTTGTTTAGCTTCTTTTAATTTACAGAAATGTTAAGATGTTGTTGCTCTGTTATTTGCTCAACTAGTAACAGAAGAAAACTGCAGAGATGGAAATCTTTTCCTGTCAAGAACATTTTAAAGTATTATTCTGAGACTTAAAATTACCCATACACACATTTGTGTACAAATTGGATTGAAAATCTTCCTTCTTGGTAATGAGCATCATTGTTTCTCGTGTGCTTTTAATAATATATGTCATTAGCAGATTATGCACTTGAAAAAGCTGACTGATTATTAGTTCAATTTCAGCCATTGCAAATCCCCTTGCTCTTTAGTTAGAGAAAGGCTAAAAGAGTCATGATTGCACCTGAATTAATTAAACTAAAACAGTTTGCAGGAGAATATTTGTTTAACAGACTGTTGACTGCTGTTGTGCAAAAGACATAGGACTAGTTTCTTCAAGGTATTTGAATTCCTAAATCTCATTAGATGTCTGTGTGCCTCCTTAGGTATCTAGGTACCTTTAAATACTTGGCCTTTGATCTCCTCCAAATGAAGTTGCTCAATTCATTAGTGGGATGAATAATGCACTTTATTAGATGTGAATGTCATTTTCTACCAGTGCTGGCTCAGAGCAGAAGCAAATAATGAACGCAGCACTCTCCCTAACTTTGCCTAACCCTTTCAGCACCTCAGTTATCCCCAGGATGCTCTTGGTTTGCCATTGCAGCATGATCTCTGAAGCTGCAAGATTTTCTGTTCTAGATGAATCTTGCCATAGTTAATGGAATTTCTTGCACAGTTTGTACTGCTTTGTTTTCACATGCTTTATCTTTTAGTATGAATTACTGTAGCAGTCTTTAGAAAAGTAATTTAAAATTTAGTTTGCTATTATAACAAGATATTATTATGACTAATTCTAAAAAGGGCTGCTACTCTACACACTAATTAAATTCAAAGACCTTTTAAGCTATTGATATTTCCTGTAATAACGTTATTCCTCTTGTGATAGACGTATCTTTTTTTCTCAGTGTTCTGTTTTGATTGACTATTTTCAGGTACAGGTCTTTAACAAAGGGAGACGTATAATTTAGCTGTAAATAGACTTTGAGCTGAACAATACTATAGCAAACAAAAGAAATCTTGAATAATGGTGAGTATGGTACAGAAAGAACCATATGTACAGAGAGGATGATTATAGCACTAAAACTGGCTCTACCAAGGAACAAGAATTCTGCGAGCAGTTAGACAGAATGAAACTTTCTTCACTGTAGACCTATAGATCTGAACTTGTTCTCTTGAAGGGATTTCTCGGTATCTGCGACACATTCCCCAGACCTTTTTGTCCATGAGAGTGGAGTGTGGTCACCAGCATTTACATAATGTCTGGTCTCTCTTCATGTTGATATATAATGTGCTTAGTGCATCTGCAGCTATGTGCCACCATTCACGACAACTACTTGGTGGGTTCAACAGCAGCTGGGGGATAGATAGCAAGATAAACACAAGCACATAAGAGTTGTATAAATCTTGCTTTGTCACAAACCAGGCTAAAGAGGAATGCATGAAGTAGGAGAAAGAGTTTTTACACTGTGAGACAGAGTTACTTCTGCTGCCTGTGCTTAAATTGGTCTTTTATTAGTCACCTATACAGGTGAAATGTCATTAAGGTCTGATGTTATATTTGTGGGTGTTTAGAGGCTTAACAGTATCTGAATTGATTGGACTATAGTAAGAGTGCACTAATATTTTAATTTACAAGCTTCAGAATACATTTTACAAATGTTAAATCTCCGATCATTTGTCTGGTCACTCTGGTTGCATCATTCCACTTACAGCAGTATCATGAAAGTGTTGCTGTCCTTCATTTGGGGGGCTTTGTAACAGTGAAAAAAGTGCTTTAAAGGTTGTGCTTTTATGCTAGAAGGGAAGAGCTTAAGAGACCATGTAGCATAACTGGCAAGTACTTTTGATATGGTTTTTTGTATCACAAGTTTTATGTACCACAGAATCCTTCCCTTGCTGTGCATTGAGGATTAAAAGGATTTTGTGAATATAGTCAAGTCATTTTAATTGTATATTTTAAAATCCCCACCCAAACTTGGCAAGACAGCAGTTGCTTTACCTATTAAACTGGTATTGTCTCAACCCATGAGTTTTTATCACTTTTACTCCTCTCATTCTCTCCCCTATCTCGCTGGAGTGGAGTAAAGCAGTGACTGTGTGGGGCTTAGCTGCTGGCTGGGGTTAAACAATGACATAAGGGCTGGTGAAAGACTTGAGACATGTTTTTTGAAAGAGTATGATTGCTGCTTTTCTTTCCATGATATATCAACATGGTTCTAGGGGATGCTGTTAGAAAAACACTCTGTTTCCATGTGTACCACTGCTGTTAGGTGGGAGATTGCTTCTCCAGGCTCCAAGTATGTTTGCCACCAAGGGCTCTGCACTTGAATGTATTTGATCATGAAGATTCAGTCTGTGTAAAAGGCATTTGGATCAAGGGAAAAATGCTACTAAACTGTGCCTAGGTGCTCTTTGCAGTCCTGATAAGAGTTAGGTTGGCTAGAATAAAGCTGAGCAACTATGAAAGTCCATATAACAGGAATAACACATCTGGGGGAAGAATTAACGCAGAGGTGCTAGGAAATAAAAGTTAGTTCTCTGTCTATCCCAGCTAGCAAGGAAGAGATACAAAGACTTCTTCAAGTTGTGTACTGTTGTGATTGAGGGAAATTCGTGCTTAATCTGTCTGTGTAAATAACTAAATATGGGGTTGCTGTAAGAAAGTCCAGTGTGCAGAAGAGGACAGTCCAAATAAAAACTTTGCAACACTTGACCTCTGGCTCAGGGTGGCACCTTGCAAAGCTGAATCAATGCTGTTGAAATAACCTGGTTAAAAAGCCATATTGAAATCTTGTTTTCCGCTCAATTTATGAGTGTTGGGAATTCTGTATGGTATTTTTGAAAGTTATCCCTGTATTTGGTTTAGAAAGGACCACCTAGAGAAAGACATTTTAAAAGTTTCTTGAACAAGCCAGGTAAAACAAGTCATTATATTTCACGTGTCATCTTACACAGTGCTGATTAGTCATGACTCAGGCATAGGAGAGAGCAAACCTTCATCAGAGTCCTTGTCTCTGAGTGACTGCTGAGCAATGCTTGGTGCACAGCTGGTGTCAGCGCCTTGGTGCTTTTATCTGGAGTCTTGCATCTGTTCATACTTTTAAAATAATGAAAAAAAAAAGTGCAAAGCCTCTTTTAGGTATTTTAAATTGGAAATAGGATCAAATGGAGATGTGAATCCAGATTTCTCTACAGTAATATTGAGCGTCTGTCCTTAACCTATAGGGGCTTGTACTTAATAAGGAAAATTAAGATCATCTCCAAGGGAATTTCTCACTCCCATCTTACCACAGGGCTGACATCCCTTATCACTCCAGACCAGAAATCTAGTTGAGATGATGTTCTGTTGAGATGATTGGATATTTGATAAATAGGAATAACTTCATATCCTTCCTCTCAGAAATGGAGCAGTGGCTTTTGCATTCTGTTCTTATTTCCACCTCGTGCAAACATATTCAGTATGACGTTTTATGGGACATGTGATGCTCTTAGGTCAGAACTGGGTAGAGTTTGTATGTAGCTGAAAATGAACTTGACTTCACTTCTCTTAGTCTCACCTCTTAAATCTCTGAGCACTGGTCTTTGTACGAGCCCCACACTGAGCACTAAAAAGCATTGTTGTTTAACCCCGGCTGGCAACTAAGCACCATGCAGCTGCTTGTTTACACCTGCCTTGCCCCATCCCTGCCACAGTGGGGAGGAGAATCAGAAAGAAAAGACAAACTTCATGGGTTGAGATAAGAACAGTGTAATAATTAAAACAACATTTTATTCATTACCTGTAATGAAAAGGAGAGAGAGAGAGAGGAAAGTAAAACCCAAGACAAGGAAGTGATACATAGTACAATCACTTGCCACCTGCTGACTGGTGCCCAGCCCATCCCTTACTAGCAATCAGCAGCTCTCAGCCAACTCTCCCCAGTTTATATACTGAACATGGCAGTCTATGGTATGAAATATCCCTTTGGCTTGTTCAGGTCAGCCATCCTGGCTATCTTCCCTCCGGGTTTTTTGTGCACCTCCTCTCTGGCAAAGCATGGGAAACTGATAAGACCTTGGTACAGAGTAAAGCACTACTTAGCAACAACCAAAGCATCAGTGTGTTATCAACGTTATTCTCATACTAAACCCAAAACACAGCCTGTATCAGCTACAAAGAAGAAAATTATTCCAGCCTCAACAAGGACCCTTTTCTACATCCATTTGTTCGCTGGTAGGTCATTTTTCTAAAAGAGTGTTCGTGAAAATACATGTTCTGGAAATGTGATTGAGGTTTACTAGGGCTGAACTCAGTTCTACTATTTGTGTTCTAGAAAGAAGAGAGACATTTACTTTCTGCACTTACATCAGTTTTGGATTAAACTTTTTTCTCTGAAGCAGAAGTTTTGAATTGCAAGGTTTTGAAGTCAGGGTCAAGACAAAGACTCCTGACAAATGAAAGACCTATAGTCAATTACCTTCTTCTAAGACATTTTGCTAGCTCAGCTGTCTCTGTAACTCTGAACTAAGACTAATGCTTGCTAGTCCCTCAAGTTATCGTTGTTTAGGACTTGCTGTCTGACAATCAGGTCAGCAAATGCTTTGTATAATAATGTTCAGAAGAAGATTTGCATTGAGATGTTAACAAAAATATGATAGGTAATTGATGGCAGCTTCCATAGAAGTGCTTCTTTTAACCAGTGAGAACTGTATTGTACAGTGCATGAACAAAAAAGTCAATTTACTGCTATGGAAAATAGACTCCTTTACAGTTTCTGCAATTACAATTACAATTTGAGGCAACGATGTTGGCACATTGTTGCCAGATGGAGGATTGGTTTTAATGGCCACTTAATTAACAACTGGTAAACACTTGCACCCAAATACACATATTTACCTATGCAGAGTGCTCAGTGTGTCAGAACCATGCTTCTGGCTTAGAGAGCAAGTGTTACTAATGCAGTCTACTAATGAGGATGTCAGAGTAAGTTATCCTCTCTGGAACTGCAAGCCATCTATCTGCCACCTGCACAGGAGCTCCCAAGCTGTGCAACGCCTCATGAAAGCTGTGACCCTTTGGAAAGCAGCAAAGGGAGCTGGAAAAGTTTGGGTAGCTGAGGGGGAGAAGTCCTGCTGTCTCTAAAGGAGGCTACTGAAGGACAGGTTCCCACCCAAGTTCTATCTCATACGATGGCTATCTGTATGTAAGATGTCTGGGAAGATTTCTAGTTGACAATACCCACAGCTTTCATTGGAAGAAATTAATTTCATTTGTATTTTACAAAGTTACCTGTGCATCTTGGGGAAGGAGGGAGAGCCCATGGAGATAAATGGACCCTGCTCCTCAGCTGCCATAATTCATTGTCTGGCTGGTACAGAACCCATAGTTTAATTATGTATTAAGAGTAATCTGTCATATTTCTGTATGACCTCCTATCTGAGAATCTCAAACACTATTTTTTAAATTGCACCTCACAGTTCACAGGAGTGCAATGATTTGTACTTGAACCTGTTTAGATGGCAAGAAAATAGATGTAGGGATGACTTAAAAGGTCACAGCAAACAGTATTTCCAAGATTCTAGGGAGGAAAAAGAACTTCTAAATCCTAGCAATACTGTCATCTTACTTGCAGCCCTGTCTGTTGTTGCCACTGGCCAACACTAGAGTTGAAATCCAAAAGTTAGTTTGGAAAATTGAGTGAGATGTTGGCAACAGATGGCATTATGGAAGGCAGTCCAAAAAAGGAGTGTTAAATTATTCATTTAAGTAATAGCCAGCTGCAAAAATGCAGCTGGCAATCTGAAATCGTCCTATTATGAACATTAGTTAACAGTATCATGGTGTTCTTAAAATAAGGTAAATGTGATTCTGGAGTGTATCAGCCTTGCAATGAGAAGCTCTTCTTGCTTCTCATGGGAAGGACCAAGGCTATTATGCCCAATTTTGAGCATTATTCTTAGAGTGTTTATAAGCCAGTCCATGAAGGCTCATCAGAGAGCAGAGAGAATAGTTTGAGGGTTAGGAAATTTGGTCAAGAAGGAAAGATAGGACAAACTCAGGTCAGGTAGTAAAGAAGACTGTGGGGAGTTGGTAATAGTCTTCAGATATAAAGATTGCCCGAAAAAGGGAAAAAGATTGTTTTACCTGTTCATGGTGCATTAGATAGAAGTAATGGACTTAAACTGCAGAGAATCAGATTAGCTGTTAGGAAAATACATTTATGTAAGGATAATGAATACAGTAATAAATTTCCAGAGGAGAGTGTTTCCTTCAGCCTCTGGATGTCTTTAATAACTGATTGTACACACCCTTGTCAGGTATAGCTGCAATAGGAACAAGAAGCTGGTCACAGTGATTCCAGATGTGCTGTCCTGTCATAGGGTGGTTCTCCTATCTCACGTTTAAAGCCTGTTTAAAACTTGCTTCTGTCTTGCTGCTTGTATTACAACTGTAGCTGAGGTTAATTTGAGGTGCAGCTTTTGCTTTTCTGTTCAGTTCAGCAAATTGATGGGCAAAACATGTTTCTCCATGCTAACGTTAGGCTAAAATGTGCATCCTGTTCACTCCTGTCTCACAGCACCTTTTTTGTGATTTTGCATTACTCACACTCCTCCAGCTCTGGCCATGACCTACTGATGTGGTTTATGGCTGAAATATGTATGATGCCCATTACTCTCACTAAAGGCTTGGAACTCTCCTTGTCACTTTGTGATTGCCTTTCTTTTACAACTAATATTTCGGCATATTTTGCCAAAGATGTCTGTTTGTGGATCATTTAGATCAGCTGTCTGGGTGAAGTTGTCTGAGTACTGTTGGATGTGGAAAGGTGGAAAGGACTACTACTAGTAGAAAAGCCACATTCAAGAGGTTAGGATTTTTCTTAGGACACAATCAATCTTTTGATCAGTATCTTCACAGCACAATCCCATGATTTTGTCAGATTACAAATAATACTGTGATTTCTAAGCAGTGTTTTGAGTTACATCTGTCTACATTTTGAAGTTTTCCAATTAAAAAATAAATAAATTAATGTAGCATTAACTTTACTAGTGACTAATACACTGGGACATCACTGTAGCTTAGCAGTTCTGCATTATTTCTTCCTTTTCTAATACTTTTACTGGTCTGGTTTTAAATGTTTCGAAATCGTAAGGAAATGCTAGTTATTATTGATATGGAAAATAACATCTTTCATCAGTGTCCCTCTGATGCCATTAATTTGAAGTACATTTATAATTTGGTTAATGACCAAGTTCATTTGTCGTGCTGAGTTCTAGGGGAGGTCTGGTACCTGGTAAGCAAAGGAGACAATTTTGGAACTGAAATATGGGGCAGCTTGCTTGCTTCTTCCCTGAATTTAGAGTTGCTGATATTTTGAAATAGAATAAATGCGCTCTCATTGTAATTGGGCTTCAGTTTCCTGTAAAAATAAATGAGTTGAACTTTGGAGGCATCTCTGATAGATTTGCTGTGTACAGCTCCCTTCTTATTGTCTTCTAAGTCCATTTAAATCTTACTTCTGTCCTCTGTCACCATCATTGCAATACTTGAGGAAATGCTGTGTGTTTCTCACTATTCTGTTTGATGCAGTGAATTGTATTCTCCCCATTCTGCTTCAGTGCTACTTGTTTTGTCCTTCCATTGCATCCTGTGCAGGCTTCCTGGGGGACCTTTCCTGTTGGTTGTGGTCTTACTGATCATGGATTGAGAAAGTACCTTGATATGAAAGGAAAAAAAGAAAAAAAAAGCAACGCAAGACTGAAATCACAATAAACCATGTGTTTACTACACATTCCACTTCTTTTTCCCTTTGTTTTTATTTTTGTGCAGATTGTTTCTCAGAGGAAGCTCTCCAAGTCCTTACTCAAACATGGCAACACAGCAGGAAAGTCGTCTATAACAGTAAGTCAGTCTTAAATATGCTTTTGTTTTCCAATTATTTAGAAATATCTAATGTGAGTAATTCTCTCTAAAAGCATCCTGCTAAGCCATCAGAACAACCCTTGATTGAGAAATGTATTTAAATTGTTTATTTGACGACTTGCACTGTTTCTAACAAGTGCTTGTTTCAAGGAAATGGCAACAAATCATGTATGATTTGTACAGAAGCCACAATACTTACTCCTGGTACTTTTAAGGTACTTGGATGACAGCAAGTAACTTCTGCTGCTTGAATACTTTTAGTTGAAGGACTGGAACCATCAGATGTTCATTTTCTACCTGCTTTGACACGTGAAGGAGCCTCATCTTTCTTTTCCCTTGGGCTTTTTCAAGTTTCTTAGGAAAAAAGAAAGGGAAAAAAAATTTTGATGAAACTGGTTTTAGATGTGTTGTAATGCAACTAAGGACTGGATTGTTACAGCCCCATGCGTATCCTGAAATCTGAAAATCAGCGTGTTGCCTCTTTTTCATCTTTCTCTGTGCTGGCTTGCTTGGGAGATCAATCTTGTCTGCACTGAACCTGGCATGCTTGTGACATTTGCAGCTCTGCATTAAGATGAAGGCTATAATAAAATATTCTGCTTTGGGGATCTCTGCTCTGTTGCATCATGAGACTGAAAAGGAATTTTTTCCTTAATGCGAGATTTGCCAGATGGGATTCTTCTGGCTTGATTGTTTGGATTTTTTTTTTTTGCCTTCAGCCACAAAAGAGACAGCAGACTATGAGATACTTTTTGAGAGCCCAGGGAGTTTGATTTCTTAGATGTCTTCCTTGGTGCTTGGCTGGTAATTGATTTGCTTAAATGCATACAGTAAACTTGGTTTTGGTCTGGAGTTGGAAAGGAGTTCCCCACTCATCTGGCTGAATAGAACCAGGAAAGAGTTTTGTTCCCTAAATAACTTGGTGTGGTTTGCCTGCTGGGATAAACTGGGCATACTTCATCTCGCCCATCCCTGTGGTGTTCTGGACCTCCCTTCTGTTCTTCTTTGAGGAACACCAAAGAGTTTCGTCTTGTGAAAACACAAATGCTCTAGTACAACTAAAATTATTAGGCTTGTTAGTGGAGTGTTCTGGCAAAAATTAAATCACTGTGTTAAACAGAAGATGAGAGAAAATGAGTAAATAGTCCCTGCTGGCCTCACACTGGATGATAACCGTGAAATATGGACCTTAGTTACATGCTTTGGCTTCTGGCCAGCAATACTAAAGAGCAAGTTGACTTCACTTGAATGGGAGAAAACTGAACCCAGACAAAAAATATTGTGTGAAAAGTTTTTTGTCTCAACAGAATAATTAAAAACTGATTATTTATCATTATTTCTGGATCTGGGGACATACCAGGTGTCTGTCAAGTATGGAAGTTAGAAGTACTAGTTTCCTAACTCATCCAGTGTAGTGAATTATGAGTCTTCATAGGATTTTAAAAGTTCCTATCTTAGCAAGTTTTGCTGGAATTTTATTAGCCCTTGGACTGTGTAATGTCTCATCCACACAATCTTACAATACGACTGCGGGAAGCAAACAGAACATTGTTCAGCTTCTCCAGCCAGACATCCATAAACCTTTATAAGAGTGGGTTCATTATTTTCAGTTAAAAATGCTTGTGAAATGTGGTGGGCAAATCCCAGAGCACTGTTGGTCATACACAGCTTAACCAGATCTTTTAAACCATCAGACTACATGGAAGAGAAATGTGTCAGACTGTATGGGTCAAATTTCCAGCAAGCTGATGTTTGCCTGGAAGATGTGACACACCACATATGTGCCTGTGTGATGGTGCTTTAATGCCCAGTTAAGCATCTGTGCCTCTGTGTGGCTGCATGTGAGTATTTTGCATGGAGAAACACCACAGCTCGTTGCTGAGGTGTCACAACTAGAATAGTCTCAACTCAGGGAATTTTACTTAATTTTATTAATCGCCAATCAAAGTAAAGTTCTAACTACTGAGAAACAAATAGGACAAAAAAAAACCTCTTAGGGAAAATACTTTTCCTGCCCCTTCCCTGTACTCAACTTCAGTTTTGGCACCTCTCCTGCCTCCTTCATGGTCTTCACTCCCTTTGCCTTCACTTCATGTTGTGCTCAGTCCTTTTGATGAGGTGCTGTGTGACACAGGTCAGGATCAGAAAACAGTGATTTTTTTTTTTTTTTTTGATGCTCTTTGAGGGTTTTTTCACTCATTTTATTAGCTCTGCTCTGGGCTTACACACAGGCCACAGACCCTTCAGGGGCATCTCTGCTCCAGCATGGGCCTTACCTGAGGGTGTACACACTCGGAGGTGCCTCCTCCAGCATGGAGCACTTCCTTCCAAGGGTGAATCTCCAGCTGTGTCCCCACAGCATTCCTTTCTCCATGCCTCCTCCTGGATCTTCTTTAGGGTGGCCTCACAGACCTCCTACCTCTCCTTCCTTTGTGTCTCTTGCCTCTGGCAGCTGCTGCCCTTTCTGAAATAGGTTCACAAGAGGTGCCATATGCACCTCTGATAGGTTGATGTTTTGGGGTGCAGTCGGTAGCTGCTGCCAAGCCAGTTTGACAAATTGTTGGGGCGTCCCTGCAGCTCCCCAAGGACTTCAAGTGGTGGAGACAGAGCCTCTCTGGGAAGCTGGCATGACTGCCATGTGTGTGGTGATGTACATAAAACACCCAGGAAATAGGTTCTTTTGGGAGATTTAATCCCTGGGGAGAACATTTACAATAGGGAAAAAAGTTTTAAAGCTGTCAAATAGAATATAATGTGGTTTGTTTCAAAGAATATTTTTCAGTGAGATATCCCAGGTTTGGTTAATGCTTTCTTTCCCCTGGAGTGTTTTAATGGCTTACTTAGGAAACTGGTTTAGTTGGGTTTTTGGGGGTTTTTTAAACATTGCACAGCACAGTGACTGGTATCATTATTGACATAGCTTACACCCTCTGAAAGAATCACGCTACAGTGTTTTAGAATTACTTGCTTCTGACTCCATCTACAGTAAATTGTTTTGCCAGTTGCAAAAAAATTATACCAGCAGAACTCTCCTGCTGTAAATGTGCCTTTCATGGCAACTAATAACAGGTGACTTGACTCCTTTTTTCATTTACCTTGCCAAATGATGTTGAAGCAGCATAAAAATAATTGGGCTTTAGACCTAAGTAATACAACTCTTGTAGAGCATTTTTGTCCCCTTGGACACTGTGAGATTGTGGAATTCTCTCATTTCCACTCTGAGGACGAGTACTTGGTCAGAGGAAAGGGATGCCTGGTGGATGTTGATGTCTGTCCATTGCCAGGCGATTGACAAGGCATAGTCACATGACACAAAGTGATTCTGGTTTCTGGGCTGACCAAGGTGATGCCCTTCCTGATGGCAGAGAGAAACACATTAACTTGTTGCACACTTCAGTTTCCTAAATGGGGTCTGCAGTCTTCACACACTGCAAAATGGCATCGTTCTCCCCTTCCATTACACCATGCACAACTCAAATGTAGCTTTCCATTTAGGTGATCGCTGAGGAATTGTCTGGCAATGATGACTACGTTGAACTTTCATTCAGTGCACGGAAATTGGATGACAAGGTAAGCTGCTTGATATTAACCTTTCTGAAAGATATAAGAATGCCTGCAAATATAATTTGATGAGATTTTCCATGACAGATATTTTTTGCCTTGTGTTATTAAACACGTCAGGGTTTTCAGATGAATGTTCACAATGAGGCTTTCCTTGAGTTGCGAAGTAATTAAAAAAAAAACTCAAGGGAATCTAATTAAAACCAAGACAAGTTAATTACACTACAACCAAGACAATTTAATTATGTAAAATGCCACAGATCAGAAGTGTTTAGAGAAGTGAACTTTCTGTAAGTAGTCAATGATGTTATCGTTGAAGTTTTCTAAAATACAGCTAGAAAATTTCATAACAGCTCACTCATGATACATGTTTTGCTCAACAAAATATAGCTCAAATGTGAGAAAAAGACTTGCCTGTTTGTTGAAAACTTTTTCCCTCTTTAGGAAGAAAATTCTCCACTGAGTCAAACACTACTCAACCTTATAAGGAGTACCTCTTTCTGAAAAGATCTGTTATTGTTTAGCATTTACTTATAATAAGCATCTTAAACAACCCACAGCCCAAGAAAACCTGGTGACTGCTTGTACCACTCTCTGTTATTTCAGTGTAATAGCAGGCATAGAATTCTTTGAGGTATGTAGTCCCTTCTCATATAAGAAGGTGCTTCTAATTAGAAGCATATGGCAGGACTATACAAAGTTTTAGGTTTGTGATACCCCAAGTGTGTTCCTGTAAACATCTGACATGTAAGTAGCTTAAAATCAAATCAGTGAGACTACTTTTGGGTACATATACATCAGGTTTTCAAAATCACATTGTAACTTATGAAAAATATTTTCAGTTGAAACTACCGGAAAATCTCAGGCAAGCAGAAAGTACACAGAAAGATAAATAGTATTGGCATATAAGTTTAAAATAGACTTTAAGAAATTTATAAAATTTTACTGTGCTCAGGATCATTAACAATCATAAATGATCAGGATGTGAATTTGCTTCTCATCTGAAAGATAAATTACATTTCTCTTTCACAGTTGCTGAAGTCTTAGTGGTTTTGAGTTGCATAATTTATTTAGGTGTCAAAATGTAAACTTAATAACCTTTCTTTAGACAGGTATCTTTAGAAGTAATTCCCAAACTTGTACACAAGTTTCTTCCTGTTCCACATGCTGTTACATCTAGGAAAAAGAAAAGGACATGAACAACATAATAAATCTTTATTTAGTCGTTGCTTTTCCACAAGTGCAAAATCTAATCTGCTTTAAATATTAAGCTTCTAGCGCTTGTTGGTATAAATTAAAAGGATACTGCCAGAGTGCAATTCCAAGCCAGGTCAGCGTTGTCTGGGCAACAGTTTTAGAGAGTGATTGAAACACTTTATGGGGATAAGGTGAGAGGGATAGTCTGAAATGTTGTGACAGTATTGTCATTCTTGCCATTTTAACATGTCCAGTCAAGGTGGGCTTCATCTAATAAAAAATTCCTGGATGATGCAGTGTGCAAGTCAAGCAGTGACTCGTCATGTCTTACCTGAATCCAAATTCCTGTCTTCTGCTGATGAAAATCTCTGGAAGCCTATTGCATTGAAAGAAGTCTTTCAGTTTCCTCCAGCTAAAGATGTAGCTCTAAACCTGGCTGAAGCTTGGTTTATTTCTTCTGTAAGAAAAGTGTATGGCTTATAATGAACTTTGACATCATTAAATGCAAGGCACTATTAGTAATTATTTTTATTAAGGTTTGGAATTACTTAAATTGCATAGTTCAGCCATTGGTGAAAAACAGTTGAGTGCTCTGATGTCACAAAAAGGAAAAAAAGAAATCAAAGAATTGAGAAGAGCCCATTTTGTAAAATCCTAAGCATGGTTTTGCATGCCTCTCCCTACTCAGAGAAGTGAACGCTTGAGTAGAGATGTAACATCAGAGAAACAAACTGAGGGTAGAAACTGGCCTTGGAGTCTCCTGAAAGGCAGAGGAAGCCTCTGGAAGCAGTCACTCATGCTCTGCTATGGGGTCACCTTTGTTAGCCATGGGGTTCATGCACTAGCTGTGGGAGTGGCAGAAGACAAATAGAATCCTAATGTCTCACAACTTGTGAATAAAGGAAGGGGTGGGGGGACATCATGTATATGCTGACAGGATAAAAAAAAAACTTCTTTCCATCTTGAATGGACAGGAATATTCTTCCCTCATTCCTTAAAGAAGATCTTTGAAAGAGGATCCGGATTGGGGCCCTTAAGTGTATGCATTTCCTACAACAGGGAGAAATATGTGAACAACACATTTTTGGAAAATTAAACAGAATTTGTTGCTACGATATAACAGGCAGGATATGTTTGTTACTCTCTTGACATAAAACTACAAGAATTTTAGAGAAGCTACAAAACAAGTAAAGCCTAATCATTTTTTCTACTGGAGTGGCTGAAACATTATAGGAAAATGACAGATATGAGAGTTTCCTTTAGTTAACTGACTTAGCAGAAATAACCATTATATTTTTTATTACAGTGCTTATTTGGAAGGTATAACTGCATTTTCATGTTTTATTGAAACCCTGTCAGCTCAAATAGCACCTCTTTGTTTCAAGAGATCCACTGAGAACACTTCACCATAGAACAATAACTTTTGGAAAGGTTTTATTGCATTAATAGCTGTGTCACAATTACCATAACAAGCAGCTACGTTTTTTATGATAGCTATAATAAATTATGAGCACTGAGGCAGGCAAACTTCTCTTCTTCAGAGAGAAGCAGTTGCCAGTTTGGGAAAGATTCTCCAGCAAATATCTACAAAATACAAGCTAATACTGCTTTTTTATACAGTTCTATAGTAGTAGTTAAACTATTACTACAAAAAAAATCCTCAAATGCCCTGTTTAGCTGTTGAATAGTATTCAAAATTTTAGCCTTTTGGCTGCTTCAGCCCTTTTTTAAGGGATCTTTGACTTGATCCCCAAACCTGAATTTTAAAAATTGTTGTGCTCTGAAAATTAATCTACTAAAAATGTATCAAAGTAGGTTCTTAGAGACAGATCTATCTAATTTTTTAATGTTTAGGCCATGTACTTGTGTTATCACTGTGTAACTGCTGCACATACTGAAAGAACGATGTGCATTATACCACTAGCAAATATATTACATTAATCATTTAAATATTATTAAAATAGCACAATATATCGCTGCTATTCTTCTTTCAGACTATATTCTTGTGAGATAATGCAAAGCTATTAGATTCAGCATAACAACCAAAAAAGTGTTAATTGTGAAAGCAAATGTTTCTTCAGCTTATCATTTTTTACTTACTACAGAACACTTTCAATACAGAAGGATTTTTTTGTTTGTACCTCCATTCTGAAAGTAATTAGGCTTTGTTTTTGCAATGAACGGGGAGTGTTATTAGCCACCATCCAGCATTAAAATCTTTCCCTTCATATGGTATTATCTTGGTAGTTAAAACCAGGTATTAAAAATTATTTCCTTTGTGCTGATATGCTGTTATAGCTTTATGATATTCAGTTAGGAATGATTCTATATTTTGAGCCTTAAATGATATCTTGGCTTCCTTTCTGAATTCTTTTGCACTCCAGTGTGTCTTCTTTGGATGTATCATTTTGAGGTATTTTCTTTCAAATAACTTATCAAATTTGTGTTTGATGAAGAAACTGTTAACATTAAGCTTTTTCTCAGCTTCAATCAGACTGCTTATGTGTGAGAAGAGGCGGCTCAATCTTTTTTAACCCTATGTGGTCTGGATTTTCATGTCACTATGATTAAACCAACACCCGCTCTCTCTGCTTGTTCTCTCTGCTATGCACTATTAATCTGGCAGAATTTGATCACCAAAACCCGCTGTATAATAGCAGTTTCAAGTTTTGAGTGGAGTCCAGATGCTAAATCTACATCAGGGCCTTGAGGCAAACTCTAGAGTTACTTAGTTGAATTTTGCAGTGGTTTTTCAGTTTGACATAAAATGTCCTGTTTACCATGTAGTTGGAACAAAGAGCCAAATATACAGCTTTGTTGTTCCATGCTCCCCGTGATAGGATTTAACAGATAAATATTCATGTGCTTTGCACCAGTTGCTTAATGTGCCATTAAGTTTTCTCTAGAAAGTAAATAAGCAGATCAGTGACAGAACAGCACTCTGAACCCATCATTATGTCATTTGTAGGACAAGAGTTTAGGTTCCTTGAGCCTTGCTTTGTGGTCCATAGGGACTCATTTTCTTCTCCAGACATTCAAATTCAGGTGTCCTGTTTCAAACAGCTGAATTCTTTGTTTGTTTTGAAGTTGTGGAATCATAAAAATGTCCCAAAAATAAATTCTACCAAGCCCAGACTTTGACTAGCATCTTATCCAAAGCTGTTCCCAAACCAATGGCTATGCAGCTAGTCAAAAATAAGTATGGTGGATGTTTGGTGAGGAAAAATTTGTAGAATTATATATATTAGAGTAATTTTTACACTAACACTATCATAGAAACACTTGGAGAGCAAACAGAACTTCTCACTTCCCCAAATTGACGTGGAGGTCTGTGGTTTTGGATATGTCCTATAGAGAAGAATAATATTCGTACGAACAGAGTTAATCCTGTGGCTCCTTTGAAGAAGAAAATGAAGAAGGGACTTGAAGCTGCAGGAAATGGGCTTAGTGTGTTTAAATCCTGCTCTTTCAGCATTGCACAGTTAGAAATTTGAAGCTTGCCACTCCAGTTGTGGAGTTACTCTTCTGTGCCCCCCAGCCAGCATGTCCAGAATAAATGAGATGTTGAAACAAAAGAGGCTGTGGCCAAACTGAAGCAGCACTATAGAAAGCAACCAAATTTAGGTTTGTGTAAGAAAGTTCAGGGTTGTTAGCTGGATGCCAGACTAGGAGAGGGTGCTCTGCAGTGTGTGAATGTGAACATCAGCGTCTCGCAGATTTGCCTAGAGATACCAAGTTATTTACAGCATTACCCTGCTCTGTTTGTCATCTTAGCATGGGCCATGTTACCGCACCCTGAAGAGGACTTGCTTCTCTAACCATCCCTAATCCATCTTGACAGTGCTTGTGTTAGTTGGTAGCAGCACAGTGTCTTGGCCAATTAACTTCTGTTTTGAGAGGGTAGGTGAACAGTGTGAAATTCAACCCCAGTGTGGAATATGCTTCAAAGTGCAATGCATTAGAAAACTGATGTCAAAAGACCAAACAGGTATGGAGACAGAAAGAAACAAGCTAGGTGGATGATAGAGCTAATGCTCAGGGAACTGAGCTGGGTGTGAGAAGGGAAGAAGTTGTAAAAGGACATTTTACAGTTCTGTGTGCCATGATCAAATAGTCGAACTGAGAACAACAACCGTGCTATGGGAATCCTTGTGGGACAAGGACGAGAATGAAATACTGCTGAGAAACACCAAGAGGTCTCACTAATACTACGCTGGCTCTTCCTTTTCATTAGCACTCAGGGAAGCACCAGTGCATTATGCCTGAAAAGCTCAAAGGAAAAGGAGCCCCAAGAGTAACCTGTCCTATATTTTATTTTAGGATTTTTTCAGCAAATCTGATCCTTTTCTGGAGATCTTTCGGGTGAATGATGATGCAACCCAACAACTTGTTCACAGGACTGAGGTAAGGAATAGAGTTGAATTTACTTTCCGAGGACATAGGTGGGCTGTCAGGAGGCATAGTTTATGCTTCCCATGTCACAAAGGGAAGTGTTTTTAAATGTGGTGTGCAAATACCCACATTTAAAAACACTTCCTAGTGTTATACTCTAGTATAATTATTAACTAATGGGTATCAGGTCTCAACTTATGCACCTTACGGTAAAGGAAGATGATACTGAAGCCAAAGATCCAAATCTAATTAAACTGGCAGATACTCTGGAAGGTCAGGAGATATAAATACTAGATTTAGCCAACAGACTAAAGATTTAGGCTACAGACTGCATCATTTTTTCCCATTAATACTATGTTGCTTCTTCTCCACCTCCTCCCATGTCGCTGGTGCTAAAGGGATTGTAATCTGGGTGCTTTTCATTTGTTTCTTATGAGCCAGTGACATTACTGCTCCTGGTAATGACTGGCACTGTCTTTAGAAACGGCGTTTAGGTGCTTAGGGTGGAGCTGTGGCAGGTGTTAGGGGTTATAAGCCTGTTATGGATTCCATAAAGTTTTCCTAGCAGGGCAAACTGTGTGCCTGTAAATTGAGGTTGCCCATCCCCATTGCCCAGTCCTGCATCTCTTCCATGGCTTCCAGTTCAGTTGTACAACCTTCCCCTTGTGAATTATCTCCCGCTGAGGCGTGGTAGCTGGAGCAATGTCTGTAGCATGATCTGTGGGTATGTATAGGTCCGTTTCCCACTCGTGCTCCTTTTGGGGGCTTTCCAGAGGAGGAGTGTTGCAAACTGCAGATTGCTCAAGGGCTCATATCCCATGGATGTAGTTCTGTAAACTCCAGCTGAGCTCTGCTTCCTTCTCTTGCTGGTGAATGTACTGTATTGAGAATCACGGCTCTTGTTAGCATTCTGCTGAGAGATGTGGAAATGTTAAAGGTTCTCTTTCGTCTTTTCACTCACAGGTTGTGATGAATAACTTAAATCCAGCATGGAAGACCTTTAAAGTGTCTGTAAATTCTCTGTGCAGTGGAGACCAGGATCGCAGGCTAAAGGTGAGAAGTAATTCCTACTTTTTAAATAGTTTTACTCATAGAAAACAGAAGCTGGTCCCTCTTTTTCAACTGTAGATTGCTATTCTGCACTTCCCTCTTCTTTGATGGAAAAGATGATCACACAGCTGCATTATGATTACCATAATCAAATTAAGGATGCAGAGAAGTGGTAATCCACTGTAATCAGTAGATTATGCTCTATATTTCTTACAGTAACCTCAAAAAATGATGGGACTGTTTTTCCCAATCAGTTGGATAATTTGACTCCATCATCATTTAACTGGTGAAAGTATACTCATGGGAAGTGGCAGCCCTACCACAATTTTAACTACTATTTTCTCACTTCTGTATCTGGAGGCCTCCTTTAAAAGAAACACTGAAATACGAGATTTGTTATTATACTTGAAGAATAGGATGGCCACAAAAAGACATGCCATAGTAATGAAAGTGTTTCTAGTCAAGGGAAAGACAGATGACTGGGAACTCGGAGCTTTGTGTAGAAAAAATCATCTTCTTTTGGCTAATTTGGCTTAAATCAAGGCTTTATCTGATTGTTTATATCTTCTGATCAGCTTTAAGGCTAATACTGAATTAAACAACATCAAAAAAAGAGCACTGGTCCCCAATGTCTATTCAGACTCTTAGACCTGATGAAAGGATTCTGGACCCCAAAGTATGACTATTTTTTTTTCTTAATATACCAAATTGCATAATAGAATTTTATTTTGTCCCTGCAAACATTTCTTCTTTCATCGTTATAGCTGCAAAACCCTGCAGAAGGGGTGTTGTCATTTTTCACTCAGGATGCTGCAGGATGTGCTGTGCAGATAGAAAAAATAAAATGCTGGTGCGGATATGTTACAATGCATGTCACAGATGTGTGGAAAGGGCAAAAAGCAGTCTTTTGAATGCTTGGATTGTGGTTTATAACTTCACAAAATTCGCCCTTTTATTATGGAACAACATATAAATTTGAGACACGAGATGGATCAGATTTCTGCTATTGAAATGAAAAGCAGAATTAGCACAGCACTGGCTTCATCACATTATGTACATGTGGCTTTTAAATCACTTAGGTGAGAAAACCTAGGAAGAGAAGCAAAAAAAATTGTGAAGTCTAGAATGTGAGAGCACGTGGCAAGTCCATAAGGGTAGAGGAATGACGTTCTGCAGGGAGAAAAATGCTTGTCTCTTTGAAATTGAGGTGAGAAGGTATGAGAAAGGCTCAGATTTCAGTGTGGGCAGAAGATGGGTCTGGGAATAAAGGTGGTCTTTTGAGCTATGAGCAGAGACAGTAGTCAAAATCGTTTGCAGATGAACTACCAAAAGAGAGGCTAAAAAGGGAGAAGTGAAGAGGAACAAGAGTAGTCCCTTAGGACTGCCTGTAGAGAAGATGAGGGGAAAGTCAGTGAAAGAATGGCTGAAGAAGAAAACCAGGGCAAAAGCCATGGGTCTTATGAACCTATTGAGAATTTTCAAGACAGTCTTTTTTTTCCTCTCTTTTTGGGAGAGTACGTGTTTTTTGTTTGTGTATGCAAGTGTTTGTAGACCTGCTTTAGATATCTGAGTGTTTGCCTGAGGCTACAGTTCAGTCATTTGCAGAAAAGCTAGAAGTACTAAGATTTGCATCAGATCATTCATGACTACAGGAATATTTTAAAACTAATTATGGCTGTAAAATAAAAAAAAAGCTTGATACTTATTTAAAATTCAGACCCTTTATAACTTTTGGTGGGTGCAAGATAAGGTTGTTATGGTAGAGCAGCCACCCAAATCACTTGTATTTGAGAGACAGCATATAATACTTGTTAGATAATCATTTGCTTCTTTTCTATATGGTCTATAACCTAGGAATTGGATGGCAGCTAGGACAGAAGAGTGAAAATTATAAGAATTAGAGAGGTGAAGTGTCTGTGACTGGTATAGCACTGTATGAATGTTTATACTTTGATTTACTTTGATTTTACTTTGATTGACTGAGCTTTCCACTGTCTGTGTTGCCATATTTTGGAACATTTGACTTCAGTTGCTTTGTTTCACTTCATAAAGTATATGGCAATATGTTACTGCTAAGTGGTGAAGAGTTCCCTGTGCCTTATTTAATGTGGGGGAGATTTAGTGTATTCCAGCTGCCTTGCTGAGCGCCAGCCTCTTGCCAAGATTGTTTGATCACTGTGAACAGTAATTGCATAAGGCTGGGTAGTTTTGTGTCTCTTCCTGCTGTTAGTTTTTAACATACTCTAGAAAGCATAATCTAAGTTGAGGCTTAAAGAGGCACCAGAAGGGCTCGGAGGGAACTACCAGCTTATGGAAATTCTTAACTGCAGGCACCTTGCAATTGTGACTACCTTTGGTTTGCCTCTGTAGGCTATTTGGAACTCTGGAGTTATGTCCCTTCATCTCTGCCACTGAAACCACATGGGTTCTGAACTTACTGGTCAGATTTTTGTTATGGGGAATGAGGATTAACATGGAAAAAGTACCCTAAAACAACTCAAAGGAAGTTGTTCAACCTACAGGAAATTTGCTCTTCATAAGTCTTGCACCCGAAGCAGTCTTTACACTGTCTGGGCATTTGAAACTTTGTGGTTTAAAATGTCTGTTTAGAAAGATAAGATAAGCAAGGTCACTAAAATCAAAGCAACCAATAGGGTCTGCCTCAAAAGTCTTTTGCTATCATTCTTTACGAAGTCTGTTAATTTGAATTCCTTATGGGCTTTTAAAGAAAAAACTAATTTTGCTTTATTTAGCTGTGGTGCAGAGAATAATGAACATTTTGTTCCTCTCAGGACACCTTGTAAAACTTCATTACAATTATTGCTGCTCTAGGTTTTATTATGAAAAGGATATATTAGATTTACGAACCTACTGAGTTTTTCTTCCCACACACTGAAACCGTCCAAGAAGTCTGGTCACACTTCAGTGCCAATCATACCTTCTAATGCTAGCAGGACAGACAATTAGTGTATGCATTGAAGTGAACAAAATGCCTCTTTGATCCAAAAGTAGTGCATTGCTTTTCTAATATGTAAAGAGTTTCGAATCAGCAGTAACTACTGCCAAATCTGAGTGAGGATTGTACTCCTTCTGAGGGCAGGTTTTATCCCAGTCTGTTGTGCTGAAGGTCTTGTAAATTGTGAAACTTTGGCATTCAAATCTGGTTTCAGCATGTGAGTTATGTTGCTGTCAAAGGTTTATCTGAAATACAAGATTGTGTTGTGGGTATTTTCTGGTAGGGATCATCTACTGCCCACCCATTCTAATAGTTGCAGGGTTCCTGTCTTTCTGGAGGAGTCCTGGTAATGTACACAGAAAAAATTATGGTTTTTTGTTTTGGTATTAGGTGCTGTAATACTTGGGAAATAAATGGCTAACAAGGTGCTTGTTAGGCAAAGGCCAAACAGGGCATATGGCATAGAATAATTCTATCTTCTGCTGAGGTTGTATGGAGAACCTCCCAAAAAAAAGTTCTGTTCACAAGGAAAAGTAGGAAAGGAAGCAAAAAAGAGCTGGAGTAAAAATGTTGCTGAGGTAAACTGATGAACTGCTAGGAGAGTGGGAAGCACATGTCATATCTGTATAGAAAGCCCTTTCCATCTTCCACGTACGTAGGGGAAATTTTCAGAAGAAGCATGTCCATTAGATATTTTTCTACCTTTCAAAAATCTGTATGTTGCAACTGTATCGTTGCTGTGAGTTTGTTTATTGTTTCATCCCTGCATAACCCAGATTACAGGTGATGATCCTGATGAAATGGTGCATGTGCAGTTTTGAGTGGGACAGGCAGCCATGGTTACCAGGGCTGTTCCATACATCAGGTTATAAGGCTTCTCTCTCTATGTATGAATGACTCTTTGCAGCCTGAAGCCCCCAGATGGGGCTGTTGCTTTCTTTTGGTAACCACAGGAAGGTTGCCTCTTCCTGTGCACTTCTCATGAGGTAAAACCTGGTTCTGCCATTCTTCTCTGTTTTCTTTTATGTCCAGTTGACTTCCTTGGCTGTGTCCATTAGATCTGTTGGAGCTGTGTCTTAGCACATGAATTATGTTTGGTTTTCTGCTGAGGAGTCTATTTCCATGTGCTTGTAAGCGCCAGTGTACCCATGACGCTCTTAGTCCTAGTAAGGTGCACTCAGGACTTTAAAGGTCATGTGACTTTCAGTTTATTTCCATACTAACACCTTGATAAATAGGTCCCTTTCCAATGTGAATTTTCACAGACCATTAATTTTCTACATATTTTTTTTGGTAGGGCATTGTTAACAAGGTCTTCTTGAGAGACCTGCACTTTGCTTAAATTAGTAATCTATGCAGTGCCTCTTCTGCCTTGTTGATACCATTATATAATGTGAACGTTGTTACAGTATTAATGGAAGAAGCTCCACAGTTTACAAGGAAGATCTTGACATTATTCTGCATGTAAATAGAGAATCACTTTATTTTAATTTTATTAATTANTAAAACCTGGTTCTGCCATTCCTGTTTTCTTTTATGTCCAGTTGACTTCCTTGGCTGTGTCCATTAGATCTGTTGGAGCTGTGTCTTAGCACATGAATTATGTTTGGTTTTCTGCTGAGGAGTCTATTTCCATGTGCTTGTAAGCGCCAGTGTACCCATGACGCTCTTAGTCCTAGTAAGGTGCACTCAGGACTTTAAAGGTCATGTGACTTTCAGTTTATTTCCATACTAACACCTTGATAAATAGGTCCCTTTCCAATGTGAATTTTCACAGACCATTAATTTTCTACATATTTTTTTTGGTAGGGCATTGTTAACAAGGTCTTCTTGAGAGACCTGCACTTTGCTTAAATTAGTAATCTATGCAGTGCCTCTTCTGCCTTGTTGATACCATTATATAATGTGAACGTTGTTACAGTATTAATGGAAGAAGCTCCACAGTTTACAAGGAAGATCTTGACATTATTCTGCATGTAAATAGAGAATCACTTTATTTTAATTTTATTAATTAAATCATTACATGAAAAGTAGTTATTAAAATAATAATCTCTTCCCCAGTGTCTGCTATGGCATTTTTGGGAGTGGAATGTTGAATCTTGTTCAGACACCTGTAACCTTCTGTTTCCTTCTGATTTCTTAAAAGTGTTGACTCTTTCATGCAAAATGATGGATCATTAGGGGGAGAAATTGCTTCTTATAGGTCTGTAAATGTGTTGTCTGCTCCATTCTGAGTTAAGGAAAAGCAAATGGCAGTGGTTATTTTGACATTCTCTGAGTTATTGTTGCTGTGCTCTCTAGATCAATAAGTTTTCAGTGATCTTTAATACTTGACTACAGCTCTGCTTATACAGGTATATTATAAACTCTAATCCTTCAATAAACCCTCATCTGAAAATCTCTGAAAGCCACTAGTGAAAGTAACTGAGCCGAACCTGTGAAGAAGACCAAGTAAAGCTTAAAATACAAGGAATAATATATTCAGACAAATCCATTAGTGCTTTTATTCTTTCGCAGTTTAGCTGTCAGAGTGTTTGAAGCACTAGTATGGAAAGATACACTTTGTGGTCAACGGCAATAATTTCTGCAGGATTTTAAAAAGCATGTGGCTTAAAAGGCAATTCAAGCAGTGTCAAATGATGATTAGAAAGGCACAAACTGAAGGATTTTATACTGTTCCATAAGAGAAGGCTCATTTATTGTTGCCATTTTCTTTGGGCTTTTAATTCCATGTAGAGAAAGAGACTGGCACCAAGAACAAATTACAGCACAGGCTAGACTTGCTGGTTATTTACTTGATTGGGTGATTTCAGTCATACTTGATTAACTAAGCAGTTCTGCATTTTCCCTTCAATTTGCTTACCATATTAATGCCAGTGGAGCCAATCATTCTCTGCTTGCTTGCCCTGATGTTGTTGAAGAGGTATTTGCACATGGAGTCCTTCTTGTAGAAAATGTTCAAAAATATGAAAGGGGAACTCAACCTTTACATGCCCTTAATATGAATCAAAAGATGTTTTCAAATTTCTTTTTCAGTAAGTTGTTTCCTTTTCATTAGGTCAGAGCATTTTCCTGGAATCTGTAGAATAATTGCCTCACTCTTGGAGAGTGCAGATCTTTCTTTATAGTCTGAATAATATTTATTTATTAGCTGCTTCAAGGATATTATAGTGTTGTGAATTTTCAGCAAAGTTCTTATAGAGCTAACTGTGCTGCTGATAATTTTGCATAATAAAAAGTTCCTTCTTGGTGGTGAAAACAAAAAAAAAATAGGCTTAAATATTAGGATGAGGTGTATATTTAATAAGATAAGAGAAATATTTGCTTGATGGCATACTGCTTCATGAGCGTAGGAGTTTTAATACAGTCTTCAGAGAGAATGATGCATTATTTTGAGGATTATTATAAAATTAAAGTAAACAACACTCTGTGAAAGGCAGTTTCTGAGACCTGCTTGCATAAATACCATCAAACCTTCATTTCAAGTAAATGTTTCTTTTCCTTCTCTTTCGTATTCCCCTTGCTCTCTCTACATGAGAGAGAGAAGTGCTGCCACAGGCACTTAATAGAAACTTAAGATGCCTCTTTCCTAAGGTCTACAGTGACTGTGGGGAATTTGCTGCAACCACTCACCCTGTTGTCTGTTTGGGTTAACCTATAATTTAGCAATTGCCTTATGGTATGAGTACCTCCTGGATTCACTAATTGCAGCGGTGTGTTTGGAACCCTGCTTTGTCTGAGCATGTCAAGGACTGACCTGATCAATCTTCATAAACTCTGTGCAGGTGGAGTGTAAGATTTAAGATCACCTTTAAAACAAACCTGATTACCTCTATGTGTGTGTGATCTCATCTTACAGATTCCTGGTTTTTTTTCTCCTGCCTTTCCTTGGTTGTATTCTTGATAAAGCAGCTGAAGATGCTGGGGAAGAAAATACCATATTGGAGTTAAGATTTAGGAGAGAGAAATAGACTCAAGAAATGAGCTTGATCCCATATTTGTTGGAGTCAAGTGAACTCATTCTGATGACTTTAATAGCCACTAGTTTGTTCTCCATTATGGGAATTGCTGGATATATAACGAATTAACTGTCAGATTAATTAATCTAGATTTGGGTTAATTGATGTTGGTGAAGTGCTTTGAAGATGAAAGAGCTCTCTAAATAACAAATGTTGTCACAACAATTAAGGGTCCAAGTGAATTGCACAAGGAGAGATCATCTGATACACAGTGGTTAAAAAGAAAAGAGCTGATATTCACATCTCCAAGGATCTGGACTGCTGAGAAAGGGGGCAGAAGGTGGTAGAAGGCTGAAGAGCTGGTACATTTAAATAAAATGGACAGGGTAGCAAGAGACAGGAGTCTTTCTAACAACCATTGGATGACTCTGATAGACCAAATTTCAGAGTTCACCCTGTAAAAGGAGATTTTCACTTCCAGTTCTTTACCAGAACTCCCAGTTCCATGACCTTTTGTGTGGAAATGAAATTTCCCCCTGACATTGCAGGGAGCATTCATAGTCTGAAACAAGGGCAGAGAGGACAACAAACAAACAAAAATGTCGTGTGTGTTTGTCTGGATTAGGGGACCTGAGGAGTGTTTTCTCTGTTTCTCTTTTGCAAATAAGAGAGGATTGCCTCCAAATAATTCGGACATTGCATTTCTTGTGAGCTTCCTTCCAATTGCTTACTGCCTCCATGGTTCCATCCCGAGGCAAAAAAATACAGGCTTCCACAGTTTTGCTATGCAAGTCATCAGTATGAGAAATGTTTTGAAGGGCTCTTTCTCATTGTCTTTGAAACGGAGTTTTAATCCCCTGAAATGAAGCAGAGGCTCATATAAGTGCTGCTGACTGTAATCCAAATCAGAGGTCTGGTTCCTTCACAGGGGAATAGCTGATAAAGCACTAAATCCCAACCCTGGGACCACTTAAAATGAAACAAAGCACAGCCCTGGTAATGGGGATCCATTCCATACTGGAGGGTGGGCATTTAGGATGCCAATTAATTTAATGACCTCTACATTCTTCCCAATTTTCATATCTCTGTGTTGGTAGTGCACTGAACATCCTTACAGACCCCAGAATTTAGCGAAGCTCTGCTTTCACTAAGCCAGATCAGGAGTAGGCTTAGCTGTAACCTTTTAAAGCAGCTGAATGCTGTAGTGAGAAAATTTTAAGTATTGGATATCTTAAAGAAAATCCATCATTTTCCTGCCTTTGTGTCTACAGGACATTTTACTGTGTGACTTACAGCATCCGATGATATTAAAAATGGAAGTCCAACCAGTTTTTCATATTCTTTTTTTCATTTCTTTCCAATGAGATTGGAAAAAATAGGGAAGGCAATTTCTAGACAATCTCATTTCAGTCTCTTATAAAGTAGCAAAGCCTCGCATTGGCTAGCATATAATCAACTTACAAAGGCCTTTGGTTTCTTTCCAGATGTATTTTTTACTGTGTAAATTGAAAATTAGACACTCATGGAAATTCTTTCCTTGTTGTTAAATCTTGTAATAAATATAGTCTTTGCTGTGAACTATGTACTTTAAACAGAAAGCTTGCCCTAAAATTCTACTCATAAATTGTATTTGATAGTTTATGCACTAACATACTGCCACGCAAAAATGGTTACATGGTGCAGATAATAAATATGTGTATTTTAAATTGTAGTGTTCTCAGGGAACATAGCAGAGTCAAATTTAGGCGAAATAATACTTTTTTTTCTTTTTTTAAAGTAGAAGAAGTATCTTCAGGGGCCTAATTATAAATTAATGTTTGTGATATTCAAGGCATCACTAGGACAGAAATAGGTATTAAGTGTGTTTAAACGCAAATATTTTAGAAGCTGTCTTAAAACACAGTGGTTACTTGAAATGTGTGAACTTTGTCTCACACTAAAAATATGTATTCAGCCCTTCTGTACACAGGGATTTCACCTAACAGGCATTCTGTTAACATTTAGATCTGCATTTTTAGTTTACTAAAAACATGTTTTCCCCCAGCTAGATGCTATCCACATTTTGTAGTGTCTGAGTACATGTGTGTAATGTATACTCACCTTACATAATGAATTATGTTTTGCAATGAAAATGCTTTATCTGCCTTACCAAATCTAAATTAATCACCCTAAATTAAGCATGGTTGTCAGGTATGACAGTTCTCCCAATGATTTTGAAATTTCTCAATGGCAGTGCTCTACAGGATTCCGTGAAAAAAATGGGAGGGCCCTGTGGTAATACTAGAAGAAACCAAGGCTCTTGGGATCAGAGATGTCAGTGTTTATGGATAGCTGTTGTTCTGCTTGAGTGTTACAGCTGCTAAAGCATGCCAGGGAAGTTTTGCCACAGTGTTTGCTATCACTAGCTCAGAGCTTTGAGCAGGATTCGGTTTTAGGAAAAAGCTTCTTTGTGACACCTTCATCCCAGTACCCCTCAGACAAAGAGAAATCAAGAGCTGCTTGTTGTTCACTATGGACAGTGGAGTTATTTTAATGGCCTGCTCACCAAGAGCAATGCCACTGGTGTGTGCTTCAGGAAGCCTGGGAGGATGGTGTTCTCTTGGCCCCTCATCTGCTGAGTTGCTGCTGTGTAAGCCCCAGCTCTTGTGCTCTTCAGGGCCCCTCACTGACTAGCCAGCTGTGGTGCAGCAATCCTTTCCCCTTTCCGTGTAGGTGTTTCCACCATGCTAGTCATGGAAGTTGTGCTCAGCGGAATTGTTCAAAGCTTGGTGTATTCAGATCATTGCTGCCACAGAATACCTCAAAGGATGTGCAAGCTGTTTTGAGCATAAGACTTCTCTGACCACAGAGATGTTTCATGTCCTGAGCATGACAGCCACTGTATCTGCTTTGCCTGAGATTAGCAAAGCGATGGTGTTTCCTTCCACAAATATACTAATAATCCTTCCTCTCTCAAAAAGCACATGAATTGCCCATATATCCTTGAGTGGAAGAGAAGGTGAGTGAAGTTAGAAATCATTTCTCAATAGTACCAGTACAGACTGTCGAGTGTTCTAGTTTGCTTTTAGAAGGGATGATAAAAAAGGCTATGGCTGCCATGCCCCATACACTCCAAATTGCCTTGGTCTGAAGTTACAACGTAGGAACAGCAACAACATCAGCAGTTCATCTCTTTGACAAGTCTAGATATCAGATGCCTAAGGTCTGTTTAGATCTACTAATCACCTCTTACATTGTTGACCATTACATTACTAGCCTAGAGTTCCTCGTGAGTCTCCTCATTTATTTTATTTCTGAAAAATTCAAGGATTTGTTGATAGTGGTTTCTTTTCTATGGTAGGAAAAGATGAAGAGGTAGCTCTGAATTCGTGAATGATTTGGGGGAAACGATGAGAGAGTGGTTTGATTATTTGTCCTCAGGGCACATGAACTTGAGAATCACTATGACCAGGCACAAAGGAAGTTCTCTTTTTTATATGACACAGTTCAGTGATGGGATAGGGATATGTTATCAAAGAATGTTGGGAGGCCAAAATCTGTCAATATGCTAAAAATTTGAGTAGAAAAATTCATGAATGGTTATTGCATTCTGCCTGGCTTTTAACAGCATCTATTAGATGCTCTCTCTAGCTTCACAAGAAAGCAAGGTTGTTCACTGCCAGTAACAGTGAAACTGTGGTGAAGTAAAGAGGAATATCCCTTTCTCTAGGTGTTCACTAGCATCTGACAGAAAGATGATACTGGTACCATGTACTTTTATTATTTTCTTATGATGAATTCTTGGAGCTTTCAAAATGAAATGTAAACTTCATTTTTCATTGATTTTGATGCGAAAAATCTCTAAATAGTTAGGGCTTCATTATTTGAGAAACTGTGCATATTCACAGCAAGGTGGTGTGCATCCTGCTGGTAGGTCATGCTGCAAGGCTTTTTTTCTGCTCCAGTAAAATTTTATAAAAAGGTAAATGGATTATTTAGAGCTGAAGTGTGTCTAGTTTGCTGTGTATAAACACATAGATAAGCCAGTCTAGTCCTTTACTATTCTGTGGCAGCAGCAGTAGAGCATCAGGAATTCTGTGTATGCCTTCAAATACCCATCCTGATTCAAATACTGGCCCTGGTTACACATGCACAGTCCTCTGCTGCCTTCCTTTCTTGTACATATCAGCTTATACATTTTTCATAAAAATACTGCCCTTCAACAGAATCCCTGTTTGATATCAGCTACTTCTGTTTTTTTAATGAATCCATTTCTAGTTGCAAGCAAAACATCTGAGAGTCTGGTGACTAGATGTCTGGAAAGGCAGGTTTATTTGTACAGGCTAATTGAGAAGTAGACTGCTCACATTAGGGAGACACAATTGTTCTCTTAGACAGACAACAGTGTTTCAGACCCTTGAACTTCAAAATATTGGAAAAAATGCTTTATTAGAGTCGTGCCAAAAATGAGTCCTCAGTTTTTGACCAGGATAAGATACGTGAGTAAAAATATTGCCAAGTTTCAGATTTCAAGAGTATTTTCTTCATAATACCACAAGTATTATTCATTAATAAAATGGAACTGAGAGGGGGTGCTTGCTTCAGATTGATGATAAATGTTATTAATAAATGAGTTATGTTGATCCAAGCAGTGCTGAAAGTTGTCACACGAATGTTTCATGATACTGCCACTAAGAAAGAAACCAGATTATCTGAAAGAAGTATGTCAGGATGGTCTTTTGTGGGGAAGGTGTGTCCTTCCTCCCTAGGTGGCTGCTCCCCACCAGTTTGAGCTGTCTGGGAAGAGTCAGGATCTGGCCATGGGGGACTTCACCTTGTGGTTGTTTTGGGCATGATAATAAAGCCTATATCCCACTTTCTCCTGAGTGTGGGATCCCTGTGCTACAGTTCATACCTCCTCCATTCCTTGCCCCTTTCCGGGAGCCTTGCATGCTCCAGCTCTGACACTTGTCAGAGGCTGGCTGAGGTGGGGGAAGCAGAAGCATGACTTGGCTCGAGCCATTCCTCATGCCATTCTGGGTACAAGGAATTCATGCAGATTAAAGCTTCCCAGCCCTGGAGAGGGCAGAGGTGAAGCAGAGCGGGTGTGCCAGAGCTGGGCAGCAGAAGGTGCCACATGTGGTTAGAGCTGAGGCTGTGGGAAGGATCAGTCCCCAGTGTCACAGTGGGCATTTGAAACTGTGAGTCTGCTGCAGTGTCGTGTCCTGCCCCTGAAACCTTGTCTCCTGCTACACTGAGGCTGTGTTAAGGGTGTGAGATAATGGCATTCCTCATCAGAATGCAGTGTGTGCTTCTCCAAGCAGACTTATGAATATGCAAAACTTGCACAAAATAATTAAAAATCACTAACTCATACTCATAATCATCTCATGCACATTTTAAAATGTAGAATTGTGATTTTAGTGGCCTAAATTTGTTTGTTCAGAGCTCTTGAACCCTTAATCTCCTTAAGAGCTTTAAAACCTCTACACTACGTAGCTTTAAGGTGACCTGCAAAAGTAAAACACAGGATCCTGGTAATGTAATGTTCACTGCACGCTCTCCTAGCCTGGCTTGCTCCCATGTTCCTGGCTTTTCAGGGCATTAAGCATGTACTTGCAAAGTTGTTGACATTTGAGTTCTTTCCTTCGATCTTTAATGATACAGAAATAAGAGCCTGATCTGTCTTCTATGCAGCTTCTTGTGCTGATTCCTTGTGCTAATTTCCTTCATTCCTACAGAAGGCAGCACATCACTCTGATCACCACTTTGTAACTGTCGCTGTCCTGTGCCCAGGGACAGGCTTGCCACCAAATTTAAGATCAAGATTAGTTGCAGGTTGGATATTCAGAGGAGCTTAGGAGATAAAAGCAAAGTTTGGGGAAAAGAAATAAGCCAAAGAAGGATACTCATTTGTCAGTCTTGTATAGACTAGCATTCCTTCATAGGCAAAAAGTGGAGGTTTTTTGTAAAAGCAAGTGTTTTCTCTACAGGATATTACTTTTAAGCACTCTTACATCTTAAAAGGCATGCAGAGGTTTGCCTGTGGTTTCTGTTTGGTTTGGTTTGGGCTTTTGTTTGTTTGTTTGTATAATTTAATTTCTTAATATTTCTGTTTCAAAGAGTACAGCATTAGCAGAGGCCGATACTGGAGTCAGTTCTGCTTCTGGTATTTTGGATATAGGATATATATCCTCCAACTGCAGACACAGGGATCCTTCACAACCCCAAACACTACAGATTCCAGTGAATTCTGCAAAATGTAGCCGTATTTTTAATACTGGAAGCTTCCCTTATTTGTTTGCCAGGACTAAGAAAAATGAAAAGATGCACTTTTCGTAAGCACTACTCCATAAACTGTTGCCAGGAAAGACCTCCTTCCTTCACCTTCCTCATTTATCTGTCCATCAATTTATGCTGCTCTTGGGATATCCATTGCTACAATATCTCAGTATTGCACAGGTTTTACTTGTCAAAAACAATCAGAACTACTGATAATTTTTCAAAAATATTGCCCTGCATCTTTTAGGAAAGTTTCCACAAAATCCAGTCATGCCAGGATCCCTCTGTGACTTTTAGATGTATGTACTTCCACTTGCTATCATGGAGAAAGAGAAGCATCTGTGCAAGTCTGCAATAGGAGTCCTACAACAGCAACCCCACAAGAGCACTTAGTGAATAGTCTATTTATGCCAACATAATGCGGTGCTGAAGGAAAGCTGCAGGGTAACAGCAGATTTTTCACCCATCCTTTTTTCAGATCCCTTTTTCACCCATCCCTCTGCTCATCCTGTCTTAATGCTGAAGATACCTCTTGCAAAAAAAGGTGTAAATACAAAGGGCTAAAGTTGGTCAGGATTGTCATCTCAACTTTTTTTCCCCAAAACATGCTACTTGGTTCACATAAAACAATTTTAATCTATCACAGTTTTACCAGACTGTTAATCAAAGGAAGTGCCCCCAAAACTCAATGCCTGTATTTTTTGCTACTCATGACAGCATTTCATAGATAAATTTTCTTCTCTTACTTTAAATTTAAAGCTAGAATTAAAGCCCATTACTCTTTTAAAAATATTATTATTATTATCATCTCTTTTTTTTAATCCATTTGGATCAAACAGAGCAATTTGCTGAAATATATTTTTCAACCTTCAGTAAAGATAGCATTTCCCAGGAGACTGGATGGTGGTGGGCTCCGGGTGACATTCGTGGGGAACAGGTAGTATGAATTCAGCATCTTTGCTGTTCAGGGTGCTCCCCTTATGGTTTGCTGAAAACCATATTTTGAAGGAATACATTTCAGATAAGTAAGATCTGCACCTCTCAGCTGTCAGGTATGAACAGGGGCCGTTGATTAGTCATTTTAATTTTCTACCTGCTATAGTTTGTAAATGTCATATCTTCATTATATTCTGGGAATCTTAAATTACCTTGTAAATTTGGAATATTACTTGAGGTGTTGCATGGTCATTGGCTTTGTGATAAAATACTGTTTTCATCTAGAGGAGAGTGTTACTAAAATGAATGTTACAGCACTACAAGGAGCAACTGCATGTTCCATTTACCTTCTTTTCTTGCAATGGAGAAATATAACCATATTTAAGCATGAATGATTTTATTCAATGAACATGAACAGACTGGTATATGGAAATTAATTGTGCTTGGAGTTTATAAAAATGACTTAATAGATTACTTCTTTTATATTCTTTTACACTTTGATTTTCCAAAGGCTAAGCAAGCTTCCTAAAGCTTCTCCTCCTTGAAAATCAATTTTTCATGTGATATTGCCATGCTAATAATAATTCCTTAGTGCCTTTTCCTGTTCCAGACCTGAGTGATTTTATCTATAAAGAAGATGTAGCAGTTGCTGGAAAAAAAACCAAAACAATAAACTATCAACTTACTTTCTCTCCTTGCTCTCTGCCCCAATTAAAAACCATGTTTTTAACTAAAATGGTCACTATCTTTCTTTCATAACCTTTTTTTCTAGCTTATGACCCATGTCCCGTGCATTGCAATTAATGAAAAGTTGTTCTCATTGACCATGCTAATCCTGAGAATCTTAGAGATGGACATTTGTTTCAGAACTCAGGAGTGTGTCTGGTTAAGCCTTGGTTTGGGGTTTTTTAAAACAGAAAACGTGCAAAGTCCTCTCACTCTGAACACAGCATGCAAACATCAGGCAGTTTCCTTGCTCATACTTTCAAGTTATTTTCTGCTAAACCAAAATTAGTTTACAGCTTTATTTTTGATTTTGTAGTGCTTTTTAGCCCACCTTTTCCTCTGCTCGCCACACTTAACTCACAGAGACAGAGATATTTCAGCAAGACTTCCTTTTTCAAGTTGGTTTTCTTTTTGAGAGGTCATGTGAATCTCCTCTTCCTTTGGAGTTTGCATTGCTTCATAGAGATTTCCAAAAAGGGGCTAATTGTTTCATATGTTTCTCAGTTGTTGACAATGGCTATCATATCTCGGTTAATGAAAGACAAGTGAAGACCAATCTGTCAAGAAATACTTGATTTTAGTAACTATATTTGACCTTTTTCCTACATTACTTTGAATTATGTATCAAACCTAACTTTAAAGCAAATACGTGTCTGAGCATCACTCATTTACTGTTTTATTTCCACTGACAACTGAAGAAGGACAGTCACATGTCCAAAAAGGATAATACATTGTAATATTCAGGAATGATACCTTAACTTTTTTCTATCCATTTCTGTTTCAGTTCTGACATCATGGTTACCCAACATGATACTGGCACTTCTAAAGCGTATTTTTTCCTCTGGATTTTATTAACACTGCATTTACTTCCAAATCCCCTTCAGAATTCCTTAGATATTTTATCTACAGTATTAATAGCATGAATAAAGCACATCAGTGTAGTGACTTAAACTGTGGAAAGGTTTTCTGAGCTGGGATGAAATTGCAGGTGTTCTTCAGGCCTGGGTTTGTACTGAGTCTTTCGATTATGGACCTCCGAAGTCTTAGGAGTCCTCCCCTGGAAAAATGAGAGTAATTATGTGGTCTTCTGCTACTATTTTGGATCTAGATACCCATAAATGCATACAAAACTGTAGAATAATTTAGCCTGGAAGGGACCTTAATATTTTGAATTCAAAAGAGCTTTTTAATAGTATTTCTCTTAGATGAATATGTAGAACTAGGGAATGAATATGAAAGTAGTTTTTATCTTCAAGCCCTGTCCCTAAACTGGAAGTAAGCCTAAACCATGTGATGTTAAGTCTGATTCAAGTGCTTTTAACTGAAATTCACTGGAGATTTTTGCTAGGATTTTTAAAAAGTACCAATTATTTTTATGCACCTAACCTGAGGCAGTTTAGAAAGATTCGATTTTTCAAAGGGGTTCGTTCTCAGTTCTTGTCTCTGAAAAATCTCTTGAAGAGTCTTAACTGGAGGAATCAATATCACAAGTCTCCAATGAAAATTTTTGTTTTGTGAAGTTATTTCTGTATCTCAACTTCGTTATTTTGTCTAGATACACATCTAGGCCCCTTCTGAACTCAACTGTCTGTTAAATTGACTGACTTGTTTAATTTTACAGAACAGAGGCAGAGAGCATGTTTCCTGGTAGGGCCCAGTTAATTGTCATGTTTGATGAATTCCTGTGGATTTTTCAGTTCTTCTGAAAGACAGGATCTTCTAACACAGTGAAGAGCACATCACTAAAAGATATTTATGCTAACTACATGTGATTTTGTAACTCTTACTAGTATGTCGTGGTAATAAATAACCATTTTTAAGCAAGTGAACCACTGAAAGAACCTATTCCTCTTCTTTCCTGCTTTCTTATGCATTCATTAAATGTATTTCTTTGTTTCACAGTTTCAATATGCGGAACTAACAAATCTTTTAATAACACATTTACTTAATAGGTTTAATATTGAGCTTTTATTCAGAGAATTTCTTTGTAAGATTTTGAAACACCCTACAATGAATTCTTTTATGTACTTGTGATATTGGAGCTTGTTAATAACCATTCGACCACCCTGGAGAGAACTAGAGAAAGCAAAGCCTAGCCCCTGCCATTGTCTCAGATAACACTGCAAAGCACCATTGTCCAAAATAATGAATCAGATCTCAGCAGGTTACAGAACTAAAACAAATGCATAACATTTTTAAATACTATTGCTTACCTTCTGATCAGGTTTTGAAACTGTTTCATATATACAAAGACTCATTTTTATATGTCAGTTGAGATATAGTCATGGAACTCCAGGAGGTCAAGTTTAAAAATGTTACAATACTTGGCACAAGTTGCAGTACACTTCTGGTTTAATGCAGGGACACCATCACTCAGGTTACATAGGCAAGAAGTTCTGCACCTTAAGTCCATATTTTTCCTAGTGCCAGTGGATGGGAAGAGTGATAATCTGTACAGAAATAGCTTGACTGAGATTTCATCAGTGGTAGAACCAGGGCTCATTGCCACTTGTGCCTGACACTCACGATGACTGCTAAGCATCAATCGATGTTTTCCATAGATGAAGAGAATTATACCAGAAGAGATTGATTTAATTGCATCTGAAAATTTGTGGAAAAGCACCTACTTTGACAAAAATTTTCCTTGAGAAATATTTTAAGCAGGGTGGGAAATTCTGGTTGAAATAACAGAGAGAAAGAAAGAGAGGAAGCAATTAACATTGCAAGAGTCCCCAGCCCACAACAGCTGGCTGAGATGTGGAGAAGCCATTTGAATACAAGTTATTCACTTATTGACTAATTGCAAGCTGACTTTTCCAGTCTTTTCTGTTGAAGCAGATCCACATTGTATAATTAAAATGGAGGGAGTGAACAAGAGAAAGGCTGATGCCATCATATGATATTTAAATGCTTCTCTTTGATGTGGGAAACTCAGGTTCAAAACCTTGCCTTAATAAATATTTAAAGGTTTATGCAAAGCAAAGCAGCTTCAACAGAGAAGAACAAGAGAGAAGCACACAGTAGAAGCCGGGAATAGTTTCCATAGCAGTGCATAAAGCCCATGCCTAAAAAAGCGGGGAAAATGGTGGGGCAAGAAGTCAAAATGAAAAAGGCTCTTACCCATAGGCCAGAAACACTATCTTCTATTCGTTCCCTCCATCCCTAAAAGAAATATGTACAGTCCTGAGTTTGTCCTGATACAGAAGGAGGGAGTCTTCTGAAATCCTGAAAAACCGCTAGGGAGAGGAAAACATTTTTCCCATGTTCTCGTTAGAAAATTAGGTTTCTTATGTACTAGGATGGGTGTAGCAGGCAGGATACTAGAGATATGCAGGATATCCAGGCTGTTGTCTAAGGACAGAAATTAGAATTATACCATGAGGAGCCAACAAGTCTAAATAAAAATTAATCCCTTTAAGAGGAGCGACGGGTCCTGCTTGGAGCCTCTCTTCATTAACATATCCGGAAAAAGTACTGAGCCAGCCTGATTGTTACTTTGTTTTAACAGATGAGTGAAACAAATCCACAGAAGTTAAGTCCTGGCCCAAAATTATTCTCGGAGTTCCAGACAATGGATATTGTGCTTAGGTACATACAGGTCATTTTCAGAATATGAGGCATTTTGTACATATATTTCCCAACCAAATGCAGCAGTATGATGATGAGAATTTAATGATGTGTAAGAAGTTGACATGTCTCTTTAAATGTCACCCAGTGCAAGCTCGCACTTGCACGGTGCAATACTAAAATGAAATTATGACTTCAAAAATGAGCAAATCCACTTTCAAGTCCGAGATCTGTTTCCAGTAATTTGAATCTCCATTAAGGACCATGCCAGCTCTTTATATGCTATTGGAATTAAGCCTAACACTACTCTGTGAGCAGTCAGAAAGCGAAGTGTATGACAGATATTGAGGAAAATTCTGTCCTGTATGATGTTAGATTTTCTGGAATACTGATTTCTCTGAGCCTTGAGTACTCTCAGGCCTATTCATATTAAAGGTTATTTACCTATTTCTCTTTGTATTTCCTGAGAGATTCTACCCTTGATTTCATCTTTCCACTTGTGAATCCCCACTGACTACTCAGCCTCACCTTAGTATCTTGACTGCTAACTGACTGACTGCTAAGCAAAAAAATGTTTTCTGCATCCAAAGGTGGTCTACCAGGGATAGTTTATGTGGCTTTGGAATAATTGATCAAACTGGTAGGTGGGGGCTAGCTTACAGGGAGATTGACAGCTATTACTGACTTAAAAACTCTTCCGCATGGTACTGCAGGAAGACAATGAAGCGAATTGCTGACATGCTGGTGCACACCTAGAGGAAATGAATGCTTTTGTGGGCTGTACACCTTGCATGCTGATCTCCTTGCCAGCAAGAGGTACCTCTTTTGAGTGCTCAGCAGAAGTCTCCTGGGAATCAGTGTCTTTGTACACAGCAGAGTCATCACAAATTGGAAATATTTCTGTGTATGCCTGTGAAAGGCAGAGAAAAGTCTGTGCTGACTGCAGAGCTTCAAAGGTTAGCGTGCTGTGTTTGGTGATTTCACTTTAGCCACGGGTGTATTTTTCACATATGTTAGAGCACAAAATAAGGTAAGTGGTGTTACAAGTTCCTTCTCTTTCCAAGTAGCTCTGTGAAGCCAGTCTCCAGCTTCCTGCCAGATCCACCAGGAACTTCTTGTTATCTGTACATAGGCTAGAGTCAGCTTTTAGGAGTATGGGGCTTGTGTACCAGATGTGTTTCTGGTACACTGCTTACTCCTTTTGTAAAACATGAATGTAGAATTTACACCATTTCACCAGAAACATGTAAGTAACATTTTCATTTCAGTAACATTCCTGAAAATATCACAGATTGATTTTTTCATCATTATATCTGCTCTTCATTTCATCCAATGCATAGCAGAATCAACTGCAGTGTGGCACCTGCTTTACTCCTGACCAGCTGCTTTAGAGTTCTCACACTATTATGCTTGCAGTTTGGGGTTTTTTCCTCAGGTGTTCCTTCTGAGGGTCCCATCCAAAGGCCAGTGAAGGTCAATGGGACTTTCTTAGCTGGTGTAAATTATACAGCTCCATTTACTTCAGCTAATGTTGACAGTGTGCATCAGATGATACCTCCTAATCTTTACCTTAGAGATGATACCTCCTAATCTTTACCTTTACATATATAAGACTAGCATTAGATGGCATACTTTATATTCATGGAGTACGTCACTAATTAGGTTTGACTACTCTGTTCTGCTTACCTGTCTCAGGAATAATGTTGTTTCATTTCATAATGACATAATGGTGCCACCTGCAGTCCACAGCCTTATACAAGTGGTTTCAGATAATGTGGCTCACAATAATAAAGCACTGAACACAAATGGGAAGGATAACAATAATCAGTTATTTGTAGAGGGGACTGCATTTTAAGAAGAGATGCTTTATTTCAGCTACTGTAATAAGACCTTAAACTTCTCACTATTTTCCTTGAAAATGTAGTCACTGAAACCAAAATATTTGCACTGGTGACTTTTCAGAGGCATCCAAAAAAGCTCAGTACAGTATTCTCTGTAGCTCTTTATGATACCAAGTGCTCTGGAACCTGCTAAGACACTTCATTGCAAATGTCAGTCCCTGTGCACGCATCACCAATAAAGAAAGCTCGTACCCTGTAAACTCTGTTTGAACCTGAGAGATATTTTTCTTTTTATTAGCAGTGTAAAATCAGAATTATTAACTGATTAATGTAGTTCTTTTGTGTCTTTCTGATCTATTTGGTTTCCTCTTCTCCTCTTTTATAGTGAAACCTATTTCCTAGTGCTGAAGGATGCCCAACTACCAAATATTCTGCTATGAATTCTTTATTATTATTACTTTTAATATGTGGATTTTTACATGTTTTTCAGAGGTTTTTCTTCCACCTCCTTCTCACACTTGTTAAAAATAAAGTACATTTGTGCTTTACCTAAATAAATGCAAATAAGAAGTGGCAACCTGTACAGAGACAATGTGCAAATATACCACGCTGTTTGGGAAACTGGGAAAAGAAACATGATGATGAAATAGGGGAGATATTAAAAAATCCTGTTAGTTCCAGTTGCAGTTATTTCATAGGAGGAACTAAGGTATTTATGACTTGGGTCTTTATTTCAATTACTCTTCTTTGTGGGTAGTCTTCAGAGACTATCTGCAGACCACATGGAATAACCATGTCTTTCTGCCTGAATATTCTGCTGTGTGTAGGGTCTCTTTTTCACTGATATGTGATGGTTGTTTAATAGCATATTGATACAGGCACATGTTTTACTCTACTTCCTTTAATAGTAGTGAGATAAATTACCCACATTAGTAGGAAATAGGGTTTATAATTACATTGAATTAAATGTTTGATTCTCCTTCTTCTTCCATTGGCAATTATTTTAATGACAGCTTCGTAATTCACCTTGCGGAGTAATGAAAGAATGTCTGCACCGACATGATTTTCCTGAATGCAAAGGAAATTGCACGTTAATCTGACATAATGTTAACATTAGGGAATGAATTGCCAGCTCAGTTTTAACCAGACCTCTTTTTATTCACCCTTCAGTTATTTTTGGTATAGTTTTGTAATTTATGCAGTCTAAGTACCTGATTGCATATTCAGAGAAGATACTTAGATTTCTGAGCACTGTTTCTTCCTACCACTTATTTGGAGTACAAACACAGACATCAGCTGCTGAAAGTCTGGGTTTAGAGTACCAGCTCCACTCTTTATGGAAGTTCTTGTTTTTCCAAAATGCTGCATTTCTTGGCATTCTCAAAACACAGGAGCCCTCTTCTAAACCCAGTGGAAACAGGCATTACTGCTTTTTTCCAAAACTGTTTGCTAGGTTTATATGCTATAAAATAGTCCCCTATGGTAATCCTACTATTTTTCCTGTGTTCTTCACTCTGGAGTGTGTTAGTGGGTAGTTATAACTTGAGAGCAAGCTTACTGAAATGTATGGGGTTTATCTTTACAGGAATTTCTCATGGAATCAGACATTTTCTTTCATTTATTCTCATTGCTCCTGTGCACTCTCTGAACTGATTTGAAGCACGGAGGAGGAAACTTAATATGGGTGGATATGTTCAGATGTTTTCATTTTATCCTTCTATGCTGTTGTGCCATGGAAATATAAGTATTTTAAGTTGCTCTTCACAACTTAGTCATCTTCAATAACACAAAGGAATTAGACCTAGATTTTCTTCAGCTGCTGAGAGATGATGGTGGAATGATAAGCAGTAAAGATCTTAGTTGCTTTCAACACAGTAATTGCAAAGTCTTGCACATGAGCAAGGCTTCACGCGCTGCTGTTGGGCAGCCGATTCCGGAGGTGACTCTGGCACCTCCTCAGGAGCTGGCATAAATGCTCTGCAATACTTCAGGGCAGGAAGCAGCAAATAACTCTGTGCCAGCCTGAACTGCAGGGGTTGTTGAGATGGCAGAAATTTAATTGCTTGTGCTGGAATCAGGCCAGGAAACAGGGTCAGCTCTCTTGTCCTTTGAAAAGGATTCTGGCACGTCACAGATGCAGCAGCAGCGCTTGGAGTTGCAGCAGAAAATTTTTGCAGCAAGCTTCAATCCCATCCTATACATAGAGGGTTGTCCCTGTACTGAAAAGCCCACCCTGTCACCCTGTTAGCTAAGGATTCACCCAAATAAAGTCAGTGTCTGTCTTCACTAATACCTTTTGCCAAAATCTTGTCTCTTTGGGCTAGGATGAAGGTGTATCTCTGCTACCTCGTTCAGATGCCACTGATGATAGCCATGTGTCAGTTTGTTTGCTTATTTGGAAGGAAAGAAAGGTTGTTGGATACAGAATTGTTTTCAAAACTGCCAAATATCTGTTAGAAGTCTGATAATTCAACAGAAAAAGAGAAATCCTAAAGATGAACTTGACATTAAAACAACATAACCTCTTATTGTCACTGGAAAACATGCCAAGGAACAGAATTTGAATGGGTATTTCCTTCCTGAAAATCTTAATGCTGGGCTTCTCATCACTGATTCTGGGCATTTTGGTCTCTTAATTTTGCTGTGTTGTGACTATGTCAGAATTCTGTTGAGGTTGTTTAGTACCAAACTTTGAACCTTCACTCAAGTCACAGCATATTGTTCTTGAGTGAGAAACAGGATAAGCATAGAAACTCTTCAAAATAAATACATAATTTCACAAAAATCATCATCTGTTTTTAGATGGTTCAGAAGAGGAAGGGAGACAAAATTAATCAAATTAATTACTGTTTGCACATGCTTTGCTTTGTACATTTGGTAAAAGAAAATCGCAATAGTGATTTTAGGCAACTGCTTTCTGGAACATTCTGTGTGCAGCAGACCATTTGTGTCTTAATAATATTGTTATGCTCACAGAAAGCTATCAAATTCCTTCTTTTAGTTCCAGTGTATGTAGCTGAGTTTCCTTATGAGTCAGTGTTCACACAACATCATGTTTCCTTGATAAAAAGCAGGGAAGGACTCATATAAAGCAAGATTAATATACTATTTTAATTGTTGATTTGGAATACATATATATTATATAACATGCGTATACTACATATACACCATATTTGATAAATTAATTCTGTATACTTTCATTAATATAGAATTATAATACGTTACATTATAATATATATGTGTATTTCACCGTGTTTCATCTTCTTCATAGGGGAAGAATCTGGCCTCCCTAGATGCTACAGCAAAGCACTCAATTACCTTATTAGGCTTAAGCTTTCATCTGATTTCTAGATTATTTCACCCATGTGGAAGCCTCAGTGGTTCTATTTAACACAGTGACTTTTCTGCCACTTTTTTTCTCCTTTCCTTCCATGCCTCTGTCTTTATAAAATATTCTTATGGAAGAGACTATTTTATTCATATATGGCCACACCTTCAGGTTTGCCAATCATCTAGGGTAACCAGGATGATGAGCACTTGGGGTTTTCAGCCTGTTTCTTCCTGAGATGTTGGAAACAAACCTGATTGGCAAATGCAAGAGCTCCCTGCTCCTGTGCCAGCTTTCCCAGGGAGCTCACCCTCAGGTTCCCACTCCACCACACAACATGCTTGTATATACAAAGTGTCACATCCATCCTTATTGAAAGAGATAAACCTGGAAAATATAGACTAGCTACTAAGAACTCATAATTATGGAGAACACTTATTAAACACTTGAATGGATACAAGGGGAATACGAACAGGAAAGGAAGTCTGCATAGATTTAAGCAGGTATTCTAATGTATTCCGTTAAAGTGTTATCTTCTATTCAGTGGAAGAACAAAAATCTGAAACCAGGTAATTGTATGTGTACAAAAAACCCACAAAGATCTGAGCAGTTACATAAAAAAATATGGCTTTTGTCAAGTGTTGCCATTTCAGAGTTTTGGCGGGTTCATGCGCTCCCAAGAAACAGGAAAATATCCGCTGTTTAGCTGATACATAATTTTTTTTGGAAGATCCAGATACCATGTCATGATCTTAATTTAACTCTTTACTGGAACTCTTCAATAATACGTTGCTTTGGGTGCTTGTGGCATTGCAGGGATTTAGGTTCTTCATGGAGATGCTTTCAGTGTCTGTACGGGAGACTAATTCAACACTAAAAACAGCAGGGGAAATAAAATAAAACTCTGGGCAGAAAGCTAACTTAAAAACTGGGCTGAGAAAGGCTGGTGGTTTTGTTTCTAATTATGTGCTCTGTGCACTAATTGAGAGAAGATATATGGAGGGCTCACCTTGAAGCAGCATCTGTGTGAAGGCACTAACTGAAGCTCAGAACATGAGAAAACCAAACAAAAAATGAACAAACAAAACCAAAAAAAACCACCCACCCCAGAAATGAGGCCCTTTATACTCGGAGATGACTGCTAAGAGAAGTGCAAAGTATTCAGTAGAAATTTCACAAGGATTTAAAAAATCAAGTATGTGACTGTGAGATAAGGAACTGTGACCTTTATTCTCAGAACTCTACCCTTAAATTAAGCTTAGATTTAACCTTTAACATTGGCCCCTTATGTCACTTTAGCCATTTTAGTTACAATGGCCTATGCTCTGTCTCTATCTATATCTCTTGATTTTCCATAAGAAACATGGTTTAGAATATTATTTTAATAATCATTTAGAACTGATTCATGTTTCTTAATTGATTTCTTGTCCACTTGATACTAAAAACTTTCTATGTTTGAAATGTCTGCTGGTTTTTGTTTTAGAAATTACCCATAACTGGGAGGACCCACCTCCACTGTGTTACCGTCCACTGAACAGAGTGGCCAGTTCAGGGCCATTAAACCCAATCCTGTTTGCCAGGTCATTCTTTTGGAATGATATCCAAGAGGTGTGTAATCAACTCCCACAGTGATTGACAACAGAACGAACAGTGTAATCAGTTACTTTCTATAAACACTCATCATTATTGCAAGTGGTGTTTGGGGAGAAATTGATGCTCTGGTGGGGAAGAGCATTTTGTACTCTTTCTGCCAAGTATCATCATCTTCCTTTCCTGCTTGACATCCAAGGCAATGGCTGATTTTTATCTGCTGCCTTTCAGAGTGCAAGATAAAGCTAACGAGCTTTTTTCAGGAGCTGAAAGTAGATAGTGAGGACTGGATAGAGTCTTGTTCTGTCCGAGAGCTTTTAGATATGCAACCATGCATTATGCTAAATTTCACTGCTGTGCTTGCAGCTTCTCCAAAAGGTATGCCAGAGAGGCCTGCCAATGAGTAATGCCCTTTTTTTGCTATGTAGGGAATTGTTGTTACTTCAATGAGCAGAAATCTCAGATACGTCTAATGAGAAGAGGCACTGCTGGGTCAGTACGCTAGTTTATCATCTCTCACAAAAGTTTAGAAAGACAGATTCTTTTGCATAAGGACAGAACAGATTGCAAACTAAAAGAAGGGATATTCATGGAGAAAACTACCAGAGGCAAATCGATAATCTCACAACAGGAGCCTCAGGGGAGTATTTGCAGAAGTTTTTTCTGTTACTATATTTTACTATTGATTTATCATAATTGAAAAAAGTTGCACATTATATTGTGGACTATGAGGCCAAAGTCTCAAAAACTTGAATCTGGTTGATTGAGATGGAAAGTCACCATTTTATACTTACTTTAAAAATGCTCCATCCTCCCTCCTCTCTCAATTGTTGGAGAGCTAAGTCTTCATGGCCACAAGCAGGATAATAAAAAACTTGCCTGATTTCTGTGTTGCATATTAAGTTGCTAGGGGTGTTTTGGATGGGAAATACACACAGACCAAAAAAAATTGTCATTAACATGAAGTTATTTGGCCTTAATATAAAGAAAGTGTAATACGACTACACAGATCTGTACGTTAGGTCTCATCTGCAGAAATGGAAGTGTGCATGCATGCATGGTTGCTTGTATATAGTGAGGATGTTGTTGCATAAACCTAACTGTGACTGTTAAGTAGAAGCTTATTTATATTTTCACCATGAAAAACCTAGAGAGTCACTGAAAATCCAGTTATAAGTTCTCCCTCACATAATGTAACTTACTGTGGCATATTTCTCTGTTCCAGAGAAATATCTATGGGCTTCATTAGTCAGCATTGAAAGATCTGTGTTTGAGGCTCCTAGGCACCCTTGTGGTACAAATAAAGGTAATCAACAAACTATGGTTTTAAGTAATTGGTTTTGAAATGAAGCTGATGATTCTTACGTGCTGTGAGCTGTCAAGAAGGGGCAACATCCAACTGTGAGGATTCCCATCACTGCTGATGTACTTAAATCTCTAGTGCTGGTGTAGAGAGACTGGTTCAGGGAAAGTGGTTCTGTAAATGGTCTCTGTTCTTACTTTTCAAGAACTGAAGTAGACTCAGATTGGTGTCATATCACAGCTGTCAATGAAAATGACTCACTCACTTCGATCTTGACTCCGAGGAACTGCCCCTTTTTGTAGGAAAATAAGAATTCTCCTTCCCTTCACTCTTCTCTCCAGTCAAATAGTTTTAAAATCAAATTTCCCATGTGTTTATATCCACAGGCAGATTGTTTTCTTTGTGTTTTGAGTCTGTCTTGGCTGCTATAATTACTGCAGCATGTCAAAGGGAATGCAGAATCTCCTGCCATTAACCAGAGGAAGCTATCAATGAGTTTATGTCTCAAGTGTCCTTCAATAGGCAAAGGATTTGAGTCCAGTAGAACCCTATCAACTTTTAACATATCAATTACCACCATTTACGTACAGGAGGCACAAAGGTGTTAATGAAATCCTGGCACTTGTTGAAGTTCATATGAAAAGTCTCATTGCCTGCAGTGGAGCCAGTATTTCACCTAATGTTTAAGGAGCAAACTTAGCTGTGCTAGAGGACTGGACTGGTGTCAGTCCATTCTGGTTCAGCAGAATAGAAGATGTGTTTTTCAAAAAAAATGTGGCTCTGTAGTCAAGAAGAACACTTTGAAAGTTGCTTCTACTTCAGCTTCACAGAAGCTGCACATATTCTAACAGCATAATGTATGAACTCTTTTTCCTCCATTAGTTCAGGGGGTTTTGAGTACTTTGGTTTGAAGAACTGAGGTAATCTCTCTGAGAAGAAGAAGTTAAAATATTTTATCTACAGTGCTCTGAAGAAGGCTTTACTTCAACCAGTGCGGGACTTGCAAGAAACACTGGTTCATTTCAGCTGCTTCCCTCTATTCTCACTGGTGGCCAACTTCAGAGCAAATTGGAAATGAGACTTGAAAAGTTTATTTTCACTTTCTGGAGAAGCACAACTACTGAAAAGATAAAATTGTGATGACCAACTTGGATGGAAAAAAGAGTGGAGTATTTCATATACATCAGAAAAGACCAAATTTCTGTACTGTGATGTTTATAATGTAGAATTTGCCTTTGGAACATCCTGACTAGAGAAACAGAATAATTAGAAGCATTTAGCTTTTATGCTGAAGGTTTTGCATAGTTTTTCTGATACCCTAGTGGGGAGAATGGGTAGGTAGTGGAGGAAGGTCTTCCTACAAAAAGATGTTCTTTGAAGTATTCTGAGGAGGAGATAGTATAATTTAGGGAGTTACAGTAGGGTATTTCAGATTCATTATCAAGTAGTAATAACCCTGATGAGAGACAGTGTGTTACAGAAGGATCACTTTGACAACTGAGTAAATTTTTTTCTGAGATTTTTTTTTTCACCTTCTCTGTCTGGTTTTTTCCATGTTTGATGGGGTTTTTTTTTGTTTTAGGGTTGTTTTTTTTAAGTTTTCATTCATCCTGGAGGATGAACCAAAGACTTTGTTTGTAGCTTTTGCCACCTCATACCACCTGCAGTTCAGAAGGCTACAGGAAGTAGAGCAGGTCACTGATGTTGTCTTAAGACCTCATTTCTTTGAGACATAGTGTCATATAAACTCCACCTATAAAAATTACTGTGGTGTTATTTTAGTTTAGAGTTAATTGGTAAGAATTTTATGACTGACTGGTCTGTAATTTATTTCATTCAAATCCAACAATGGGCATTCTCCCTCTTGCCTAGCCACAAGATATCTTGCTTCACAAAAATGCAAGGAAAACCCATCCAAGACAGTTTTCTGTTCAGAATTTTAGCCACTCTTGTTCACTGCTGTTACCCTAACATGTAGCTAGGGACTACAGGCAATCAATGGACAAAGAGAGTTCTCTTCCTTAAAAGGTATCCCTTCCACCCCATATCGAGTGTCAGGGGACACATACTGAAGTAAAAACACAGAGAAAAATCTCCCTTTTGATGCAACATATGAACTAGGATCTCACCTGGAGGAGAGATCAGGGCAGGGAGCCTCTTATTCAAGGGACTTGACTGCTCTAGGCTGCTGCCTTTCGGGCTGTCTGGCACTTCTGCTGGCATAGAGCAGCTGGAGAGTGGGCCAAGGATTTGGTTTTCTCTCTCACCCAAGCCAGTATCTTTTGGTCACAAGTTATTCAAGTGTTTTAAGCTAAGTAAGATCTTAGGTTGTCGGGAAGGCTGTCTGACACTCTACCTCTTCAGCTAAGTGGCAAGGTAGTAGTACCAGCACAAGCCATGCTAACATTTCGTAATTGGACTTTGAACATACACACAGCTGGAGAAACTCAGGCTGGCAAGACTGGGAATTTTCAATTTTTTTACTGGCATTGTGCATGCTGTAATCTGCAGTGTCTGGCTAGCTGAGGGAAACTTAAATGGATTATTTTCAAGAAGTACATTTTCACGGTCTGGCTGTCAGCTGCCTCCTGATAGGATTTAGTCAGGAGACTCACTGCCAGTCTTTTAGAGACTAACCTTCAGAGCATACATTGGGCTAGCTCGTAAATTGCAAGGTTAAGTTCCACATTTCTCCATTACCCACACCCAAAGGTGCTGTATATAATAGTTCTGTCATTGTGAAAACCTGATGGGGACAAACCACTTCAAGCATTTCTCAGAAGGTGTATAGGGAAAATAACCTCAGTATCTGCAGACACCCATACACAAACACATGCTAACTTGTAGCCAGTCCTTTCTCTTATTTAGTTCTTGTAGTTAAAGCTAGATAGGACAATGACTATGGGAAGGATTATTTTATGATAATTGCACTGGAATTTTGTTGGCTCTAGTATTGAGGCTTGGAAAAAGTCTCAATAAAATCAGAAATCGTTCAAATGAGTTCTTGCTCATGCAAAGGTAGCAAGATTAATCTAGCTGTCATCTTCTGGGAAGCATTAGGAAAATCAGCCAGAGAAGCCTGTGCTGTTGTAGCTCCAGTGCCAATGCTATCTTTCTTGAATGCCCTTTGTAGCGAGAGTATTGGCAAAATTTAATCTTGGTGAAAAAACTGAAATTAAACCAGGGAAAATTTCCATCAGCATCCACCCAAGATATCTTTTTCTTTTTAAAATGGACCTTTCTTCAGTGTAAGGTTCAATTTCAGCCTGGAAAGAAATGTTTCATTTTGCACTACTTACAAGAAAAGCTGAAGGAATGAAGATGTGGATATCCAGAAGTGATCCTCTGATATCATCTTCACTGATTCTACCAGTTAGCTCTACTAAGGACAGCAACAGTGTTCCCTGTCCCTGCACTCAGCAGGTATTGTGGAGAGGAAGATAAGGTCATGCAGGGGTGAAAGATGTTCTCCACCATTCCAGTCAGTGCTATTCCATTACCGTACAGCATTAGCAGAGGTTTTTAGTCCTCATATTTGAGCTTGCAAGCAGTAGGTAGGAGACTGAATTCTTTCACCAGTTATCTGAACACTGATTTACTAGCATTCAAAATTAAGTGTATGGAAAGCCTCCTTAAATTAATGAGACTTTTAATAGAGTGTAAATATACTGTTAATCATGTACTTAAGCAACCTCTAAGAGTGCACACCCAAAGAACACATTAAGGCTTGCCTAAAGATAAAGGATGATTTATGCTATGGAAGATTTGATCTGAAAAGCACATAGGGCCTTCTTTAAAAAAAAAAAAAAGAGGGACCAAAAAACCCTTTAAAGTATTTCATAGGGAAATAATACTTTGGTAATCACCTCTGCTCTTTACCTGATTATGGATTATTTGCGAAGATCCTTCCCTGCTTATTCGATTTGTTTGAGTAGGCTTTTATAAAAATGTCTGGACCACAGTATTTATGTGTTTCAGCAATGCTTTTCACATGCATTTGAAATGCAGAATCATTACTGTGTACAACATGTTTTTCAGACAGTAACAATTAATTTCTACGGCCAGATGTGAAACTCAGGGAAAAAAAAATAGTCATAATGGATGTACTTGCAGGAATCCCCTTTCTCCCTTAGCTGTAATAGAACAAATGGCACTGAGATAATACTGGAATTGTTTGCCTTTTCCATGAAGCCAATATGAAGATTAAAGTACCATCTGGCTTTCTGAAAACTAAAGTTAGAAAACATCTAGCTTGAAAGAAAAAGCAGTTGGATCCCTGTTGAGTGGACATTTTATATGTAATTTAACTTTGCTCGTCTCCACTCAAAGTTCTAACCACAAATAAGCACTCAGAGCTTTTCCCTCTTCGTAAGAACACCCTAATAGAAATTTTTCAAAGTACCTTTTCCTGGAGGACTCTGATAACCTTGGATCTATTCATGTATTTATGCTCCAGTTGCGTTTAAAGACGGAACCTGAAAAGTAAGTCTGGTTGGATAATTTCATAATAAGGGTTCTTTTTCTTTGTGAAATAGTAACCTTTTCAAAAATATTGTTTTAAAAGTTTCCAGCATTACTAAAACTTCACTTTTTGCACATTTATAACAATTTTGCTATGGCATTTTAACAAATCTTTTTACTTAGTATTACTTTTAGGAGCTTAAATAATTTTTGCAACCATTACAGAAAAAAAAATAATTTTAAGTCATGCTTCATCTGTGAAATACATTTTTTCATTAAATATTTACAAAGAAATTTAGATAAAAAATGAGCATTTTATATTAGAAAGAAATTCCACAGAAAAAATAAAATGAAGCTGTTTCAAGCTCTACGAAACAAAATTGGTTTCAGGGATTTTTTTGTAAATTAAATTAGTTTTTCTTGGATTTTTTTTCTTGTTAGCAGCTCATCTAAAAATTTCTGTTGATAATAAACAGAGAGTAATTTTTAGGGAAGATTTCATCTGAAAGAATACTCCAGGACTGTTAGTGTTGAAAATACTGTGTCTACTTTTTTTCCAGGCAGCATTACCACTGTCAGAATCAGAAACCCACTTTCATTTGATTACTTTTGTATAAAATTTAGCCTATAAACAAGCACACGCAGGAACTGCCCCTTTTTTCCCTCTATCCACCCCCTCAATGTCAAAGCTGCTAAAAAAGTATCTCCAGGTCTTAAAGCAAAATATTTTCATATTTTGATCTGGAAATCTTCCTTTAGTTTGGGCTTCCTGCATTAAAAAAAAAAAAAGAAAAAAGCAAGTAAAATAGCAGGTAATAGGATGGTCCAAATCTCAAGCTTCCTAGAGTTTTTCCCCCAGCCACAAAAGGGATTGTCCTCCTACCAGCTTTGACTGGATTATTTGGGCTGGTTAGAAAGCGTAACTGATGGACAGGGAAGTCTGTTTTAATAAGGCGCTTTTTTGGAAATATTTAAACCTCAAAATCCAGTGGACATCCACTGATTTCAGTTCCTTTCTGAATGAACTCAGTGCCCCTTTGGACCAAGCAAACTTCAAATGGCTTGAGGAGTCTTTGAGGAGCAAACCTTGCTTTTCCTCTTGTGTTGTCTGACCACCGGTGCTGGATAAAGCCCACTGTTGTTACCCTGAGAACCATCTGATAGTAATATATCAGTGCACTCCTCATGTGACAGTGCAGATGGCTTTGGTGCATTTCTGCTTTAAAAAAAAATACCTAAAAGATACTTTTTAGCTGGACATTTTCAGTAAAGGCCTCCTGATTCAGTCAGTGTATGTGACCTTTATCTAGAGAGAACGTAAGGCTGAATTTGGGATTTTGTTGTTTAAAGATTTGAGCCCCTTTTTTGTCTTTGGAGCAGTTTTAAAATTATAATTTAGCAAAGCCTGTAGTTATTGCTGTGTGCTTCAGTCTTGGCTAGCTGAGTTGTATTTAGCAAAATCTGTAAAATAAAATTCTCAAAGCTCAAACTCATTGAGATATTCATCTTTATGCATGAATTTAGGAAAGACTACCAGTGAGGTTTGGTTTGAATAGTCACTGTTGAGCAACGCTGGGAAACAGCCAAGATATGGGCACCAAACACTGATGTGTATAATTTCAAAGCCATTTCAGAAAACTGTCTGTAACTATTGTCTCACCTTCACTGACTGTAAAAATGAGAACGGTAATGTTTGCCCAAGGCAACCAGAGTTTTGAATATTAATTTATATTTGTAAAACATGTCAATGAGGTAAGTCACAACACCATTTGACCATGAATATGCAAATACACATAATCCTGTGTTTTCACACGTAACAAAAAGATGTAGACAAGAAATCCTTTCTTTCTGAAATACATGAGCTTGTTTTCATTAGGCAAACTGCATAACACAGAACTATCAGCAGCAAGCTGTGTTGAGATTCCACTTGCCATTTTATTTTGATCAGTACAAGAATATGGTTTTAATATGCCTTGTGATTTCCTTTTAGATAAAACACTCCAGCCAGTTTATATCATAATTTCTCCTGTAATGTTTTAAAATAAAACTACTTTTCTGTCTGAAGAAAAATGTGCTGTTTTATACTTTTCCCCTTTGTCTCCCCAGTGCATAGTTTGGGACTGGGATTCCAATGGAAAGCATGACTTCATTGGAGAATTTAGCTCAACTTTTAAGGAAATGCGAGGCGCTATGGAGGGAAGACAGGTAAGTGGAAACCACCCAAGCAATCTCAATATGTAAGCTCTGTAGAGAGTTCCCCAGACAATCCTGTCATAAAGCAGGTGGCATTGACTCATCATCTCCCAGAATTTAGTTGTTGTGTTGATCTCTCCCACAGGTTTTACTGTTACCTGGACACGATAATCTGAAAATATAAAAAAGCATTTGTTCCTGTACTTTCATGCCTGAAATGCTTAAGGTCTTTTTCTAGTTCCCATTCCACAGGCATTTCTTTCCACTAAGATTTATTTCCTTTGAGCCCAAGCACATGGTTTCCATGAGGCGCTGTGCTGCAAAGCAGATTCCCATTCTGGCTACTCAAAGCATTTCCCTGCTGGCCGAAAGGCCTCTATTGGGTGAGGGTCATTCTCTGTCTTTTTCCATTTCCCATGTGCTGCATTCATTGCTGCTAGCTTTAACTAGAACCCATCATGATGAAACTAATTGGTTTTCTAAGTATTTCATGATTTACAGTCCTAAGGGAAAATGAAATTGTTAGCTTATCAATAATTTCACTTCTTTATGTCAGCCTGATCTTTTCAAATTGCAGTTGATAGTAATTATTTAATATGATAAGTGATTTGGCATATCTAATTCCAGAAATTGTCACTTTCTATTATTACTTACTTCTAAAGGTGTTAGTTTTGATAAATTCTCTGAGGGGGAGTTAAAAATGTTGATCCTGCAGATAATTTGTATTCATTGTTCCACGGTTGTTGCGATTTCAACCCCAAACACAAATGCCTAATAAGCTTTATCTGGGCTTTATATTAAGGTTCTGTTTATAACATGTTAGTAAAAACATAGCACAGAGTCAGAAGGTGTTTGATAAATGGTAAGCCGTCAGTCTATGCCATATGTCAAGAAACATTTATGGCTCTTCTAGATGTTTTCTATTGAAGTTCTCAGAATACACTAAAGTTTGGCAAATGCTGCTCATGGGTGTAAAATACTGCTGATATGTATCAGTCATGTATTAGTCCATTATAAATAACTTCTGAACACAACCTGAGTGTAAATGAAACCCTGTTTTGCTCTCTCAAATCAAGTCTGAGGATCAAAACTTTTATCAAATAAAATTTGAGTGAAAATAAAGAGGTAAACAAATCCCAGAATTAATAACATTAACAAGGCCAGTGATGTGAGAGCACTCCAAATTTGTGTACAAATACCTGTGGCTCAGGAAGAGACTGTGTGAGAGTGGAAAAGGGTGTGTATTTTCAATGTAAATGTCTTAAAACCACATCATGGTCCTTCCCAGGAGACAGCTTGTTGGCCAAGACAAGAACCTCGCAGTCCCGAGTGCCAGGAAGGGCTCTGCAGGATAAACTACGTATTCTTTATTATGATGGAGGAACAGTGTGCTTTTTTTCATCTTCAGCTAGCAAAAAGGATAATTACTCTTTTACAGGCATAAGAAGTTAATACAGCCATTTGTCAGTTCTTGTTCTAGGCTGTCACTGCAGTATCAGAGTGCTGTCCAGAAATGTTTTGATGTTGCCCTATGCTGTAAGTGCCTGAATCTTGCTCTTGCAATGGGCCTGCCATTTGCCACTCTGCAGGTTGTCTTTTACCTGTGACCTTTTACCTGCAATCTTCCTCCACACACCTAAGGCATTTTGCCTTTTTTTTCTTCCTTGTTCCTCTCTTTCTGTTGTGGCTGTGCAGTTATTCTGTGGACTTGCACCTGCAAAACCCTGCTGTTGGTACAGATAATTCTCATGGGACACAATTACCAATGGCGGATTCAGGTTCCTTTCTCCTCTTTTCTAATCCTTGTTTTGTAGCCTATTCTAGAGGAATGCAAGATTGAGTGGGTAAGATAGTAAGTATTAGTCATTTAAGTGGCTGATAAATAGTGGTACAAAAATATAAATGCCCATGCTAGATGGCTCTTGCCCCTGATGAAATCAGGGTTTGGTGAGCACTAATAGCATGATAGACAAGAACAAGCAGTAGGAGTTTGAGCAGGTCCTGGTGGAGATGACATACTTATGGAAAACAATACTATAATCACATGTTGTACCGGAGAGGTCAGTTGTGTGGGAAGTTGTGTGTCACTCGGCTGCAGCCAGAATGCAATTTCCCTTTCCCTTTCTCTCTCTCCCTGTCCCTCCCTCATCCTATCTCATTTTTCTCTGCTCTGCAGAAAGAACCATTGCTGCTGAACGCAGTATATGCCATTGTCTGTGGACCCCATAAAAACATCTCAGTGCATAGTTTATGTCAACATCCTTTGTGCAACATTAAGTAATGTGATTAGCAGTTGTCAGTTCTTTTCTTTAGTTTTAGTCTCCCTAAAGATGCCGCATTTGCAATGGAGTGTTTACTTTGAATAAAGAGGTTATAGTGAACCTTGAAGAAATTACAGAGAAGGAAGGTGTTTTGCCTTCAAGTAGATGTGTTGCTAGCTATTTCTGATAAGGAAGGTCATATCAGAGAAATGTAATTATATGTGGGTGGGGAGATGAGTAGGTTAAATATAGTTCTTTGTTCCTAGAAGAGACCCTTTCATAGCCTCAGACCAGAAAATGTTGTTCTCTGTGTAACACTCCTTTCAGTCAGAGGAGTAAAACTACGTCTTTCAGCCCCTGGTGTTAGCATTCTTTCACAAAGCGTCACAACAGTGAGTGTTGAGTGTCGAAGAGGAGGACCAAAACCTGGAACTTCATCTCAGATGCTGTGGATGCCCCTGTTAGAGTTGCTAAGGAGATGCAGTGTAGCTTCTTTTTCTGGTTATATTTTCTTTTGTGCAGTAGACTTTACAGCCAGCTACAGTAAACTGCTACAGTTCTGTCAAAAGGTAATCAAAATACCTTAGTGATTGTCAGCCAGGGTTTTTCACTTTCCCAGGAAACTGGAGAGAATTGGGAGGAGCATTCATCATTGATAGGGTATCCAGGAACTTTGCTTAAGCTTCAGCTGCAAATCTGTGTGGTTTTAAAGGAGGCTACACCAGTGGCACAGATCTCCATCTCTGCCCATCAGCATTGTCTGTACTGGTTGGAATCAGCAATACAAGTTTTCATAAATGCATTACCCAGTGAGAGTGGGAGTGCCATAGTTTGTGCTGGTGAGCAGGACAGACCGTGTGGCATCTGTGAGCTGCTAGTGCTTCTCACCATTTCACCAGCTCACCTCATCTCTGGAGGAGTTGACAAGGATGCTGAAGTTGCCTTTTAATTGTACGTAGTTCGTCCTTCAGAAAGCACAGAGCATTCTGACCCATTCTTCAACCTCCCCCTCTAAAAGATATTTTTGTCTTGTAACCAATCTATCAACTGCTACAGAACCACTTGAGATGGACAGAATGGATATGTGTCCCCTGCTTACTTACAGGAGGCGGTGGTCCTTCTAAGACTGTTCCATCCCTGGGCTGTGTACTGATTATCCCAAGTTTTGAGTGGCGATGAGCTTGCAGTCAGCTTGCTGGCTTGCCTTGGCTGTGAGATTTCTCAGAAATGTGTGTTTGAGACCAGGCATCGTTTAGATAAATGCTGTGAATCTAGCACTGGCATCTTCTGAGTGGTTAACCCAGTACTGTGTGAAGAGAAGAGAAAATTCCTTACCTGAATGAGATCACTTGTTTTGATCAGAAGTGGCATAAGTTGTTTATGAATTTCTTTTCTGAATGTGGTATGTGTTGGGTGAGATTCACAAATCTTGAATTATGACTCCTTCAGAGTGTTAGGTGCTTCTCCCTGACTGAGAGGCCTGAATTCTGGGAAAACTTGCTGGTCTTCTGTTTTAAGAAGACTTTCTGATCATGAACAATCTCAGGATAATAACTTTATGTGCTTCTGTTCCATAAAAATTACCTTATGGTCACAGACTGTTATGTTCTGACACCTAGCCTGTTTTCATACAGACCACCAATAAAAAATGGCACAAAGACATCCTCTTGTTCAAATTCACATCTGAAGCAACCATTGCATGGACCATGTTTTAGTGGTGAACTTGGTGGTGCTGGGTTAACAGGCGGACCTGATGATCATAGAGGTCTTTTCCATTCGGCAATTCTGTGGTTTCTAAATCTTCTGTTAGCACTTTCCACCATTCCAAACTTCATTATTACTTCTTCATCATAATCTTGACACAAAAAAAACCCCACAGTAACAATAAGTCTGCCCCTATTTATGACATCTTTTTAAGTGAAATACTAATAAATACTCTGAGTTTATTGTGTCTTATGATTTCTTCCAATAATATATATATATATGTTTTTAAAAAGGGTTTATAGTGGCAGTTTTTAAGGTGTTCTAACATTAATCTATCAAGCATATTTAAACAGGACTAGAAGAAGCTTGAGATTATATAAAAGTAAATACCATTAAAGCTTATCATAGCTGAAAGGAGGAATCCTCTACTAATGAGAAAAAAAATGTCACTTTTTTGTATTTTTATTTTTAATCAAGGCAATAAAGCCAGAGGGATTTGAGAGAAAAAAAAAATCAGGGAAATCACCTGGATCCCCATGCAGCACAGGAGTTACGTAAGGGAAAAATCTGTTCCTGTATTACATAAAACATGGACATGTGTGCATTCGCAAAAGGAAAGAGGAGAAAGAAACCCTGCTGTACTTCCCATCTCCACTGACATTCCCACAAGTTCAGGGTGTTATTAGAGAGGGCCTTTGCATCTGGTAGCTCTTCAGATGACTGTGCACAGTGAGACCTTTTAAGCTCTTGGTATTGGGCCAAGGCCTTTATTGACACCAGGGGACAATTCCATGAGTAGTTGTATCAGGAGACAGCCCAGTTCACCCAGGACTGCCTGCAACACCAGCAGCTGCTGCTGGCCCCAGACAAGGCAGCAGAGGCCTCAGTGGAGGGTGCAGCCACACCAGGAGCCTGGCAAATCCCTGTGAGGAGGCAACCATTGGTACAGCCTCAGAAGTGCAGGGGAGGCTGGGGACCTTGGCTAGGGAAACAAGAAATGCTTTAATTTCCACTTCATTCCCCAGGGACAAGTTTCCAGAGGAAATCTCTGATACTGATTAAAAGCAACTCTTCTCCCCATGGTGGATGTATTTCTGGGACAAAAAGAGAAAAAAACCAAAACAAAACAGTCCTGTCTTCTTGCCTAGAGGGATGGCAGGAATAAAGTAGCCTTTCATGTGGGAGGAGACTCAGTTCACATAAAAGTGGCTCGTTTGTCTTGAGGCATCAGAAAGAGACAGTGCAGGATATAATGCTGCCTGCTATTGATTGGGGTTTTTGCCCCATCCTTTAGACTGTGGTGCCTCTTTTGTCATTTACAAACTGTACAATTTGTTGCAGCAGCTGAACAGGAAAGAAGAGAGAAACCAAAGAAGTGCAGGGGAGGCAAGAGAACATGTTACTGCTCACACAAGCTATACCACAAGCATACAACAAGCAACATAAACTCTCTAGCCCTTTCCTCACAGGCCTACCCAATGTCCTGGTGTGCAAGGACTGTCCCAGAGAAAGCAACTGCTATCATTTGTCTTGCCTTAGTGTACATGAAGCTCTCTTGGCACCTTCAGTTCTTTCTCTGAATAGCTTGTGCCACAGACTGTCCAAATTTTGGTTCTACAATGGTTGCCTTCATTTAGTCACCTCCACTCCCCTTTGCTGGTGTGTGGCATAAGCGGCTGCATTGTTTGCTTTTTGCTCTCTTTTGAAGGTTTTATGAGAGAAGGTTTGGAAAGACAGCATCCTTCACTCCAAAGAGTAACATCTCCCACTGAGGGCTGTCTTATCTCCTCATCACAGGCACAAGAGGATTGGGACCTTGTCAGCATTAGTTCAAGCTAAACTGAACTAAATTAGCCTGATTGAAGAATAGCTGAAAGGAGTTTGTTCAGAAATTTTCCACACAGTGGTTTAAATTTAAGTGTATAAAAGAAACACCAACACAGTATAGTCTTGGGAGTCCATTACAAACATTTGCAACATTACTTAAATTAACAGTAGATAGTTTAAAACCAGATTGCTTTCTGTTTCATATTCTCTGTGTTGTTTGACAGGGAAAGAGCTTGCACAGCCCAGAACTGTCAGACATTTGGAGGAAATGCTAAGTGACTTTCAGAATGACGAATCCGAACTTCACAATGTTTACCATTAGTGTCAGATTGCAGACTATTGCGTTAGCTTCCTCTCAACTGAAAAGTTAATTTAAGAGCAAAAATGGATCGATAAAAAACAATGTCAGATACCAAATCAATACTGGGAATGTAGGAACAGACTGGAAATTGAGGTTGGCCTCAACAGTGCGAGCAAAATATTTGAGAATTGTTTCTCGTTATTACTTACCTGCTTAGAGCTGTATTCTGAACTTTGTTCTCATTATAAAAGCTGGGCATATAGTAAGACCTGTATAGGAAATTTCCTTCAAATGATGCTTCAAATGATTGTTACATCTTTAGCTTGAACTGTGGGAATTGCCAAGGTCGGAACTGGATCTTGATGGGTAAGTGAAGATTGAGTTTTATGTAAAACAGTCTTACTGGCTTTTTTAAGCCTATGAACTGGGAAATGTCTTCTCTCTCCTCTCTTATTCCCTTCTCTTCTTTATACTATCATCATCAGATTTAATAAGTGCAAAATTGTTCTTTCTTTCTGTTTTCCTACTTCCTGTAAATTTTCTAATCTGTTCTTTCCTTTGCTTTACTGTCCATATAAGCCAATAATGTTAGTGACTTGCACATAGAATATTTAAATGAGCTTTAGGTAGTTACTGAGAATTGTTATCCATACATCTCAAAATGCTTTGCAAGGTAGGTGAACATTCATAATTGCATTTTACAGCTAGCAAAGGGAACCTGAGAGATTTTTTTCTCCCCTCAAGTAATGTTTTATGCCACTTTGGTCCTTATTTATTGTAAACTTCTTCCATAAATGAATACCATGAAAACATTTTTTTCAGGCTTGAATAATCCTTTCCTGAGGAGACAAATTATGTGCATAGTATATGGCTTCATATAGGTCAGGCTCTGTTTAAATACGTACATTGAAAAATATTCATGTTGGAGGATGCTAAAATTACGGAGGTTCAACCTTGGATTTTCAGGGGAAAGCTACTAGACCTCTCCAGTGTATTTCAGTGTCAAAGGGAGGAACACAAATCCTGTCCCCTATTTTTTCTTTCTATTTGATATATTACAGTGTATGTATAATATACAGACAGCATGATTTCTCTGTAGGAATGCTTCCAGTAAGTGTGGGGACAACTGTGTGTTAAACCATTTTGCCTGACAGCAACCTATCAAGATGGGAGTGGGCAGTGCTTTTGCCTTGCTCTCAGACCCAAATACGAGCTTATTGCACTCCAGCGTTGTGTCACAGAGCACTCTCTTTGCTTGGAGAGAAGGGCTTTTATTCCTTGGGCCTGACTGCTTCTCTTGAGTGGAGAAGAAATGTTTACAGAGGATTTCCCCTGAACACGAGGGCCTGTATCTGCCTGTCTTCTCAGTTGGAAAATTCGTTTCACAAGACAAATAACTGAGCTGTAGGCTAGCTGGGAGAGCAAGCAGATGTGCTTCCTGCAGTTGGAACTTTTTTTTTGTCTTTTCCCATTCTTCACTGTCACCTGTCTCCATTTCACAATGATGAAAAATACCCCTCCTCTCCTGTGCAGAAATGGTCTCATATTGCTCCGAAGCCAGATGTTTTGCATTCCCTTTTTTTGATGTTTGACAAAATCTCTAAGTCTGGAATACTTCAGAGACATCCAAATAATTGCTGTTAAGCAGTGGTTTAAAGCTCAATGAAATTTCTGGGGCTGAGCATAAAGTAAAAATAGGTTTTGATGCTCAAACACTTTGCTAGGATATATCACGTATGGACCTCACTGTAGACAAAGTATTGTAACACTTAGGAAGGTTTTCATTGTAGACAAAACACTGTAACACTTAAGACATGTTTCATTTCAAAATTTCATAGTAGAGATTTTTAGATAATAGATCATTCTGGTTCCTTTTGGAATTGTATTTCTTTCTGTTACCCAGCATCACATGTTTTGTCCCCACACTTGGAAACAGCTCTCTGAAGGAAAATAGTCATGGTATTAACCTTATTAACAGCATATTACAGATAAAAATCTTTATATACAAGTGCCAATAGACACTTGCATGTACAAATGTACATTTTACTCCTGCAGTAAGAGGCATGAATAATATTGCAGACATGAGAGGTGAGGGTCTGAAAGCTTGGCCTTATCACGCTGCCTGAAACCAGAGGAAGGCAGAACATTTCAAGTGGAAATGATTAAGAACCTGGGAGATGTTATGATGAGAACAAGGAGATGTGTTTCAGTAACAAGGTTTTACTGTTTTGCTGTAAAATTGACTATCTGTAAATAAAACTATGAAAAAAAATCAAAAAGGAATTTTGTTATATTCTTAGGGATAAATTTCAAAAGTATCAGTAGTTAGCTCCATCTTTGTGAACATTTTACTGATTTTCTTAACTTTTTATTTTGCTATGAGACTTAAAGGAGAAAGCGAGATGATTGCTGACCAGAATTTTTCCGATCACGAGTTTAATACAAAATTCAGTGTTACTGTGACAACTACATTAACTACAGTTTTGTAGTTAATACAATGCATCAGATTGCTCTCTGCAATGTTTTCGTTTGTATTAAGTTCCTTCTTTTTTTGTCCTCTTAAACGATCTCAAAAGATCATCAATCTTGCTTATGTAACACCTGAAACTACAAGACTGGAAGATGACAACAAATGAATCTGGATGTCTCCCTTAGTGCCATGTCCACATGTATATGTTCAAAGACTCATGTTTGCCCTGGGCCTTTTTCTAGTAATTGTTTCCTGCATAGTTAACAGTTTTCTTTTTTTTTCCTCTCTGTGCGCCATTATCTGTTACGATTTAGTCAACTGTGGAAATCAGGCAGTGCAGTTTTTGTTAATTATTCAATCTATACATAAAATTTTCCTGCAGAGAGTGACTGCTATTTTTTTCATAGGTACAATGGGAATGCATTAACCCCAAGTACAAAGCAAAGAAGAAGAACTACAAGAACTCAGGCATTGTCATCCTTAACCAGTGCAAGGTAAATGTGTGTTTTGCTCTTTGTTTCTTTACTAAGCTCTCAGTGATATATTTTAATGGTGCTTGGAACAAAGTGGAACTGCCTGTAGAATAGCAATGGAAACTATCCCCTACAAAAAGTAAAGTCAAGCACTTGAATCTCAAAAGTAAGTCGACTGTCCTCAACTCTCGTTACATTTCTCTTGCCCTGTCCCTGCAGTTGTACAATGGAAAAGATGATACTAAACTCAAACACCTGAAGACTTGCCAACTTCATGTGTATCCCTTTTAAGACTTCCATTATTTCTACAAAATTGCTCTTGTTCCTCCTAAACCAACAGCAAAATTTCCACTGACTTCCCACCAAGAAGAAGTTGGTTCTACTTTTTATGTGAATTTTCCTTTCTGTAGGTTTAGAATTTTGATATTTTTTCTGTTTATAGTTTTGTTTCTGTCTCAAACTGTATTTAATGATTCCTTCCTTTACCTTATTTTCAGTTGTCCCCTCTCCTCCTTCCAATTTATTTTTTTCAGGCAGTCCTCTTATGTTTTATCAGTACACAGCTAAGTTGAATGTCTTGCTTTCTTGTCTGCAGATACACAAGATGCATTCTTTCTTAGATTATATCATGGGAGGCTGCCAAATACAGTTTACAGTAAGTGTCTTACTTCTCTAACTTGTTTTGAAGAAAGGGAATCCCCTTAGATACCAATTCATTACTTTCAGAGAAATGATTCTTACATGCCATTCCTTGGTAAATTATTAAGTTCTTCTTGCAAAATGTATTAAGGGCCAGTCTTCCTTTCCAGAATGAGTGCTCTGTTAAAGCAAGTTTTTTCCCCTGAAATAGTGCCATACAGAAAGTCACACACAGAGAGATCCAGCCAGGGACTTTTATCTGTCAGCCTGGAGTAAATGCTGGTGTTTCGTATCTCAGTCGTAGCTACCAAGTAAGATGGCACTACAGGGGGACGCAGTTCTAATTTAGAGTGTACTCAGAAGCTATTCAGTTCAAGGAACAGGGTTTAAAAGAATTTGCAGGGCTCTTCATAAACAGAAATACAGTTTTTTGCATTTCCAGTTAATAAATGTAGAAACATTTAATATGTGTGGGTTTGATCTTTTTTTGTATCATGTATCTAAAAATTAATATACTTAATACCATGTGATATGATATGATATGATATGGTACGATATATCCGTTTTTCCCATAGCATAGGAATACGGATTGTGGCTCAGTTCCAATCTGATTTATGTGACTTCTAATTCATGCCAGCTAAAGGACTAAAATCTAATGCACCAAAGTAATATTCTTCTGCTGGAGATCTTTTCTTTTCCTGTAGCTTCCTGCCCTATTTCTCCTCCCACATATAAAGTATCAGACACTGGATGCTACTGAAATGTTCCATTTCACATTTTCCAGGCAAGCCTTAATTTTCCAGAAAGATTTGACAAAAATAAAAAGGTGGGGTTTTTTTGGTTTTTTTTTGGTGCCCGAAAGTTCCAGCAGCAGCTATAGACAGCACTGGATCGTCTTCTTGTGTACAGATCAGCTTTTTGAGGTGTTAAACGTGGACTTTTTCTGTACACATCACAAACTCATTGGATAACACCCAGAACTGAGGACTCTGTTCTGGTTTTGAAGGAAATACCTTTTGCAGTGGACAAAGATCTTTATAGTTGTCTTCTCTCATATAAAGCATACTGTGTAATTACCTCTCTGCCTTACCCAGCTACTTCTTCTTTTATCCCCATGTGTCTGCAATGCACATTTCTCCCTCAAGTCTGAAACTTGGCAATCACCAGAAACCCCTTTAATTTATCTTTTCTGACATTTCCTCCCTAAAATATGACTGGAAGAACTCAATTATCAACTGTGTTCGAGGTTGTTATCAGAAAGACATTAATGTCTTCATCTAATGTTTGAAAGCCTTTTCTTATCAGGGCATGTGCTTAGGCACATGCAAAGACCAGTTAATATGCATTTCCCACAGCTCCAGCTCAAAAACAGGAGCACTGCCACCATTAGAAAATGTCTAGGGATTTGCATATTCAGTTAAGTTACAGCTGTGCTTTTCAAACTCTCTCTGATTCCTTCTAGCTGTTTTCCAATGGAAGAGGGAGTTCTTAATCAGTGCAAGGAAGGGTTATGCCAATTTGCTTGCCTTTTATTTACTTGTCACAGGTTTCTTATTAGTAGGCTGTGAAACACAAGTTTAAAAGTGGTGGGGCAAATGGGTTAAAGTGGATAGCATCTCTTCTACTACATTTTACTATATTTCGTTTTACTGAAATGAAACCAAACAATTGGTAATAGAAAGCTTAAGTAAGCTCATCTGCAACGATGGGCAGTGAGGACATAAAGGAAAAGGAAGATTCATTATACTGTGAACTGCAGAGATCCCTGAATTACTGTTGCCCTCAATGGCAGAGCAATGTGTAAACTCATCACTGTCAGTTTTCAACCTGCACAGACCCAGGGTAAGCCATTGTGGTGTCTCTGTACCTGCAGCTCTCTGCATGCATAACCTACTGGTTCCACCTAAACATCATCACAAACTGGCTCTCCACACATTTTCCTTCACTTTTCTTCCACCAGTCCTCAGTATTATTGCACAGACTGGTTGTGAGATGTGTTGCTGTTTTCCAAAATGAGTTCACTGAAACAAAAATTTCCAAACTCATTTTGGAAAAACAAAAAAATGTTTTTCCAAAATGAGTTCAGTGAGTGGTCACTGAAACAAAAGGGTGCAGCCTACTGGGGAGATATTCCATTCTCCCTTGCTTTCTGCATGCGTCATAGAATCTCCTCTTCACATAGTCCTAATTTGATTAATTCAGACCACTGAAACAGAGGAGGCCTATTCCTTGGACTTCCCCAGATTTCCTTTTTTTTTTAACTGTTGTGGATTTGGGATTGTTTGAAACTCTCCTGATATGTGTATTCTTGTTGTCATTGTCCTAATATTAATGACAGTTCTGTTGAGCTCGTGCTGTGTACAGGCAGTATGATACAACTGGGATTTCAAAGGGCACTTGCTGAGGGAGGGAAACTGGGATGCTAAATGCACATTTGATAACAAGAAGCTGTAGTATGATGTACCTGCTAATTTAAGGTATAATGAAAGCCTTGGTAACATCATGCTGTGTCTTCTTGGGATGCTTTGTATCTTGATTGTAGAAGTTAGAAAGAATATTTCTGAAAAATGAAAGTAAACTTTTCCTTTACTTTAAAACCAGTTATTAAGAAGCTTTCATCTATAGAGATCACCAGTGCTGATTCCAGACCTCTATTTTTATGCCCAGCTTATTGCCAAACACTGTATCTCTTATCAGACAGTGTACCCTGCTGCAGAAGAAATGTTCAGAGGTTGGCAGTGCAAATGGGTCTGTAGTCAGAAGACATTTCCATCACTTTAGGAAATACAGCAGAAAGGATGTGTAACATGCATAAAAGGAACTGTAATAGAAAGATATATTGGACAGATGCTCTCTCAGGCAGGTCACGATATTGGGCAGCCTGATTTGTTGCTGACAGATCTAGCAGGAGGTCCCAGCTATGTAGGATGTTTTGAGTGTAGTGAAAATCACCTTTTTACGAGTGTGAGGGGAAAAAAAAAGAAGCTGGTACTGAGTGTAGTTATTGCTCTGTTATGCTGTTATTTAGCTGAGGGAAGATGACTGGTACATTGGAACTGATACATTTAAAGATACACTGATAAAAATCACTGTAAGATTTTACAGTGTAAAATGTATGCACTGTAAGAAAGATTCCTTCCTTGCTGCCCAAAGATAAGCTCAGTTGTGATATTAACGTAACTTCTGTCATATATTAACTTACTTTTACAAATCCTTATCTGATGTATTTGCACAAGACCTTAGTATTGTTGAGTAATACTAAAGGAGCAGAGCTCTGCATTGTTATTTTGAAATCATGGCAATTTACAGGGGTCATCTTTCTTATAAGTCCTCTCTGTGGGAGTCAAACAGAGATTTGGATCAAATTCAAGCACACTGCATCCAAGTACAAATATTCATAAATTCTTCATCAAAGGAAATGAGGATTTTTTTTTTTTACTTATCAGCAGACCTCTACTGCAAGGACCATTTCCAAAAGGAAGCTTGTTCCAGGAAGTGTTTTTTGCTTACCCAAACACTAGCCACTGGCTTTTTTCCCAGCTCATGAAACCCACTCCTTATTCCTACTCCATATTTTTGCTTTCATTTCCAAAGCAGTTAGCCATGACTAACAGCCACAATGGAAGGCTTGTCCATTTTTGTTTGATGTGTCACTGAAGTCTTGTTAATGTGTTTTAGTGTTTTGAGATGATCAGCAAAAACATCTACTTTTAACAATTTTACAGGAATCCCCTTTGTTTCCCTATCATACAGTGGCATTTTTGCACCTTGTATAATCAAATTAGGGTCAAATTAATATCCGGGAAAATATACTTATTTTTAAGAAAATATGCATACCTTGAATAAGATTTTTTACAAATAATTGTCCCAAAACTAAGCTAGTCCATACAGGCATCCACAGATTTATCTTGGGTTTCACAAACCACTAGTGTTGCTTTCTTCCTCAGTTAAATATGCGTAGTATTCCTCAGTTATGTGCCCTTACAAGTGAAGTCATGAGAAGTTCTCCATTGATTTATTCAAGTTAAATCCAGATACCATTTTTGGAAAAAGATCTATGTGGAAAACAAACTCAGTGATTCGGTGCCTGAGCAGTGAGTAGGAGGCAGAGGTGAAAGATTGCTCTTATTTGCAAGCCAAAAAACTCATCTCTCTCCTGACTGGATGTGGTGAGGTGCCAGGGGTTCATAGATGATCAAGGCAAAGAAGGGATTTCCAAGCCTACTAGAAGTGAGTTTCTTCAGCTGAAAGATAGAGATGGGAAATCAGAACCAGTGGATGAAAGCCATTTTGGGTTGACCTAGTATGATATTTCCCTTTTTAGCAACAAGAAGTAAGTTTCAGAAGGGCTGTGTAATTTTTTTAAAGAAGCAAGGAAATGTCATGTTTCATTTTCATTTTAGAGCTGCATAAAGTAGTGTTCCCTGTGCCAAGCAGAGGCTGCAGCTGGGGAAGCTGAACATTTGCAAAAGCAAGCTGTGCTTTCAGAGTGCTTTTTGCAGCCTTTAGCAAGACCCTTTCGTAGCTTTCAGCTACACTGTAAAACTGAAATCTGAACTTGCTGTGTTTGTCTATTGAATATTCAGGTGTAATGGGTTTTTTAGAGGAATAGGTTGTTGGACACAAGGACATTTTATAAACAGCTTTGTTCTCTCTGTAAGACCCTTGGGATTCTTGTTGCTCCTTTTAGGAATTCCTATAAAGCAGCATCACAAATTCAGCAGAGGACTTTCTGATCCACAACAACAGAAGTTGCATGCCAGAGCCTACCTTCAGTGAGAAGTATAAAGAGCATTTTAAAAGGGAGAAATTAATTTTAAGATGATTCATTAATACTTGCTTTTGCATTGACTACTTCCCCAATCTTCTCTAAGGTTTTTCAAAAACAACAACCAAAAAATCTTTGCAGGATGCAAGCTTTATTTTTACCCTGCAGCTCATGTTTAAGCTTGCTATTGACTGTGAAATTGGGAGGGTTAATTATTTAATGCTTAGATGTTTTGAAGACAAAAAATACCAGACAAGCAATATCTACTACTACAGCCACAGTGAGGATTAAAATAGCTAAGAAATGTCCCTGATTGGAGTTTTAATTTATAGTTTTAGCAGGACTTGTAACTCTCTACGGACATTTTTGCTGCAAAGCTTTTATGTCCTGAATGTCACCTGAGCTGGAATAATTTAATTAAATATGAGAACCTAGAGATAGTTAATTTGATTCATTTGTATTAGAACATAATTTTCCCCATAGAATAGCAATGCAGGTAGTTTTTTATCTAATTATGCCATTTTAGTTTTGTTATCTCTTATTTTATAAACTGTCATTTGCTTCTACAGATATTTACCAGTACAATCCTAATTCTAATTTGATTAAGTACACTGTAAAATGACCTTTGCTTTAAGGCTGCTGTCTCTTTGCTGCAGCAAATTGTTTCTGGTAAAGATATATCGTTGATGTAGGTATACTCATGCTCACAAGAGCTCTGCAACACATTGACTTCTCTTCTTTTCCAGGTAGCTATAGATTTCACTGCATCGAACGGTGATCCTAGGAACAGCTGCTCCCTGCACTACATCCACCCCTATCAGCCCAATGAGTACCTGAAAGCTTTGGTAGCTGTTGGGGAGATTTGCCAAGACTATGACAGGTAAATAACCACGTTTGATTACAGAGTTGTCTTTAGAAAGTGTTTTCACAGTGTGAAATTAATGACTGCCTGTGGCTGGCTGCAGAAGCTCCGTGTTTAGGCACTTAAGAGGAATGACTGCTCGTCAGAAAGATTAGTCTACATTCACCTACTGTTGAGAGTGACACTGGGTTTAGATTAGTTTCATGATAAAGTCACAGTTCTTGGCTGTTTGGCTGATTTGTGTGTTAAGTTTCAGGTCTATACTCACTTGTTAAAATTACATGTTAGAGTTTTCATGTGTTCAAGATTAACAATTTGGAGCCAGTTTTGCAGATGCTGGCAGCATCCTTTCTGATACACTTGGGAATCTGTTTGTGTCCCATTCTACTGAAGAGTGTTCCTGAGAAGTTGTGTTTGAAACTGAATTTGTAGTTGCCTAAGCTGCTTTTTCATGATGTCTATTCTTAGAACTAAACCCATCGTCTTTTCCAGTGTTCTCCTGGCCTGTTGAATATTGCACTCTCTTCTAAAATAAATGTTAGAAGCTAGTGATAGTGTGTGTACACAACATGCCTTTAAATAAATAAACAAATGCAGGTAATTGAACCAAATATGCTTTGATTACATTATGTACTTCTGTTGCTTTGAAATAGGCTGCCTGGTTCTATCAAATTAATTGCCCATTATTAATCTAATTTCCAAGTACATTTCCTTTAAATGGTCTTTCTCTGGTGGTGAGACACAGTATCTTGCACAACTATTCTTTCTAATATTTGCACATATGATAGATATCCACCCACCACTTTGCCCTATGTAAATACCAGATCTCAAGAAGAAAATGGTATTTCCAGTCAAATTTGAATTATATTTTCTGTAGTGACTTCAGACTTATGGTTTGCCTGTTACATGTTGCATATACCAATTAGCCTGCTCAGAGGCACTTACATTTGCATGGTAATGAAATGTCTTCTCAAAGAATGACAAAAATACTGCCCTGGTATGAGTTCTGTAAGAATTTGATGGTCAGATTTAGTCAAGGAGTCTAAGAAAATTAATATTTTATTGTAAGTGAGCTGATAATTTCCCAGTAATTATGCAGTAATTTAATAATTACTAGCAATAATTCAGAGGATTAATAAACTTGAAAAAATAGGGAAAGGAGTAAAAAGGGCTGGTTTATGAACACAGAATTTATTATTTTATCACTTAAGGTGTATTTTTTAAGAAAATTAAATAGTTAAGTGGCACAGTCCCTTCGACATAGAAATATTAATCTGAATCAGGATTCTTCTCTCAATAAGTATATTTCAATCAGTACAAAAAATAATAGCCAGTTATTTTTTAAATGAAATCATCAGCATCATTCTGTTCTATTGTGCTGCAGAAAATGCCAATTGATGCTGATCAGCACAGCTGAGGGTCTACGAGCTATGAACTAGGGCTGAACAAAAGCCAGTTGTTTTCCCATGGAAATGTCACCTTTTGGGCATGTGTTTGACCTGTACATGTGCTCAAGTTGTGACACTATGAATATATTCCCATGGACAAGTTGATTCAACATGGTCAGTGCTTTCTGATCAAAATGTCAAGTGAGGACCTTTTCTTTACACTTGCACATTTTGAATCCAGCAAATTGGAAATGAGGATTCAAAATTTTTTAAAAAAAAGGAAAGAAGTTAGGAGGAGCAAACCTTCACACAAAATGATCTACAGGTCCTGTATAGACCTTTATTGTGCTAAGTTGCAGCCTTTGTATATATGAGCAAATATAACCTACAAAGCAAATCTTCTGTATACACACTTAAAAAAAATGACAAATTGAATAAAAATCTGAAATGGGGCATAGATCCTTGACTGCTCCAGTGAGTCCAGTCATGCTTCAGATAATGGAGCAGGACATCTGTTTCCAGATTAAGATAAACCAGGGGTGAAAAGAAACGGGCTTGCTGAACCTAAGGGCTGGTTAGAGCCAGAGTGTCATCATTTGCTAGGGGGCAGGTGTTTACTAAGATTAGAATGTGAGATCACACAATGGCAGTGCTCTTACGTGAAGTTTTATTGTTTGCACCCATCAGCTATCTCCAATAGCTGATTTCAAGCCAAACCAAGGAAAATGGAGGGGTTTTAACTCAGTCTCAGGATTAATATATTTGCATCAAGCAAAAGAATAGATGAGTAGAATAAAATCTGTTGTTTGCAATACTTTTTGCATTCCAATAGCAGAGCTGTAGAATTCTAAGTATTTTTGCTACTTATATACCAGCAGACTGTTTTTTTAAATTGCAAAAAAATCCCCATGTGGTTATTAATGAAAATACTTCTTTCAGTAGAAACATTCAAATTTATTTGTATTCTGGGAGGAATTGGATTGGCAAGTAATACACAGAGAGACTACACTCAAAATGCAAAATTTTCTTTTATAAACTCTAGCTAGTTTGGTCGATCAAGCCAAATCTACTCATAATCTAGGTTTCTGTACATATCAACCTAACATAATCATCTGTAAGTAATTAATGCTCCAAATTAAGTGTTGCCTCACATCCCTTGGCACAGTGGAATAAACCCTGCTCATCCGAGAGCACATTTATCCGTATGGTTCAGAGATTCCTGAAACAGTTAAACGAGTAGCGCCGTTTTGCATAGTTAAGCATGAAAGAATAAGATTCATTCTTTTATCAGCAATACTCAGAGAACGAGAGGGAGACATTGATTATTATCCTGATTGTAGAATTGCTGCAGTCCTGTAGGAATAGGCCAATCTGATAATGGTAATGGAAATGGAAGAGCTATTCACCTGCACAAAATACTTACTACTTTATCTATATGGCGGAATTGTTTCAGGCTATAACAATGTTTTTCATAAGGGAGAAGATAGAGTGTGTAGGTGATATAACCAGTGGCTAAGCAACAGCAGCAGTGGATCATAAAGGAAGGAGAAACATTCATTAGTTTTAAGGAACTAGGTTCTAAAATGTAGTTAGAAATACTGGAAAGGGGAAAACACATTAAAAACTTGAAAATAAGCAGACAGCTTCATGGAGAAGAATTTATTTTAAGATAAATGGCTCATGAATGTTTAAAAATGACCTCATGAAGTAATAAGTGAGAAATACATATTTCTCTTTAAACATTTTCAGAAGCTGTCTTTTATATTAGAAGTTACATCACTGGTATAATTTTACCTTGAAATTGTGCAAGACTACTCCACCTTTTTCTAGCATAGAGAAGCAGGTGAAAATTATGAAAACTCATTGGGCACTGAAGTACTTAAAAGATCTGTTTCTGTATCATTTCATGTTTACTTTTTACCTCAGTATTTTCTGTATTGGGTTCTCTGTATCAGAATTCAAATAAAATGATTTCTGATGACCAGCAATACCAGCCTAGCCAGGATCCTGAAAAATCAGTTGATCGCTACTATTATGTGTGTATTCCCTATACATGTTTTGCACAATGAGTTAGCAAGTTTACTCAAGGCAGATGGGGTTAAACCCAATTCTCTGTGCTGGCTTAGGGCTTCTAACCTTCAACAACTCTAAACAATGGTTTTGACCACCCATTTGTTTTGGAGCCTGGTGGAGACTCCTTCAAGAGAATGCAGTTTTCAAAGGGTAGGTGGCAGGTGTCTTTGCTGGTTGAATACCCAGATATGAGGAAAGGCAAACTCATTCATCAATTGAAATAAAAGGTCTCTGACTAAAATCTTATAAAAGCCATGATGCTCTCTTAAGTTATATAATGATTTTGAATATGTCCTTTTCTGCGTGGCACCTTTTCCCCAAATGCTTTTCAATTTGTATCATAAAACTGCCCCCTGCTTGGCATGGAACAGCACCATTTTGGAAGCCAGAGAAGCCTATGGCTAAACTGGGAAATCAGGGAACATTTGCTTTCCCCTTTTGTCCCAGCATAAGGTCTGGCCATGTCCTGACTGCAAGTCATGACCTGAACTACCTCTTTGTATATAAAACTAGAGTTCTGCTCACGTGTGTATTAATATTCAGGTATGCATGTAACATAGAGGTATTATATATATGATGTACTACATTTATTGTTAATACTGAGCCATTCAGTAAAAAAAAATTATTTCTCTTTTGTGCTCTTTTGTGTCTTCCTTCTCTGCAGAGCAAAGCCATAAGTCACAATAACAACAGTGCACACAGTTTATTAAAATGGCTGATGCTTTGATCTTAATGATTTGTTTTACTGGTGCTGGAATACAAGCAAGTAGCCATGAGTGTAGCTCATCTTTCATTCTGCAGTGATTGCTGTTTCTATCAAAGGAAAAATGGGCTGGAATGGGGCTGTAAATAGCTTGTTTGTAAGGATAAATGTTTTACTTGTACACAATGCTAAAGGCTGAAATACCACCTAAATGATGTTACATTATTGCAGGTTTTAATGATGTTATTGTGAGTGAAGCCCATGGCAGGACTTGCAAATCTGCTCCTCACTTTAAAATCAGATTTCTGCAGTTAGTAGTTAGATTTTTGCTTGTGCTTATTAAGAATCTCATTGTATTACATTAAATATTTATCTTTGCATTAAAACTTCTGTTCTGAATCAGCAAGACAATAGAGCTTATTATCTAATCCCATTGAATTCAGTCTGACTCAAGCAAATCCTGAGGTATTATGCAAAGTATAGATGGCACTGAAATGGAATTAAGAGTTTTCCTAAATTTGAACTTAATTGTTTGCCCACACCCAAATGTCCAGTGCCTCCCATTTACCTGGATGATTTTTATGATTTTTTTTCTACACGTAGTTTTATGTTTGTGCATATAGAGTTCTTCATTGGATTAATAAAAAGTATTCACAAACATGTAGGAGAATCAGCTTTTGTATGGTCAAATCAATATGCATTCCTTGAAAAATACAAAAGTTAGATGTACTTTATCAAATGCTTTTAAGCATTTACTTCACTGGATATTTGTGGAACCTCCCATTCTTGATGGGCCATCCCCATTCTTATCTAGGCACTCACTCAATGCATGACTCCATATATTTGACCACATAGTCTTGTAAAATCCTGTCAAATTGATCTTCATTTTATTCAAAATCTATTTCAAAATAGTCTTAATTCTTAATTATTTTAAATCTCTCTGTTTATTCACTCTTAAAAACACTGCAGATTTTTCTTCAGTTTCAAGAGCCCTTGAAACACATGGAAGATAAACTGTTTCCTGACACTAATGTTTTCTTTTCATTAGGGCAAATAGTCTCCTTAACTCTAAATCCTCAAGTAGCTCCTTGAAAGTGACATTCACACTGAGATCGTATGTTAACAAATAAACTGCTTGTGTAAAACCTACTTGACTAGCAACCTCCCCAAAGGCCACTAATGAGCAAAGGGCACATTATTCCTGCAAAGGACAGAAATTATTTATGTGTAGATGTCCCAGTTTGAGACAGATTCGGAGGAAAATGTCCAAAATGAACGTATCCTCTAATAGAAGGCAGATTTCAGCAGCCCCTCCCTCACCAGGTTCAGAAAGAAATTCCTCAAAGGAAAGTGAGAAAAACTATTTATTTAACAATCAGGGTGCACGAAGGCACCAAAAAAAAGAATGAATAATGTTAAATAATGAAGCTTCTGGCTGTGGAGAAGACCTAGGAAGATTCAGAGTTCTTTGTAGGTGTGGCTCTGCCCTCTCCAGAGCTGGGGTTTGGCACGGGCCCCTCTGGGCCACGGTGTGGGGCCTCCCAGTGAGGTTCTGGTGTTGCTGAACAGTCCAGAAGAGAAGAAGGAGAAGAAAAACCGAAGTCCCTGGAAGGGTTCTTGCTTCAGCTAGTGGGCTAGCCAAAAAGCAAAGAATTTTAACTCTCCATCTCTCCTGAGAAAAGGAGCCGAGTGCTGGGAGAGAGAGTGAGCGAGTTATCTGTGGTTTTGAACACAGGCCGCCAAAAGAATTCCACCAGCTTCTCCCCACCCTTAAAGGTGTAGAACTCATGTCTGGCACAGAGCAGGCAATAGGGGATACAGCATCATAAAGTCACCCTAAGACAGTAGACCTCTACAAAATACTTAAGAGTGAAAATTTAGAAACCAGGCCACATTCCACAGAAGACATGAAACTCCCAAGGTCGGTCTGAGTTGCATCATTATCTTCTGCAAACAATGAATTGCAGCAGTTGCTGAGTAAATGCAAAAATTGCTCTTTATGGTTTCTTTTTCGTATTTTAGGCCTGAGCAAGTATGTCCACTATGATTGAAAACTGTACGTAAGCCCTTCCTTCCCTGTAAATTCCACTTGAAAATTTAGAAGGGAAAAAAATGAAAGGAGAAAATAAAGGGACCAGGGTTTCCAGCCCAGCATGTCCCTTTTGGTGTAGAACTAAGAGGTGAAAAAAAAATACAAGCCTGATGAAGGTTCCAATTGTCCCAGAAATACTTTTCCTGAGACACCAGCAGAGGGCCGTTAGGGAGGAGAAAGAGGACAAGGGATGTGTAACACAGTACATGTTATGGAAGTCATATAGAAATCAGTGCAATTAGTCCCAAGTACAGATATCAGTCCATGCTTAAATACTGTGGTTTCAATTAAGGCTTTAAGTGGAGAGAGATCCCAGAGTTTACACCTTGCTTTAGTAATCAGAGCCTTATCCCCAAGACTCGCCTAACAGGTCACGTCATCCTGAAGCTCTGTCTGGGTTTGTGGATGAAGACTCAAAAAGTTACCTCAGTTGGAAGGATCTGTCTTAAATACCTTGAGGCAATTTTGCCAGACACAAAGAGGAAAACAGAACCTTGCTTTGATTGTGATAGTAGTATAATAGTGGTTCATTAAAACTGGGGCAAAAGAATGATGCCTAGAATAACTGGCACTATATGTGACATTAAATATTTCATTAACTCCCTACATAGAACTGTAGATGTTAAAATTTTATCTACTCATGCATATCAATAAATAAAAATATGCTTAATTATTAAGCGTCTCTCTTTATCACTTTAATTACAGAAACAACCTTTCTGGAGGCTGTTTAGCAAAAAAGCTGATTAGCATATCTAAACAAGTTTAAAAATCTTGAGGGAAAAGACATGAATCTTTTTATTTAGTGCTTTAATAGGACCAAATTTGCATAGACGTACAACAAAAGCAAAATAGAGAAACAGTAACCTATACAGAAAAACTTGTAGCTTATGTTTGTCAGTAAGCTCGGGTTTGGGTAAACATATTCTGAAGTGTTTGGATCTAGAACTGCACTGGCAAAAAGGAATCACTAATAGTTTCCATCATCAAACTGGAGTGAAAATCCTTGGATTTACTAGCTGAGGACCTAGACTGGCACAATTACACAATAAATACAAACATATATTCAGTATTTGCCCTTGTAGAACCTGTCATTTGTAGACTGCTGCCACACAGGGGTTTCCATAATCACCACTTTTTATCCTAAGACTCAGTACAGGAGAACTAGTCTCATACACCAACTGTGTTGGGAAGATGACTTCGTAATGGCTTCTTCTGCAAATGTACATCCATACAGACATGCACATGTGAGTGTGCATGTATTTATACACACACACATTTATACACATTTATGCAGGCCAGTTAGCTGGGCAGATCCTGTCAAATCTTACAGCTCTGCCTTTTCCATTGCTGAGTTTTCATCTTTGTGTCTTCTTTGTCTCTTTTCTTCCAGGAACTCAGTTCCTATGCCAGTGCACCAGTCACGAGCAGTCCCTTCCAAGTTTCTTTTGTTAAGAAACTGCTTAGCTGCAGTTTCCTCCAAATGCTTTTCAGACATCTGCTACATTCTGTCAGCTGGCAGATACCTCAAAATCCGAACCTTCTACATGGCTTCTCTATGTGGTCTTTACTATTTCCCAACTCAGTTTGAAATCTCCTCTGAAGAGCATTGGTCAGTGCAGTACTTCATACTTTTCTACAATGGTGCAGCGTGGTACTGTAGGGATTTCTCTGTCAAAATTCCTTTCTGAAGAAAATGATGTGAAGTATAAAACCCTGCAAAAATTGCATTCCACCTACTACTACTGGAGAGACTAAACATCTGTGTAAAGTATAAGGAAATAAGCATAAGTGAAGGAGCAATTTCTGTTGTCATTTTCACTGATGCCATCTGATGCTGTTCTAGTACATCTTTAGTCAATGCAAGCATCTCCACAATTTCAGAAGTGTGACTTTGCTCCTTGCATTTTTAAGTATGTAACCAGTTTAGTCATCTACTCCATTATATAAGCATATAGCTGAGAAGCAAATTATTCACATGTGGAAACTCATCTATGGGGTAAATGAACACCATGCCTGAGTTGACCTTAACAGGTTTGTGGTTCCAATTGCTCTCAGTTAAAGCTAGGCAATTCTTGTGAATTAGGTTGTGAATTTACTATCTTAATATCGCCTCCAAATTATGGTGAAATTAACCTTGGTCAGAGATTCAAAATTATCAGATGAACAGAAGATAGTAGCTCATTTCCTCCTGCATATTCAGTGCTGCCTAGCTGAATGTTTAGTCATCAGTATACTTGAATTATGGTATTGCTCTAACTTATTTTGTTAGTGTTCTTCATTTTGACTTAATGTCATTCTGCTTTTGTGAAAAGTATATCAACAGCCCATTTGATCACATTAAGTCACTGTATAATCTCTATAAAGGTTTTATCCTGGTCATCCTAGAAAGTTCATTTGTATCTCAAGAGCATTTGATGAGAAATTCTTCTCTCTGTGTATATATTGCAATGCAGTCCTCTATTTCCCTCTTCCCAGCATACCCCTTATGGATAGATATTTTCTGATATAAAGCTCTTGCCGAGGACGATCTCTGACCAACCCTTTTCAGTGTAATTTGTAAAAAAGGACAGAATTATGTGCATATGTGGTGGCAAAGCTTTTGGTTTTGTGCTTGCTTTGTGCAGTACACACTGTAAGCCACACTCGTGGTTCAGGAGGGCAGGGCCCCATCAAGGTCAGTCTGGGGTTCTTCACAACCTGTACCTTACATGATGGAGTTCAGCCTCCTGCCTGCAGTGTTGCCTTCAAGACGTGTTGAGTTTTAAACATCTGAGATTACAGTTTGTGTGAGAATTACTTTTCCAGTGATGGTGCAGTTTTCTATATATAGTCCCACAGATAAGCCAAATCACTATATACAGAGTTAGGGTTTTGGAGGGACATACGTGAAACCCCTTAAAATACAAGACTGACTGAAAACTGCCCAGCTAACTGGCCTGCATAAATGTGTATAAATGTGTGTGTGTATAAATACATGCACACTCACATGTGCATGTCTGTATGGATGGTTGGAGAAGCTAAAGACAATTCACTGTAGTGTCTTGCAGCATACCCTTTCCTAGTTTATTCCCAGTTGTAGAGTCTCATTTCTTTTTCAAGATGCATTTTCCTGAATTGGGTCATTCATGTAGGCATAAATCAGGTCACTGCAATTTATTTGTTATCTTGCAGGGAAGCTTGACATTTTGTCTCACCTTCCTGAGTATGTTATTTTATTAGGCTATCCTTCTAGCAAGTGATAGATCTCACTGCCATTTCCTTTTGCTTAACCTACTCCTCCCTCAAGCTCTAATGACTTTTTTTTTCTGTGTGTATTTACTTCTCCCTAGCCTAGGAATTTCTGAGTTTACTTGATATTTTTACCCTGCAGAGCTTCTTGTGCCATTCTTTTAATGTTAACAAGGGGAAGTTTAAATCCATTGTACCTGGATTTGGCTTTGTTAGTTATTTCATGTGTGATGCCTTTTGGTGGTTAGCTTCAGGGAATTTGTATTCCCCTGCTTCATTATCTATTTCCCCCGCAGGTGACACAGGTGTTGTTTCATATTTCTGAAACTCAATTACATGACAGTACCTATTTCTCAGTATTCAGCAGATTCCAGCTCCCCTAAGGTGCCTGAGAGCTGTAATTAAAGATAGTGAGTGAATTTTAGTGTCAGGATTTTGCACCAGATTACGTAGCATCTCTGTGATAGCCCAAACAATGTACTGATGCAGTGGTTTACCACTGATTTGCATGCTCCCAGCTCTCTTTTGTGATGAAGATGTATGATAATCAGCTCATCCTTGGTACTCCATTAGAAATCACTGTGCATTATGGACTGAATGCCAAGCTGTGTTAGGCACAGAGCAAGTTTGATGAAACACGCAGTAACCTGGCCTAAACCAGAGATGTGGTTGTATCAAACCAGACATAACCACACAGTGAATATGTGGTGGCAGAGTAGCAATCCCTTAGGGAAGGATACAGATTAGTGGGTGAAAACACTGCTGCTGCTGAACTCTTGTGGTCTTTCTGACTCTGACTGGGGCAGACTGAGAGCTGGACCACAGCCTTGCTCTGCATCCTGGAGAAGCACAGGTGGCTGTGCAAGACTGCAAGTGGTGACATGGATGGACTCTGGTCCCTTCCACTGAAATGGTTTTATTTAGCCCTATTTGATCATTGAATTGTAGAATGGCTTGGGTTGCAAGGGACCTTAAAGATCATCTAGTTCCAACCCCCATGCCAGATCATCTCCTTTATTTACCCAGCTCTGCTTGCAAAGCGGGAGCTGAAAATGTTTAAATATTTCAAATGATTTCTGTATTTTCTTTGGAGCTGCTGTTAATCCCTGTAAGCTGTTATGATTCAGAATTTACTGGCATCAAGCCCTTCTTAGATAAGTACTAAATAATATACTCAGAAACATGATTCATTCATATGCTTTAGCAAAGAAACAATTCAGCTTGTATTCTTCCAGTTCACTCCCTGAACATGAAAGATTACAATTTTAATTGAGTTTAGTGATAACTCTACTTTGTTTGTGGCATTTGCTGTTTTCTATCTTTTCCTTTCCTTTTTCCTCTCTGTTCTCACCCTTCCTTTTTCCACATCCTTTTCCCCTCCTTCTTTCTCTCCTCACATTCACACTTTCTTCAATTACATGTGTAACACACACTTTCCTTTTTAATTTTGTCAATTTGAAATTCCTTGCTAATGGAGGAAAATTATCTGATTTCATAATGAGAAAAGTGAAGCAGAGCAGATCCACAGTTTATTCTTTTAAGACTGGAATTTAAAGTGAAAGGCATAATAATTGATTTTGCTGCAATCCAGTACTTTCAAAGTACCTCCCTGGTAATTCTGATCTGACCCAAGACCAAAATTACAATGACAGCTTAATATCCAGGGATTCTAGTCAAGTATTCTCCTTGCAAGCTGTAAATTTAAGATTCTCAGGTATTTGCAACTAAAAATGGGCTCTTAGTGTTTCTCTCTCCTCACTCCATGTTTTTTCCTTTTCCCCCCATTCACTGCATCATTAGTATTGTTTGTGCTACTGTGTTGTTCCAGCATAAAGTGAGCAGGTTTTCATGCTGATGGTCTCCAAGGTCAGCTAAGTAGCATCCATACAAATGCTGCATTGACTTCAGGAGGATAAACTTCAGCACAACTAGAGCTACATACCAAAGGGCTTTCATGGAAACCAGTAAAATTAGTCCCAAACAAGCTGTGTAAGTGGCTAGCTAGGAGTTAATCTTTCAGAATTAATAAATTCAGAATTAATATAGAATGGCTTAGGCCTTTTTTCTCCATACAATTAAGAACTCAGATTCCAAATTTCGATTTTTAAAGGAAGTGATTTTCAGAGAGCATAATCCTGGCAACCTTTTTGAATACAGGTATTGCTGCACTGGTGAATATCTCAAGCATCGTCTGTCCCTGAGGCTTCTGAGGAGGTTGCAAAATGTCTCTAATGTCTGACTAATTAATTTTACTTAGTGGAAGAGTTTTCTCCTTCTCATTACTAGGAATAGCAAATCCTTTTCAGAATAAATGTAATATCCTGGTTTCAATGATACTACATGTCAGAGGGCACCAGTGGTTAATGAGACAAGATTTTGAAATGTTCTTTATTTTGTCTCTTTATTATAAGCATATTTCTTTCCTTCCAGTAGCACTAGGCTTCCTAGTGAAATAGAAAACAGAGTCATTATCTGTATCACTTTTACCAATTTACAAAACCTTCGTTATTACCTCTATTCGTCTCTTTTTCTGTATGTGCAGTACAGCTCACTGAAATCTCTCTTCTCTCTGCCCCTGTTAGTGTTTTGATTTGTCATTGCTCTTGCTCTGTTCCAACTTGATAGCTTGAAGGATGAGTGTCTAAAACTGAGCAATGTCCCAAAAGGACAGTATGGGATATTTTCAGATATTATTTTTGGCTGTGTGTTATGTTATAGTTGAGGTTACTGAGGGACTTTTTTCTAACTGGTTGTATTTCTGTTCAGAAGACTGCAGTCTTGGAGCCCTGACAATTAATTTCTGTGTGCATTAATTTACATTTATCAATATGAACACTGAACCTGAACACTCTCCCTGATTTTTCTTTTAGGGTATAACATAGATCTGTTCAGTCTTGGGTATCTTTCAGTATATGTCTGTTTGAATGAAAAAGTACCAGAAGCCACATACATCTATGCTTGCATGACTATTCATGGTCCTTAAATAACCAGGTATAAAAGCCAGAGTCTCATGCTTTTGCTTTTTTTGATCTTCATGTCGAGTACTTCAGCTTTTTGAAAGTTACCCTGTGTTTAAATTTTCAAGAGAACCTATGTAAAACAAAGAAAATGTAAAAGGTGAAGTAGACATGGCAGAGTAATTTTGTAAAGATTCTGCCATGTCACAGTCCTCTTTTTATTTCTTGATACTGTAAGTTTCAGGTTCCAGTTCCATGGAACTGTCTCTCCTGTCCTTTCCCTTTAGCAGTCTGCCTCCAGCAGGACAGTGCAGGCAGTTTTCCTGCATGTGCCAAGAACTCTCTGGCTAGCTTTAAACAAAACAAGTCACAGATCCTGAGGTTGCCTCAGGCTGAGGACATGACACTGCCTGTGTCCTTGTATCTGAGCTTTCTTCCTCCCAACACAAACTGGTGATGCCCAAACTGCATTTGGGAGCAGTGTCAGGCACAGCTGGACCCAGCGCTGTCCCTGGGAAGTCTCTGGAAGTGCTGGTTGGCAGGAGCTAGCGCTGCACCAGGGAGGGTGCTCACAGATCATGCCTATGGCCATGTCCCATTGCTTCAGCCAGGGTCACAGGCCTATTTCCTGCTATAAACGACACCCAAATGTCTGAGCAAGCCATGTGAAGGAAAAGAAAACTGGTTCTCACTCTTCTTCTTTTGAGTGAGTTTAAATTACAAAGGAAGAAAAGTCATTAGAGCAGATCCCTTTCCTACTGAAATGCCAGGCTAGGAAGCAGGGCTGGAGTCCCTGATGCATGCAATTCACCCCTGAGGCAGCAGCAAAACTTCTTTTCATTTTCTGACTCCAGTTTAAGTTCCTGGATGGCCTAACCCTTGACATAGCTTCCAGAAGCTGGGAAGCTGCTCTGCTTTCTTCTGCATGCTGCCGTGATAGCCCTGGGTCTTTTAGATCACACACCCCTATACCATAAGGGATTATCCTGGAAGTGAGAGTAGTTGTCTGCCCTTCTGGGTCACTTTTTCCCTGCTGTGTCTCAGTAGTGCAGGACAAAGAGAATGAGGGCTGCAGGCTCAGATGTTGGATTTTTTTTCTCATGTGATAAAGTGAGAAGTGGATGGGAAGACTAGAGGGGGTTATATTGTAAAATACCACTAAGCCATTAAACTGCTCACTTACTAAATAGTGGGACCTTTATATTAGCTAAACACTTTGGTTTTTTGTGGTAGCAGGAAAAGTATTCCATAAATTTAAATTTTATTTTTATTCTGAAAGCTATCAGCTGCAATTTTTGAGGTGTGGTCAGGGGATAACATGATGATCTTTTTTAATGCAAGAGATGTCATGAGTGTCAAAAGGTTCCCTTCTTACCTTAAAAATCAAGCTCCAGTAGCACATGAGAGTTAATTTCTTGGTCCCAGCAGCTTGAATCAGATTATCAGAGGTATGGACCTAAATTCTGGTGAGCTACCTAATAAGAGTGTGGAGCTATTCTGGGTGAGGCAACAGAAAGTACTAAGCACAGGAGAAGACCCCAGGATACCCCTCCTCTCTAGAGTTCATGTCCTTCCCTCTAAAAAGCAGCCATGTGGAGCCCTATCCTGAGGGTGTACATGATCATGCTTTACTCTTTCACAGTGTAATGGTTGCACTTACTCAAAAAGGAGATGTGGGAGGTTCAAATATAAAGACAAGTGTCCTGACTGTGGAGGTAAGGTATTCTGGGTGCAGAATAACAGTGGGGGCTGTGCCACTGTGTGACTGGGAATGTGGGAGTCTCGCCACCAGAAGGAGAATCCAGGCTGCTGGAGGTATGACTTCTTGCTGTCTCTGAATTGCTGCAGAGCAGAAGATGGAGCTGTAGATACAAGAGTGCCTACACTTGTTTACACTCCAGAAACATTGCAGTAGAAATGCAGGCCCTGGATGGGTTCAGGCATCTCCCAGTTGTATAACTGCTGCTAACACTGAACTTAGGTGCTTATGTTGTACCTAAGTAAAATTCTAAGTAAAATTCTTTTTTAGTCTTTGTTTGTTCTTGCCCCAAATCAATTAACTGCAGCTCCGCAGAGTTTGATTTTCTAATCCAGCCACGCGTAATCATTGATGTAAAACAAGATTTTTTTCCCTCCCCACCAGATTCTTTTCTAATGGTTTCTTATTTCTTGCCCTCAAAGTGTGTGCCTGAATTCTCTGCATGCATTTGTAAGGGCTTTCCCGCTTCCAGAAGTGTTTAATCAAAGAGAATGCTATCAGCAGGTGGTTAGCATTGAATGTCAGCAGCTACTTCGTTTCTGACATCTTTTGGGAAAAAAATGTTTCATTACCATGCAAATGATGTTAGTCTTCCTTTCCAAGATCCATTGTCACATGGTGTAACATATGGTACACAGAACTGTGCTCACAAGATTTATGCAGCAGAGGGAACACAGTTCTGCTTTCTTTTAAGGCCTTCAGTTTTTCTTTAGGTTGTATCAGAAATATCATGAGGCCTTTAACAGCCTATGCCAGACAAAAGAAAGCAAGCAGCTTTAATGGGTGCTGTTATCTTTTTGGAGTATGTCTGTGATCTGAATTACTCAGTTGATACTTAGAGTGGCCATCTCTTGAACGACACCAAAAAAATTGAAGCTGCTGGCCTCTCCTGGGAATTTTTAGAAGTTCCAATCATGGTAGTTGGAACTCAACTTCTCCAAGGGCCGTGAAGCCCTGTAAGTAGACTAGGATAAAACTAGTCTGATTCATCAGAGGACTGGAGTAGAGTTCAGTGACATCAGTGAGACTTCAGGATGTGTCTAGAATTAAGCATATGTTTGAGTGAATTGTTAACCTCAAGTGTGTGTGATCAAGTGCTTTGCTGACTCAGGGACAAGACATTCCTTGCAGCTCCTTGTTTTCCACTTTGCCATCTGGGAAGAGGCAGCTTGACAGCATGTGGGCTGTGTGAGACATTGCATTTCTGAAAGGGTATTAACAGCCTTGAAGTTTCCAGGTTCTCTGAATCAGGTATTTTTTCTCTTGCAGATCTAACTGGGGTAGAATAACCTCACTGTAGTGTCTGAAAGCAAGCTGACCATGCCAAGGCATTTTGGCGGGTTATCAGTCAATCTATGTCTAAGTAAATTAATCTCGTGTTTTAGTGGAACTACTAAAGATGCAGGTGGACAGCTTTACAGAACCTGCAGTTTTGGGAGCATGAAGATGCCCCTTCCAGATATTTTAGGAAGTCCCTTTTGAGCAACTGGACAACTGTGAGAACCCAGATTTGCAAACACTTTTAATCTGAATCATATCTTTGCTAGACCCATTTTCTAAGCTGAGGGAGCACATCCATATTTATATGAAATAAATGTTACAGGCTGTTCAGTCAACAAACTCTCTTGCTTCAGCCAGGTAACGCAAAAGAGTGGCTAATACAGGCTTGTTATTGCATTTGTGGGAGAAGCCCAAGACGTACAATACTGATCCCTCAGTATTCTCCAAGTGATTTTAACTGCCCAAAAATACTAGGAGCTCACCTGAAAAATCTTCCATAACACTCCCCCCATTCTGTTCAGCACGCAACCCTACTTCCCCAATCCAGTACCCTTCCAGTCTGCCATCACTTGACTTAAAAGCCATTTCTGTGCTGCTTTGTATTTCTCATGAATGCATACAGAGGAATAAATGTTTACTGTAACAATATGCATTTCTCTGTGGGTACTCTTATATTTTTTTCATTCTTTTCCAGTGACAAAATGTTCCCAGCCTTTGGATTTGGAGCAAGAATACCCCCAGAATACAAAGTAGGTGCCTAAGTGTAATTTCTAATTTCCTTCAGTTATGAGACACAAAATAAGGGAGAAATGGTGCAGGGCAGGGCAGGGGCAAATGGGAACAGCTCCTCTGCTTGTTTTCTTCCATCTGGCTTTCTCACCCAGTGATACCTCACTGAAAACAGAAATCAGGCAGGGCTAGACTTAAAATAATTGTTTGAGATCCACAATATTTTGTGGTATTGGCAAAGCTTTGTTCGTGGATGCTAAGAGGAGAAATGATGTTTTGATCATCCCTTGTCAAACATCTTCCCGAAAATAAAGACTTGAGAAGAATTTTGCTCTGTGGCGAATTTCTGTGTCATGGTGGACACGGTCAATACCAGGAAGGGAAATGCAAGAGCATTTAGCCATGCTGGAGAGAGGTGGTATTTATAAACAACAAAAAAAAGAGAGTGCTCTGCAATGATGCTGCAATTGTGAGCATAAATATGCCATCTGGTAAGGTTGGAGTGTAGACAGTGATGAGAAAGAAGGAGTATCCAACAGAGAAAGGCCTAGGAAGAAATAAGTAGAAATTCAAATGCTTTGTTGCACAGAGGTAGTGTGGGCAGAAGAGTAGTTCTGCACAGATAAGTAACCAAAATCTAGGTGGGCACTCTGCAACTCAGATCCTGTCTGGAAAGGAGAAGTATTAGCCATCTGATCATGCAGATTTCATCCAGTATCCCTGTGTGCCCTGCTCTGGGTTGTGTCTCCAGGCTGTGGCTGGGGTAGGGAGGTGAACCAAGTAAGAATTTCTGAGAGGGATTGTGTGCATTCAGCATTGTAATGCATGAATCAGCACATGAAAAAAAATGCACCAGTGTGTTCCTCACAGCTTGTAGGTTTGGTACCTGCAGAAGAACAACAGTAGTGATGTACAGAAAATTTGATACGTGTCTTGCAAACAGATGTCTAAGGTAAGTTAACATATATTTTAACAACATTGCTTTCTAAGCCTGTCTGTGCCTGACAAGGTGTTTTGCCTTGCTTTGTTCCTGAAGTGTAACACTAGCATTAATGCTTTCCAAAGTCAGAGACAGCTTCCAGAGCTCTGATATACATTTTAATGTGGTATTATGAGCTCAGAACGTCTGTGTCTGTTGTATGTTTGATCCAACTGCAGCAGCTGACAACCATCACTGCTACTTAAGGTGGTGTGCCAGGGCCTGGTTGTTCCATCATCTGCGAGGTGACCATCAGTGCATGGCGGAGAACTTGCAACGTTTCCAGTTGTAGAGAGCCGTCCTTATCTAAGGACTGCTTGAAGGAAGGTGTTACTGTGCCAGCTGAAGTCTTTTCAGTGGTTTCCTGGTGACAGAAGTATAATAAAGTTCACAGCACAAAACTGCTCTTCCCAGCCAAAATAATCAGCTGGTAGCACAGATGCTTCAGATCACATGAGCCTATTGGCAACCTACCAGTTTTGTTAGACCCCAGTATCATCCTTCACACCTGATTGTGAGAGCGCATTTCAGGTGTTAGCTGGAAAACAGATGTCTTGCCAGAAAGTAACTTCGGGGGTCTGTGTAATCAGATATTCCTAAAATCACAAACACCAATTGATTTTCTGCTTTGGCTGAATTAGTGTTTGGATAATTTCCTGACAAATACCCTTAAGAAACTCTGAGACTTGCATTGAACTTAGTAGTCCATGCATAAATGAAGAGTCTTATCCCATAGCGTGAGCTCACCTGAACAGCCTGTCTGTTGCTAACTTCTCAAAGCAAGAAAATGGATGACTGAGGGCCTTCAGATTTTGAAAAGTTCAGGAAAAGTAAGGGTAAACTTAGAAGATGGGGCTGCTTGCTTGTGGATTACATATATGTGACTAAATAAAACAAGTCCCAAAGTAAATGGAGATGCAGGTGAAGGCCAGAACATCTTTAATCTCTGCTGTGGAAACTTGTGACAGAAAGTGACAAAGACAAAATGACATGACTTCAGCTTACAAACATAATAAAACCTTGAAGAAGACAAGAACCATGTTGCAGGGGACTAACTCTTCTGGGCAACAGATGGGGACAAATAATCAGCGTGGTGTCTGTCATGGGCACATCCAGCTGGAACCACATGAGGAGTTAACAGTCATCTGTGCTATTGTTCAGTCCCTCCCTGTGATACTCTACACAGTCCATAAAAGTATCTGTCTTCTTAAAATAAACTATATCAACACTTTTGAGTCCCTGCTTGGCTTTGACTGCACTTCTGAATTGAAAGATACATCCTTCAAGAGTGAAGAGTCAGCCTCATCATGATGCATTATTAAGTCAAGACCAATAAACCTGAAAATCCTTCAGTAATTTAGTCTACACTGATACAAAGTTAATTCTAAGCCAACAATGGTAAGTGTTTGATATGGAACATAGCAAAGATGCATAGGAAACAGAGAAGAAACTGATAAAATTAGAAGTAACAGAGACTGTAGGAAAAAAGCGCTCCCGAGTTTCTTCCTTAACTTCTTATTTCCTGCTGCAAAAATATGGTACCACTATAGACACTGCAGCAGTGGTGCAGATCTCATGGTATTCAAATGATCTTTTCATGTTTTCAGTCACAGGTATTACAAGTCATACATACCATATGTTTGTTCTACTAAAGAAGAGCAGTGCCGCTACTGTAATGATTTACATCTTCAAATTTAAGTCGAATCATTATGAGAACTTCTAAGTTCTGACCCCATCATGTGGATAAATTAGCTTCTCATTAAATTTAGAGTGTCTCTTTTCAAGCCTCCAGTCCTAATGAAGGGATCTAACCTGCTCATAGCATGTTGGTCTCTGCACTCCAGCATCTGGTCTTTTATTTCTTTCAGTAGACAACAAATTGCTAGGGCTATGGAAGAAATTATTCCCACAGCCAAGGTTTCCTAAGTAACCATGGACCCTCCATACAACCTTAACAACATAGCTTCTTTCCTGAACTATGTCAGTATCCATCTCTGCAGGCTCTTCATAAATCTCTTGATGTTGTACCCCTTTAAATCTTGTTTCTATGTATGTTTTCTACAGAATTTCCATTTCAAGAGCATACTGCTATGTTGTGTTGACTTTATTTTCCCTCATTTCAGTTCCAAATGACACACTTCAGCTGTTAGCATAAAACCAGCAGTTTCTTAGTGGCACAAGGAATCTGTGGGAGTGAAGGAAGCAAGACTTGCCATATATATCATTCCTTGTCAGTCTAGAGATCTTTCATCTAATATTTGACAATATGATCTTCTTCCACCAAGACCTGACAAACACATCACCCTGCTCCTTGATCTCAGTAAACCTCTGAGAGAAATATTCCCTTTGTGAGTTTCTATCATACAAAACTTGCAGAATGTGCCAGTTATTCCACAGCTGTGTCTACAACCCATGCCTTTATTTTTTTTTTTCAATGAGAGGAAGCATCTGAGAAGTCTGATGTAAAGTGAAGAGGTGGCAGATAATATGGGCTCAGACACAGCTGTGAAGGGTCACAGTGAAAAGGAGGAAAGAAAGCAAACCACACACATAGACTTCTCAGCAGGCAGGACTCAAAGGAGCTGAAAAACCACACAGGAGCACAAAACTTACCGTTAAAATGAAAAGCAAGTTGTGTTAACCCTATGACAGGTGTATTGCCATTAATGAAGGCCTCTTTCCTAAAGAAGAATTGCAAGCTGACACCTGAATAGGTATTAAGCAACTTGCAGTTTGTTTTAAGACAGCTCTGGTTATTTCTGTATTTTTAGGGAAAGCTTCATTCCCTGCTTTTGCCATGAATGTGTGCTGGAGACAAACTCACTGCAGTTACAGACACAGTGCAGCATCTTTACAACCCAAACCTGTACTGGTTTGTTGGACAGGTAAGGGACTTGAAAAGTGCTGTGGTCTTTATGATTCCTGCACTTTTCAGGAGATTGAAGGCCAAAATATATGCAAACCTGACCAAAAAAAAGAACCAATAGAAGGATGTGTAACAACAGACCAAGGGACAAAACAGAATTTGTCTCCTTATCCATGCAACTTGGGTTTAGACAAGGAAACTGGACAGCATGCACAAAAATGAAGTATAAAGGAAAATAAATGGCCCAGCTTTGCCAAGCAGAAATGTGTACAATGTATCTTAGTGAGAAACACAGGCTGTCCAGCTCCCAAACTATTTGATTAATGAGCATTCTGAAAATAATAGCTTTTGACCAAGAGTACTCGAAATTCATTAGTGTCTTAAGCTTTTGCAAAATATGCAGGCATTTCATATTTAGTTTTCTGACTGGCAGTGGCTTAATAGCATCCAATTTATTCACAGATAACTGTCCAACATAGTGCATTTTGGCATTTACACTTGTATGCATCTATTGTTCATGGCTTTTTGACAATCTCTGTTTAAATTATTAAGAAAGCATTCCTAAATGTCTGAATTTGTCAGATTGTTTGTCAAATAGTCCGAGTACCATCACCATAGAGGAAGGCTGGAGCTATCTGGGACACGGAGGTTAATTTAAATTAATTCAGCATTCTAGAGAGGGGGAAAAAAGGGTTACTAATTTTCAGAATTCAGGCATCCATATTCAGCATTTGAAAAAAAATAAAAACCATAGCTTCTTATTTAAAAAATGGAAATTCAGTTAAAGGGGTTTAAAAGAATGTGTAGGCCAAAATAGAACAAGAATTTTCAATGAAACTTAAATAAAATGACTTTGCACAGTTCAAAAGCTTTCCAGAAATTTGCTTTATCAGTGTTGGGGGTTTTATTATTTTTCAGACTCCAAGGTAGGGTTTTTGTTTGTGATTTGAGGTTTCGATCTGAGTTCATAAAATATTTTTTTGAGAAATCTCAAAAATTCTCACCAACTAGGAAATTCGCATTTCTTTTCAGCCTAAATTAGAAAAACCTTTTTTAGCAAGGGTTGTGCTATGAGGATGAATTTCACTGCATCCCAATATAAGGGAAATAAGTTACCTGCTATGTTAAATCAGTGTGATTTTTCTGCTAAAGTGGTCATAAGCATGTGGAAGTATGGTTATGATTCTTCCGAGAGCCTCATGGATGCCATCACGTTGATGGAAAACTGCAGGTGTTTGTCACTGTGTATATACAGACAATGGAGGCATTGTACAGTGGTAAGAAACAACATTTCTATAGCCTCTCTTAGCAAAACCATTCTGTACTGTTTATTTAATTGTCATATCCTCAGAAATGCTGTCACTGTAATCTATATCATAATGTATGTAAGAGCTGCTTATTTTATTTGTTAAAAACCTTGAAGGAATTACCTGAGAAATAGTATGTTCCTGGTGTAGGAAGTTCCTGGACAGCTGTGGTTTAATAATCCCACATCCATTATGGTATCTGCTAGAGAATGTATCTGGAGCCCTGCAGAGGAAAAGATAAATACAGAGCCAAGTGCATGTCAATGTCTTGAGCTACAGGCTTTCAGTGCAGCTCTGTGCAGCAGCCCAAGTCACGCCAGGCAGATCCCATGTAATCACCTCAGCATGCCAGCATTTCTCTCTCCTTCCCTTTTATGGATTGATTTTATGGACTGATGGTAAGAGAGGAGGGCAGAGCAGAGCGTCAGCTTCATATTTGAAATTTAGTCCAGGGTCCGTGACACACTCAGGGTTTTGTGAGGACATTCCTTAACGTGAGGCTGAATTCCACCACAGACCGTGGTCTGCAGTTCTTGGCAAAGTTCTCTGTGCCAGGTACTGATGTAAAGCAGTCACCCTGTATTTGTGTGACCTGACATATTCCAGGATTTCCTGACTGTTAGATCGATCCACAGTACAAACCACTCTAGCAAATTATATAAACATGCCTGCTTCTGAACAGCCAAGTGTCTTGCTGTTCCCCCGAGGATTTCTCAGGCTTCAGCATCTTAGGTGTTTACACTTTTGCCTCCTTTTTGCCATTAGTTTATCAGTTCTGGGAGTGTCATTCAAGGGCTGTGTCATTCAATATCAGAAAGATGCCATGTACCCGCTTTTGGTTCTCTGTCATCAGCATGGTTTGCCCTTCAGTCACAAAGCCCTTGCATGTTTAATTAGAAACAGGAAAAAAAAAACTTGCCCTGTTTAGAAAGCAAAAACATTGAATGTTTGATCCCAACCACCTTTTGACATGGACGAGCTTTGCATGGAGTCCTATCAGGTAGCAGCCCAAGTTCAGTAAGACCTTCAGTATGTGGTGTGAGTCTCAAGTCTCTGCTGGTTTGGACACTTGAGTTCACCACAGGGAAGACAGCAAAGGGGCAGGTTGAAGCACAGTTGGCTTTACTTAACAGAGTAGGGGAGGAGTTCTGAGCATTTGGAGAAGCTCTGCTCTAAAAATATCTGCTGTTGGCTTGCCTTGGATCATGATTTCCTGTTTGTGAACCATCACTGAGCTGCTCAAAGAACTTCTTCACGTTATACTTAAGTCTTGTTTAAATTGTGATATATTGCTCAGAGAGCATAGGAAACAAGCCAATGCTTTTGCACATTCATTGTGTTTCCTATGCTGCCTTCAGGGTGCATTTTAACACTGCTCTTTGTGAATCAGGATGACAATGTATGAGGGCCATTTGCTTTAGGAGGATAGCAACCGATGCTCAGACAGTATTATCTTTTGGATTATTGTGCACATTCACTAGACTTGGGCTTTCCTTATTGGTCTGAACTGTTGTCTACATTTTTCTTAAATAATAACCTGGGTGCCATAGCTCTGAACCAGATAAATTGTTTGCATTATGTGATTCTGAAAGAGGTATGGCAACAAAAGCATCCAAACCATGCTTGCATGTGAGACTAAAATACTGTATTCTTAGCTTTTGAAAAGATTTGCATTTTCCTTTAGGTATAATTTCGAATGCATTTGGAATAAAGAAATAAAATCACTCAAGAGGCACAGTGTTGGAAGAATCAGTCTGCAATACATAAACATGCATTGCCATCCTTCTCGCTTTTATAACACAGTTAAGGCAAAATACAGAAACCCTAAAGGAAGAAGAAAGGCTACTGAACAACAACAAAAAATATCAATGACTGAAAACTCCCATAACAGTTCTTGACAGATGCAATTACCTTTGGCCTGCAGCTGATCATGAGACTGGCAGATACCAGCTGGGCAAAGTGCACTGAGAGACATCCAGAGCAGCCAGCAGAAGGGCTCTGGAGCACCTCTGATGTGTATCTGGCAGCCCTGATCTTCTGTGCTGCTCAATGAGGAACACAGATAGAGACTTTTTGCATTATCTGCCTTGGCCAAGGAGGGTAGACTGAATGGCCCACGAAAAACCCTCTCTAAGACTGATGCTTGGTGTAGGCATCCTGGCTGGGCTGAGGTAACTGCAGGCTGCTCAGTGAGGTTTTGCTTCATTCCTTTCCCATCATGGTAGAAATGCTACTTTATTTAACCTCTTAATAATGGTAGGCATCACTGTGGTAAGCAAGGCTGGCATAGGATGGGGAAATTCAATTTCTCTACGAAAAACTCTCTTTGGCAGTAATTAGCCAACTTATATCACTTCACTTTCGCAGAAGCTTCTCTGTAGTCACATATTTGATCTGCGGGACCCTTAGCCATAGACCAATTTCCATACTCTGTTGTCAAGTCTAAACTAGCAAATGAAACAGCAACATCCAACAAATGAATCTCTTCCTGCAAATAATCCCAGTTCCATTGTACAGGAGGTTGCTTTCCATATCACTATGAAGATCCTATAGAGATCTATAAAGCTTTAAATGTGTGTAATTGCAGTTAGCTATATAAATGCCTTCTTAAATCTGGGATGATATACTGAAACACAACTTTAAATTATGCAAATTACCTGCTAAGCTCTCAGTCATACCCACTTTTTGCAAGTCAAATATATATATATTTTTTCACACATTATGCATTATGAGACAAAATCTGGGCTTTTTCATTCAAGAAAAATTAAGACAAAATTAAGAGACTGGGCTTCAGAGCCAAAGAGATTAAAAGGATTCAAGACTTTTCAGTGATCAAAGAAAGAAATAAAAAGGAATCTGAAAAAAAATGCAGGCAAGAATAAACATTAAAGAGGAATTCTGGAACTGGAGACCTACAGTGCCTAGCATTATTTAGGCATACAGAAGTCTTGTATTATTTTCCCAGGGCACCAAAGACAAAATACTTTGGTTTAGAAAATCAGCAACTTTGTTGTACTCACAGTGATTTCTTTTAGAAAACAGCTCTGTAGGATTTAATGATAGACTGAGAGAGAGAGATAGAGATTGGAATATTCACTATATGCAAGGAAAACCAAGAGTCTTCAGGGGGGTTTTCTTATTTATTACCCTCCAGACTAATCTAACTTTTTAATCAACTTAGGCTCCTCACACTTCTTACACTACTATTCCACAGTGGATCCTTGATTTCTCTGGAGAATTACTTTCCTAGTACTCCTTGGCCTTCGATGAGGAACTGTTTACACAGTGAGATCAGGATGCAGAAAAGAGCTGAGTTCCTGCTCTCAGTGCTGTATCACAACCTGCTTTCTCTGTCCTGCAGTCTGAGATGCTGAGCTAGGGAGAGCTGGCATTTAAATTGCCTCAGCAATAGATTCCTCTTCTGTGCCCAGCACTGATAGCCCAATCCTGTCACCATATTGATATGATTTTTTATGTATTTGGGTGGGTTTTCTTTGTGCCATTTTTTCTTGGGTCTTTTGTTGTTATTGACAAGTTTGATTCCAGTTTTGCTCCTTTGGTTCTGCAGGGAGCTCCAGCTGGGACTGTATTTCACACTTAATGGCTGAAAGCTTGAAAGGTCTCAGGTCTACCACTGAAAAAATGTCAGGAGTGTTTAACCACAAGTCTTCTTGGGATAATTTTTCTGACAACAGTCTTCTTCTTTTCTTTCCATTTATCTACAGGTCTCTCATGACTTTGCAATCAATTTCAATGAAGACAACCCAGAATGTGCAGGTAAGACATTAGGACAGACCGCCATCGTTTTTCTGTGTGCAAAATGTGATTACATTTTTCATTGTATCACCTGAGTATTATTCAAAGTGGGTTTTTTTAAAGAAGGCAGCTAAGATTTTGGGACCTGACAGGCTCCAAACCATCGAGCTTAGCTTTAGAAATCTTGGAAAGTGCCATACATTAATTTCCTGAAAACTAGACCCCTTGGTGGACATTCAGCACGCGGACTTCCTGAAATCACTAGCATTTCTGAGAACTAAAGCTGTGTTTCCTAGACTAATTCAAAATCTTCAGCTACCTCAACATCATAGGTTGTGCAGCTAAGAAGGGCAGGATGTGAAAAAGCAGGCTGTGAAACTCTCTGGTCAAAAATTCCCTCAGTTCAGAGCCAGTTCTTTGACCAGACCTATAGCAATAGTAGCCTGCTGCAAGTCAAGGGCAGGGAAGCAGCTGAGGACTTCTGTGGTGGAAAGAAACCTACTTTCCTGAGGGCAGGAGGCTGTTTTAACACAGTGTAAGATACTGGTGTGTTCTACCAACAATCATTAATCCTTGGTAATCAGAGGCCAGATTCATGCCACAGATGCTGCTGTATGTCTTGTAAGTGAGGTCTGCAGTGATTGGTCCTGTTTTTCTAAAATCTCCTGCCACAATTCACACATTTTGTAAAAGACAAGAACAGGAAAATAAGCTCTAAACAGAGTAACAGTTAGGAGTTTTGCTTGGGTGATCATTGCTGTGTAAAATCCACAAGTTGTTATTCTCCCTTATCCTTCTGCTTCCATCCAAATACTGAACTGGATATTTCAAAATGCTCTTCCTGTTCAAATTTTCTAGCTGCTCCTTTTAGCCCTTCTCAGGCTTTATTAGTGGCTTGCTTTCAGGCATGGGCAGCAAATATGTTCAAGATGAGAACTAAGATGCAAAGAAATGAAGTGAGGAAAAGAAGGGAGGACAAGCAATTCAAGGGAAAGAGACATTAAAAGAATTCAGAGTTCATGCATCTTAAATGCAAGACCTCGTTTTGGTTCAGTGGGCATTCCTGCTTTGTTGTTGCACTTGAATTGTTGGACTGCCCCAGCCTTTGCAGGTCATATGCTTGAAATGCAATTGGGCATAAGTCCTACAGCTGCTTGATGTGCTCACACAGCTTTTTACATTGCTTTTAAGAAGTCCAAAGAAGCAGAAGTTACATGTATGCATCTAGAAGTGCCTGTAAGCTTGTAAGCCAGCTTGATGTTGACACTTCAGTCACACTGACAGTGGGGGATAGGGTGGGAAAGCAAAAGAGACCTCAGAATTCTGTCTGGACCGTCCTAATGTGTTATTAAGACAGTTAACAGTGGTCAGCATTAGGTGATAACGTATTTATGCACATAGTGTTCAAATAGAGCTTTGTTTCTCAGTCTAAATGCAGGATATTTGTGACCCTCTGCACACTAGAGAAAAGCTCTAGCAGTCCATGCAAAGAATATTCATTTTTATTCCCCCCCCACCTTTGCTGCTTCTTTTGAGTTCAAGGCTAATTCTTTTACCACACTGGCATTGTTATATAATGTTTTTTATTGATTGAAAAGGCTGCCACATCTAGGTGGTGCCAGCAGCAGGGTTTGGACAGACAAACTCTCTGCAAGCAAGGGATTTACTATCCAAATCACACTATGTATGCAAAATTAAATGTAACAATGGAAATGAAAGAGGGTAAAGAAAAAAAGGAAGGAGCTGTTCTATGAGGCTTGGCTCGTGTCAGTTAATAACTTAAACTTTATTTGTATCTTTGCTTAAGATTCAGTTATCTGATAAGTTAGCTCCTCACCTGAAAGGAGTTCTAGGCCTAAGAAAACATAAAAAGATGGTTGCAGCATGAAAGAATGGCAAGGAAGAAATTTTGCAGCATTTGCACCTGTATCTGCAAGATATAAAAAGCATTTGCTTGTCTTAAATGATACCATTTTAAATAATATCCATCTGGGTGAAAGCAAGAAAAGGAGACAAACCAGAAAATATGTTGTTTAGTCATTTGCTGCAGCTTGCTCATCTGCCTGTCATGGGTGTTTGATTAGTCCCTACCACCAATTGTTCTGTGATGTTTTCTAGATGCTCTCACTGGATTAGGTGGCACAGGGAGCAGTAACACCAGCACATCACACGGAGAAAAGATGCAAGAGACACAAGGAGATAAAGTGCTTAGTGATTACACTATTTTACCTTGTACTATCTAGCATACTTGCCAGAAAATAAAGTTAAATTGCTTAAGAGTATCTTGTTTTTAACAAAGAAACAGCAGTTGGATGCAATATAAAAAGTATGTGTCTATTTTGCCTTTGAGGAATGAAATCCTTTTCTCTGTGGAAGCAGAGCTTTTTCTGGCACAAAGTAGTGTGAAGCATCACTCTACATACAGGGACTGTATATTAAAATGAAGAGCACTGGAATTGATAAAATATGGATATCTTCACCTATTATCATTTCCATTCTTGGAAATTTTAGTATTTATAGTCTTACATTTAGTATATTTATAGTATATTACTTTTATAGTCTTATAATTAATACTTAGTTTATTATCTGAGGAAGAAAGTAGGCAACAACCTCTAGTCTGAATGAATGTTTCTACACATCTGTCTTAAACCCATGTATCTATGCATAACACTATATTTCATTGGAGATGCTGGAAGTGGATTCCAAATAAAAGTGGAAGGGTTGAATTGTGAAAAAAAATGCACATTGACTCTGCCTAAAAGAAAGGAGTACAAGAACAGCAAGCTACAAAGTAATCCACTCACATATCCTGTTCAGTTGGGATTGGATGGCCAGTAGATATTTCTAAAATGTATTAATCTGGGAAAGCAAATAAAAAAATTATGTTTCTAGAATATGTCTCCTTCTAAGATGAGAGCAACTTTCTGATATGAACAACACTAAATCTCTGTGGAATGCAGGGAGTAAGGTTTATCTTACACTATTTTACTGCATAAGAAGAGAAGTACAGTGTATCTTGTCATCATCTTAGGGAAGATTTATGAGACTTTCTTGCAACATCATTAAGTATATGTAATGAAATCCTTAGCAAGTTTAAAGTTGGGAATTAACAAAAGGTCAGTTTTGCAACATGCAATTTAGTCACTGGAATTACCATGGGAAATTTTGTAACGCTACTTTACATTTCAGCCGATCACAGCTATAATTGGAGCAAGTTCTTTTGTCTGTTGGCACTGCAATGGAAAAATATATATGTAGTTGTCTCTAAAGAAAGAAGACTGTGTTCTCCACCACTTTTTAATAGGAGTATATGTGTGTCACTGTAAAACAATTACAACTCCCTGTAATTTGTTAGTAACCACTCTGCACCCATCTATCCTGTAAATTTGGTCGAGTAAAAAATCCCATGAGTGAGCAAGCTTCAGTGCAAACTGAAACTGGCTTAGGATCTTACTGAAGTCATTTCATTCTTCAGCATCCTTTGTAAAGCTTTTCAGTCTATCGCTTTCTTTCCAACATTAGACCTCTAATCCTTTAGGTCTGGTAAACTGAGACTTCTGAATGGGGAAGCTACTGTGCATCACTTCAAGAAATCCTTCTTCTCAATGACTGAAAATACCAATTTCCATTCTGTGATCTGTCAAGTGTGTCAGCAGAAGTCTTTGCTCCCCGGTCTGACTATATATCCTGAAATGAAAAAGCCAAAAATAGCTAGTTCTCCATCAAAATTTCCCAGCTAAAGCTCATTTTTCTGTAGGCTGCAAAGCATCCTGCTGTTTCTTCCAAGGTTTCACAGCTTTTGGTCATAGTCAAATTCAACCTGTGAGCGATTATGCAAATTAACCCTGAAAAATTATTTTCTTAGCACAGGGGAGTCAGGTGTTTGAAAAGATGTTTGAATTCCTTAACAGCTTTAGCACATAAGTACAAAGGACAAATTTGTTGGCAACTGCCATAATAAACAAAAAATATTTATCTGAAGAGGAGAAAGAAGTGTTGAAGTGTTTCTTAATGTGTGTCTAGCCTTTCAGCATGAATCTTAGTTGGTGATCAGGAAGTCATCACATCTTAAACCAAGAAGGATGGAAGCTATGGCACTGCAAGCTCATACATGAAAAATAGACATTAAAAGCTGCTGGGAAGGAGAAGCATGGTATAATGAATTATATATTAAAAACTAGATTCAAGGCAGCTACAGACAGCTTCCTGGAAATTATCTGAAGTTTCTAGTCCTTGCTAATAATGTAATATTTTTATTTTGTTCTTTAAGAACCCACCTTTCATTTACATTTTAAACAAACTTGACATTGGCAATGTGCTCCACTTTTATTTGTCTTTTGTGTGGTTTTCCATGCCAGGAATACAAGGTGTTGTGGAAGCTTATCAGAGCTGCCTTCCCAAGCTGCAGCTGTATGGACCAACAAACATTGCTCCCATCATCCAGAAAGTGGCAAAATCTGCATCAGAGGAGACCAACACCAAGGAGGCCTCGGTAAGGGAAAAAAGCTGTGTTTGCCTTTTCTTCTTGTCTTACAATGGATCTCTCATAGGCCATCAAAACAAGACCTTTTAATGCAGATTGTGCCTTCACAGTTTTTATTAACTGCCCTCACAGTAGGCAGCTTAAACCTGTGTCAGCTGGAACAGAGTATCCAATCTTTATAACTTCTATTGTCACGACTTTAAACTCTTCCCCCACTGATCTATTTCCTGCTTTTAGGGCTGTTTTACTGTGGCACACCCAGTTCTTCACTGTGGAAATAGAAATGGCACTACTAAGGTTAAAAAATAGAGCATCAAAGCCCTAAAAGTCTTGGTTGTACCAAGAGATGACTTCAAATGATTCCCTACTCAGACTACCCAATTTCATGTCTCCTGCAGAGGTTGCACTAAAATTTTTCTGTTCACCTAGGGGATTTTTCCAACCATCCATTTGAAAACACTAAGGATACAGTTTTCAGCTTGTTATTACTGATGAAGTAATTTGTGCCTTTTAGAAACTGGAAGACAAGTCTGTTAGCCTCCACCTGATAAAAATCCCAGGACAGATTTCTTGGGCTAAAAGACTTACACATAGATCATGTTTTAAATGTACGTCTTTGAGATGCATTAGGTTTATTTTGATCCTGCCCTGAAGACAGAATGGGAGAAAGGGAGAACAAGAGAATTGGAGGGAATATGTGAGTGAGTAGGTCTCAACCATTTACGAGAGAAGTGCTGTGGGAGTAAAGGATGTAAGAGAGACATTGTGTACTGCAGCAAGAAAAGTGCCTATGTATAGAACAGGATAGAACTGTGCATTGCTATGTGTCTCATCACCAGTCCTGGAGCTTTCTCTAAGCTTTCTTCATGTCTTGGGCCTTTTTTAAGTCCTGTCAGGGCAGCAGTTCCCAAATATTTCTATTCATGAGTCTGAGCTTCTGACTGATATTTACAAGAGCATGTAGTGACAGAACAAAGGGTAATGGCTTCAAACCGAAAGAGGGCAACTTTAGATCAGATATCAGAAAGTGAGAGTGGTGAGGCACTGGAACAGGTTGACTGGAGAAGCTAAGGATACCCCATCCCTGGAAGTGTTCAAGGACAGGTTGGATGGAGCTCTGAGCAACCTGGTCTAGTGGAAGGTGTCCCTGCCTCATCATCTGTTTGGCCTGGATGATCTTTAAGGTCCCTTCCAATCCAAAGCACTCTATGATTGTATGATTGTTATTCCACTGTTGTTTCCAGAACCTTGATAGTATTTAGGGTCCCAGTCCTAAAATGCGGAATTGCTATGTTTGAATTTCCATACCCACCTAATCCTAAGGTGGCTCACTCTGTTCCCAGTGCTGCTTCTGATCTAATATGCCATACTGAATAAGTTCCTTCATTCTTCTATACCTAAGCTTCCCCCTTCCTGTCTGAAAAACAATTTATAGCATGAATCTTCAAGATGAAGTTTTCTCCCTGCATGTTTTGTTTTATTCGTAGTAGGACAATATGGTCAGATCACTTTGAGTTTATACAGCTGTATATACATAAACGTTATTGATATTTAGTGTGTTGGTATTGCTCATGCAGAGTGACCACATTCTATGATTTGTTCATTTTTCCTATTAATGCACATTTGTTCAACGACTCCAGCTGCCTAACAATTCATAAAGGATCCAAGTAAGGGCCACTCTTCACATTTACCAAGTGAAGATATGTCATAGCTGATGATCCCAGTTCAGTGGGATTTGGAGACTTGGGAGAGAAATGACAAGCTCACCAAATTGCTTGCTGTCCTCTAGAGAATGAGAAAACCTCTCTTTGGGGCTCTGTATGAAGAGTTTGAAGATGGATACATTCCTGCCTTGCTCTCTTCAGGGACCTCATTACTCTGCAGTGCGCAGCAGACCTGCCATGGTGTGGTGCTTCCCCCACAGGCAGCAGTGGGTCAGCCCCCAGTTTGCAGACAGCTGCACCCACCCCTCTTGCCTGTTAGCAAAGCTCCTCTGCAGAGCACTGTCATAACCCCCTGACAGCTCTCTACAGGTCTGTAACACTCCAGTGGCCCATTCCTCCCTGCCTCCCACTGGTTCCCAAAGGGAAAAAGGTAATCGGGAACTGCCAGAAGTGATTGAGCAGCAGATGGAAGACAGGGCTAGTGAAGACCTCAGGACTATTCCAGACTTCCCAGCCCAAGATCTGACTCTCCCAAGCCCTAGCAGCTAGACACCTCCTTTTCTACACTGGGATCTTTGGCTCTCTCCAGCTCCTGGAAATTACCTGAACCAGAGCTAAACTCCAGAAGAGGAGAAATTAGTAGCTGAGGATTTTGGGATGAAAAATTCTATACAGTCAATATAAAGGCTCTTTTCTCTTTAAAAAGGTCCATGAGTGAGTTACCAGAAACATTTTTACACTGCAAAAGTTTAAGCAGCTTCAGAATATTAACTAATGATACAATTTTTCACTTCTTGTCCAACACTTTCAGCAATATTTCATCTTGCTGATCCTGACGGATGGCGTCATCACAGACATGGCTGACACCAGAGAGGCCATTGTCCACGCCTCTCACCTCCCCATGTCAGTCATCATCGTCGGGGTGGGCAACGCTGATTTTAGTGACATGCAGATGCTGGATGGTGATGATGGCATCCTGAGGTCTCCCAAGGGCGAGCCTGTGCTTCGAGACATTGTCCAGTTTGTGCCCTTTAGGAACTTCAAACATGTAAGCTGATTTTTCCATCCTTGCTACAGAAGTGTGGATGTGTAAAGTGAATGATTCATGGGGCTGGGCTTAACTTTGCATATGCATGAAGTGTTAAGTAAGTCTATGGCATTATTGTGTCAGAAATAGTGAAAAAATTGAATCAGAATGCAGTGTGCTCCATTAGTGAGTTGGTGAGGGTGGGGAAGGAAGAGATGAGGCAGAATACATGTGCTTTTTGTGGTGCCAGTCCTTGCTTCCACTTTCTCCCTGCTTTAATTTGGTTAATTTTTCATGGTGTCTCTTCTTCATTCTCTTTTGCATCCGTTCTGTTAGGACTACTGTGTTCTGGTTTCCATTCCTTCATTTCCACAGGCAGATGAAATGGCTGTGAATTTGTCCTCACAGTGTTCCCTAGGAGGCTGTTTCCTTATTGAAGGTCCCTGAGTTCTCAAATGCAAGATTATCCACCCACAGCATCCTGGTTGCCTTTAAACCCTTTCCCAAATTCTGTACAAGAACACAGCCAAGAAAGTGGCATTACTGAGAGCTTCCCTCTGCCCTCAGCCAGCAGTTCCTGACTGAGGCCAATGTGGTGTAGAAGACACTCTGTAGTAAAGGAGGGAACAGAACCAGCATGGAATTGACAAATCTCAACTAAAGCTTTGGTCACGCTCTTTCTCAGTCACCTGCCCTACATTGCATCATCTGTTCCAGGGACTTTTCAGCAGCAGGGTAGGGACAGTGTTCACCAGCAGAAAGGGCTTTCCCACACACAGAAGGGTTTTTCAGAGCCCTTTTCTTCCATATGGAGGCATGCGTTATGTTCCTCTGCAATGCTGATCACATCCCTTTCCTTCCATTTTTACATCTTTCTCTCCCTTCTTTCCTCTCACTTCTGTTACATTTACATGGTTCTCCAGGCTGGTTTTTTGTTCTGTCTAGGAAGGATATCCTCAGTATTTGATTAGAGAATTTCTTTACCTCAGAATGCAACTGACTCATTCTCCTAATGAGATTGCTCTTTTCTGCTCCCATACACTAGAGAGCCTTAGATTTGGATATGTCACAGCCAAAATCTCAACTCTGGGCTGGTTTTGATCTGCATATGGGTTCACACTGCTCACATTTCTATTTTAGTGTAGCTTATCTTTTAGTTTTTCTGGGCTTTTTGTTACCACAAGAGCTTTTTTATTCTGTTTGCTACTTCCAAAATACCTTCATTTTCATCTTTGCAAGAGTAGTTCTTTTTTCTCATTTCAAAATACAATTTTGCAATATTTGTCTTATATCTAGACACACTTCTTACTTTCACAAACTCTACTGAGGAGCAAGAGAAACAAACTGTTCCTCTTTTCCTTCTAGCTTTATGGATGCAGACAGGCGGGAAAACTCACCTCATGCTATTAGTTTGGTGACACCATGCCAAATAGCTGCAGATTGACTACTGAGTTGTAGATACACACATTTCGGTGCTGACACTGGCACACAGCCACCTACCTGCTGAAACAAAGCATGAGCACAACCACCTCATAACTTGTGATTCCTTCAGGAGATAATCACAAGGGCATAGTGCTGCACCGTAGTCACTGGAAAAGTGTCCAGAGCTGAGTTATTTATGGGCTAGTGGGAGAGCTACTTTTAACTAGGTGAAAACATGTTTCTGCAAGGAACTGGCAAAGCCAGCTACATTTGTTATTTTTAGTTTCACTTTGTATTTTATAATAAAGCTGAAATCATCCTGGATTTAATAGATTAATGCTGACAGTTGCAGTTCTGGGCTCTAAATATATTGTGCCCCTGGTGTTAACTTGTGACTGTATGTGTAGCATTGTCATTGCCAGCACTGGTCAAATGACAAGCATATATCTTTTTAGCTGATTTAGATTACCTTCCCCAGTACTGGGAGAGGAAAGCAATCTTAATGTATTTTTCTTGTTAAATAGTGATACTTTCTTCCCTCTTTTGGTAGCAAAGATAATATAGGTACAGAGATAGATTTGTATAAGCTCTTTCAGAAAAGTCAAAATATCTTACGCAACCTGATATTTAGTCTGTTTATTGTGATCTTTCAGCTTTTCAACAAATGTCAGTGTAACAGATGAGTGCTCATAAAAATAGCCACTCCTGGTTGAATTTCTTGATTGTCATATCCTAAATAATCTCTCTCTATCAACAAAGTGACATTCACAGCTTCCTTGCTTACTTAGCACAAACAAAAGACCATGCATCAACTAGTGAAATAATTTTTCATGGGAGAAGTGACTGTGATGTTTTGATTCGAACTTATTTTTCCCCACAGAGGAAATGCAGATTTTACACATTTGGGAGATTTTTGTCAGATCAGTTCTGACCAAGCACAAGAATTTACATACATCAGCATATTACTTTTGACAGCTTTAAGCAAAATATATATTTATATAAATTTAAAAAACCCCATTCCTTTTGTCACTGTACCTTGTGTTAATTTATTAAGTAGAAAAAGAGGTTGGCAGATCTTTTTAGAAAGATTAAAAATCAAATTGTGTAAGGTTTATAGGTTTTTCTGATAAATCAAGTATTTTTTTATTCCTAGATCCGTATTATATCAATTAATGACAGGAGCGATAAAAACATTTAAGCATTTATTTTTCGTTTTGCTGGAAGAGTAAACCAAAATTCCCTTGGAGTCAACCCAAGCAATATTTTTTTTCATTACTTCTATTCTCAGGTCAGCTTGGAAGTCAAAATCTCATATCTATCCAAAGAGATCAAAAATAACCTGTGCAAAACCTTCCCCTTTGAGAAAATGGAAGGCAGGGAGAAAGAAGTTGTAAAAATAATCTATAGAACGAATCCCTTCTATTTTATAAGTTTGACTTCAGAGAAGGTTTTGAGCCTGCACAGCACTCATGCAGGCATTTAACACATTTCAATTAGTTATTCACATACCTAAAATCTTACACCTACTTCAATGTTTTACTGGTTTAAGACTCAGTGTAGACAGCAGGCTCTGGTTATAGGGGTTTAATCTCCTACACGATACAGTGCATCAGAAGTACTTCAGTAAAACATCTAAGCTCTTTCTCTCCCTTTAAGGAGTATCTTTGAAACCATCAAAATAATAATAGCAACTGTAGTGACTCTTGGCAAATCCTGTAGATGTAGAGGTTTGATAAAATCAAAGCAACCATTAGTGCTTTAAAAAATGTCCCATTGTATAGTGGGTGACATATGCCATTCACTAAAGGTGAAAACAAAGGAAACATATTTTCCCTGAACCCAAGTGATTTTTTTTCCTCTCTGTAATCATCACCACCCCAGTAATGTGAGTGTCCTTCACCTGGAACTGTAGAACAGTGATGCTCTGTCACTGAAATGTAGCTGAAGAAAATCACCTGCCTCAATCCATTCACAGTCATATTTTAAGAGATGAAATTCTCTGCCTTTGGGATGTATGATATATTTACTGGGCACAAATCTGATGCCACAGGTAGATTGTATTCCATTCTGCATTGTATTTAATCATAAAGGTTAACAGCTCTGACTTAGTTACACATACATCAAAAGGGAGCGTGGAAAGCACAGCTCATAACCACTGCAAGGAGCAATGTTTCGTACTGTGCATTGTAGTTAAAGGTTAAGCATTGTGAAGCCATAGAACCAAACCAACAGTCTTTTGTAATACACACCAATCATGGAATCACAGGGGATTATTTTCCTGCTGCTGACTGATCTAATTGTATATTAGCTATCAATTGAGAACGATTCATCTTGAGGTGCTTATTGCTAGGATGCTCTTCAAGCAGTTCAATAGTGGAGAAAATGTTACAGTAAAACATTAATTTAATGTCCCATCTGTGTTAAGGACCCAGCAAAGGTAATCCTTACCCAACACTGATGAACTGGGTCTGTGTTTTAGCTTAGAAGTTACTGAGTCTAATTCTCACTTACACAAATGCTGCTTTGCACCATCTGATCTGGAAATGAGAGTGCTTTACCACCACAAAAAGTATGTAAGTTACAGGTGGTCCAAATCATCAGAGAGGAAACCCACCCCAACCCTGTTTTTGGGATGTTCCCTGCTGGAAAGAGCCCCAGGACCAAGAGACATCACTGGCATGATGAAACTCAGTAAAGCAGCAGTTGCCCATGCTCAGACCAACGCACAGAGCCAAGCCAGCTACCCCAGGACAACCCTGTGTGGTGCCACATATTGCCTGTGAGCCTGTGGGCACAGTAAATGTTTTCCTTAAACCTCAAGGAAAGGCTTTTCAGTTGAGGACTCCTCAAGTGGCAGTGATTCAGCTGTGCATCTGAGCCCTGACAAAGCCTGTTCTGAAGGGCTGACCCTTTGTTCAGGAGGAATGGCATCAGAAGAGAGAAGTGGCAGAGGGAGGATGATGCACAGCCATGAGTGTTGTTGGCCCAATGTTCAGACACGTGAATTACACAGATCCAGAGAAGCTGATGGCCAGTGCTCCTGCCCAGCATTTTTAAAGACAGAGCAGAGTGAAGTTTCCTGATCGCTACGGCTTGTGTGTGCAGCGCTGGCCCAGGGCTCTTCCCCCACTCCCTGTTTTTACCTCTGTGTAGGGTTGTATTTTTGGTAAGATAGCACAGAGGCAGGCTAAGGTATGTACAGCTTTGATAAACTGGGAAGGGGATTTTAAAAAACAGTACTTTTCAATAGCATTGTAGAAATCAGCCATTTGTATGATTCCAAGGGGTATTTTCTGATTATTTTAGCTGGACCTAAATGAACCTTAAGGTCCCTTCCAACCGAAATCATTCCATGGTTCTATAAAACAAGTTTAGGCAAGAATAGGACAACTCTGGAAAACCATGCATTTCACTTTTCAGGATTAAAATAAATGGGTTCTGTTACTGTGTAACACCTTAGAACAGTTGCTGCACTGTTACACAAAGTATGCTCTATGCTTTGCCAGTTTGTTCATGCAGAAATGTTCCAGGCTTTTTTGCCTGCACAAATATTTTGGTATAAATGTCACAGCAGGGAAATAGCAGTTCATTTTATTTGTTACTAATCCCATACGTGAATCAAAATACAAAAATACAAAAAAAAACCAAAAAAATTCTGTTTCTGGTTTTGCTAGCATTATCTTTGTATTTGCAGTATTATAACATTTGATACTGGAATTTCTAATAGCCTGGTGTTTTCTTCACCCTTGGATTAGCGTGCCTACGAATAGTTTACCATTTACATTCTATGTAAACCAAATTTTAAGACTCTGTAAGGATAAGGATGCCACCCCACAAAACAAAGGAGGTCAAAAAACAGTCAATACAACTGCTTTGTGACATGGTAGTTTTGAAACCTGGCTGATAACACAACAGATAGTGAGGAGGAAAGAATTCATTAATCTGGGGAAAAGTACTTGGTGTGCAGAAGAAATGTGATCCAGCCACCAGTTGAGTTCCTATGCATCGTCTGAGCTGCAGACTGCACTCTCTGGAGATAAACACATCAATTTAAACCTCTCAAAATGACATTTAAGTATTTGCATTTTTACTGCATTTTGGGCTCCAAGGCAACATGGCTAAGCAGGCTGGCTCTGGAGGACCTGGAACCAGCTCTACCCAAACATTAGAAACGATCTAATCTAAAACATGGGGCAAGAGGGTGCATGGGAGAACAGGAGTGCAGTTTTGTCACTGCTGAATTCAGGGGCTGAGGAATATCCATGCAGCACACGCAGGTAATGGTTGCCCACAAAACATCCACAGGCCCCCCTGCTTAAAATGAAGCACTGTCAGGGTGTGAGGCAGTAACTCTGTGTTGTTGATGGAGGGCAGGGTTTCTCACTGCACCTCCCTGCCTGCGGTGAAAGCCCCTGGCTATCTCTATATCCATCTCTACCTTTCAGAGTCACCAGTTCTTAAGTCTGATTGACACCTGCCATTTTTACATTGCAGGAAGAGCTTTAAAGCCTCCACCAAGCCTAGGGTTGAAGCTTTCTTGTAAGCATGGTTTAATTCCAAAAAAAACAAATTATTTTTTATTGAATTAAAAACTTTCCCAGCCATTAAAACACCATGTCAGATTCTGAAGAGCAGAATGGTGATGAAGGCCTCCCTTTTACAGTGTTGTCCATTCACGTTCAGCTTGAAGCTCTGCAGGATTCCTTGCTGAACACTGATGAATGAAGTCTTTGCAGCCTTTTATTGTGATATGGTGCTCTCCCAGAGTGCAGGGAAGTTTAGTTATCCTGAACTTAAAACAGTCCAAATGGACCAGAAGTCACACAGAGCACTTTTGGCTTCAGTGCACTTTTAGGCAGCTACAGCTTCATACCTAAACTGACTCATAAAGTGAGTTTCCAGCAATAGTGTGATTCACTTTGAGTCTTTTTTGCCTTCCATTTCTGTACCATACTTCCTCCCTTGATCTCACAGCACCAGTGCCTCTAAAACCCATGGCACTTCCAGGAGCGAGCCAGGTTAACGCTTGTGTTTTCTACCATTTCCTGCAGGCATCCCCAGCTGCTCTAGCAAAAAGTGTTTTGGCTGAAGTTCCAAACCAAGTCGTGGACTATTACAATGGCAAAGGGATAAAACCAAAATGTGTGTCAGAGTACGAGTCTTCCAGGACACTAGCTCCATGAACCTGCCTGCACTCTTTTGCAAAATTAAAAAAGAAAAATGCTACTGTCTACAACTACTGTATTTTAAAAAAAAATGAAACAAAAATAGCACGTTTTGGTGATTTTTAACTAAAATAACCTTTTTTTTTGCATGTGTAGCCTAAGGGCTTAAATCTGTTAAGCGGTCGTATTGTTGAAAACTTTTTATGAGAAAAAAAACCCAGAAAAAAAAAAGTGAACTCTTTACATTACAGCATGTTGCCTTGAAATAAAAAGTTATCTGTATCTGGTTTTTATACAGGTTTGTTGAATTTATATATTTCTTATATTTACACTGTAAAGCATTTTGAAATATTTATTGAGAGTCAATAGCCAAAATGTCTTTGGTTTAATCTGCTATGAACTGAGAGATTTTTCAAAATGGCAGATGCATGAACTGTATTTTGCATGTTTAAAATAAAAACAACACAGTTTTGCAGTTGTCTTTATTTCTCTCTCTGCCACAAGGCTGCCTGCTTTCAACGTCCATATTCCAAGGGATGGGTAATAAAGTGTTTCAAGAGATACTTGACCTGAAGCATGGGCATTTCTAATGTTAACACCTTATAACATGGGCACCCAAACAAGCCCACTCAGTCTGTGGCCTGAGTAGTAATTTTTCAAAAGCCTGACAAATCCAGCTGTCACAAAGTGTTTGGACCATAGCTGTAAACAGATCTGGCTTGGAGAGCATGACCCACCAGGATTGCATGTCTTAAAACATGCCTATACTTAATCCCAACAGTCTGGCTGGCTTTCAAACAGGATGTATTTTGGCTATCCAAATTTATAATTTCTTCTGTTTGGGAATTCTTATTTTGTTTCATTTGTGTTTTTTAATCTCACATGCAGTTTGTGTGTGGCACATTTTCCAAAAGAAATTTTGCGCTGCCTGATTTTGTGACAAGCAGTCATTTGTAACATCATCCTCACACAGATCACCTGTGTGTGATTGAAGAACTGGTTTTTTTACCAAAAGAATATTGAAGCCACGTTTTTTTTTTAAAAAAAAAAAAGAGGACACACAAGGAAAGAATGGCGGTGGATTGCACTTTCCATTAAAATATTTATGTATATAAATGAAGAAATTAGATCGATGTTATTTTTTGTGTTTGAATTTTGGCCGCTTCTTTTGCTAAAAAACAATTGTGAAGAATGTGACTTGTTAGAAACTAAGGAGAAATTTTGAGAAAACATAATCTGCAGGTGATTTTCCAAAAGGCACAGCTTTGGATAAGTTGTGCTCCCACTGAATTGAAAGCATTCTTGCTGCTAGTTCCTGAAGAAGCTGTTTGGGGCCAGTGCTGAATATTTTGAAAACCCTCCCCTGTGAGCAAGGGGTTTTGGTTTAGAAATACGTATTTTTAAATGAGTTTGCTGGTAATGTAGTAGTCTAGCTCCCTGATTCCCCTTTAGAAGTAACTTCCATAGGATCAGCTTTGATTGATGATTTTGTACTCTTAAAGGAAGGCAGTGGGATAGCCAAGATGCTTGGGGCTGTCTCCCCAGCACATTCAGTTCTGCCCCATGTCTATCCTGCAGTGCCGTTATTCACACTTGCTTGTAAAGGTTTCTTCAGCTGATCAGACACTGAGTAGCAGCCAGTATTACTTGGTCATGGGTATAAATTGTCTGGAGACGTCCAAATTGATAGCTCTCAAATCCACATTTCCATGTAATGGCTGACTCTTCATTTGAGAGCTTACCCTGTCAGGCTGCACATCTCTCCCTGTGTGGGTGTATTTCATCTGGAAACTACTGTGATCTCCCCTTACATGTCATACACCACTCTGCTGATGAATCTTAATTCTTACATACAACACCTCTAGCTTCTTATTCCCACTTCCCCCCTATTTTCTTTCCTTCCCTATTCTCAGAAGGAGCATTTTCTAGCTGTTAAAGCACAGGACTGAAAAACCAAGGGCTCCTTGTTCTTTCCTCCTCCAGTATCTCATTTTGTTTTCTTGACCAAGTTTTTTAAATTTTCTGCACCTCAAATTTCTCATATGTAAAGTGAAGGTCACTGTTATGTATCATAAATATCTCACAATAGTACTGGGGGACTTTAATACTTGAGAAGTGATTTGAGATCCTTCCTCAGAGGCATGATGGTGCTCGCACCATGTAAAGAGTGTTACATTACCCTGGGACCTGCATTTAGGGATGTAATGTACAGTTGAGAAGTTCAGACTTTTCTTTATAATTTGCCAGACTGAATAAAAGAAAGCTTTCAGCAAGAAAAATTAGGAATCAGATAAATTGTTCTTCTGGTACATGTGCTCTCTGACTAAACTAATTTTTGAGGTGTTTATGGTTACATAGAATGGGGCAGTTAAAGCTCTTCATTACCAGAGGTGTTACAAGGTGCTTCTGTAATGCAGCATCACGTAAAATGCAGAAATCAACAGGTTATTGTGTGCTGAGCTATAAAAACCATCTGTGATTTTCATGTGTGTAGGTGATCTATGTAAGTGTCTCTAGAACCCCAGCTGCTGCAGATCTTTCTGTTTACTTCACACAAGCCTGATTATAAATGCTGTCTACTTTAAAACAAATCATTATCAGTGGTTGATACAAGTCAGCAATTCTGTAGCAGCCCTCAAGTGTTTGGAAAGACACCTTCATGGTAATGAAAAATCAATTGGAAATCTCCTTCAGTCTGTACAGATCTCAGCATGTAAAACAAACACGTAATAGTGTGGTGAGTTGGTGTAGGATGCACAGAAGGCAAACTGGCCATATGGTAAAGGCTTTCTAATGAGGCTTTGGATGTTATTTTCATTGCTCCAAGCCACTCTCTGCAATAAAACACTATGGACTTTGTGCAGGGTAACATCATTAAGCATATGAATGTATCTCTGAAATGGGATATTTTTCTCCTGTTTTATCTACTTACGGTTTTAGCTAGGCCATTCTGCCTTTAGGCTGAACTGCCATCAATTTCTCCTGCAGATTTTTTAATGCAAATTTAAACTTCTACTGCCTTTTGATTGATCATTTTAAATTCTGAAAATTCCTTTAAAATAAATTACATCTTGTCTTTTTGAGATAACCAATGACCTAAAATATATTCTCTGCCAACTACAACCCTGCCTTCCTTTTTATCTCAAATCCAATTCAAAACCCAAAAAAGTCACAGAAAACTCAAAGAGATTCATAATCCCTATTAGCCCAAAATACATTAACATCTATAATTCTTGAGCCAGATACTGGGATGAGTTGTATTTTTAGTTTGTAAGGGAAACTAAGTCCACCAGAGATTTGAAAAAAGAACTAATACACTGCTAAATGCTTATTACCCTAAGGTAAAACCTATCCATATGAAGATTTTACCATGATGAACAATGTACTGTTCTACTTTTTTTTTCTCTTTTTTTTGATGAAAGACTCTGCAGGTATGAAAGGGAAATTATAATAATAGTATTACTTTAAAATATCTTTTCTCTTAGTCTCCAAATATCAAAGGCACATAACTTAAGACAGCTAAAGGGTTTACAGTTTGGTATCTTAGAGACCTGCTGTGGGTTGTGGGGAGCAGTGGTCTAAGCCAAGGCTTGCTGCAGGTTGCCAAGGTGATATTCCAACAAACACACAGATGGAAGGCCCCAGTTCTGTGCAGATTTGCTTGACAAAAGCCCTGCAGCTCTGCAATACTCAACTGCATTCCTTGGGTTTACCCACACACCACATACTGTGATAGAACATCGTGTGGCTTAAGTGAGCCTCATTACTGTATTGCCCTAAGGTCTTTGCTGGTGAGTTAAACACAGCTCCCTCCTCCAGTGTGGCTCTTGGCTGCTAACACAGGTCATTGCTAAATCCCAGAAAGAACTCAACTCGTTATTCAGATTGACATTCCTCACCTGGGATTATGGGTCTTGCAGTCACACCTGCTATGTAAATCTTACCCTATGTGCAGTCTTTCCAGCATGAAGGAGTTACTAGACAAACTCCCTCTACTCCTGAGTAGCATGGACATTTCAGTCACAAAGCATTGCTACATTTATATTCACCTTTTTTTATTATTTTTAATGGGAAGGATGAGCTGGAAGATTCCTAGGGGAAGTTTACACTTCTCAGGTTATTTTTTTTCTTTTATTTGCAGGAAGTGACACTTTGCCACAAGAAAATTAGAGTTTATAGCACCACCTGTTCTCCTTCACACAGAGGTCTTATTTGTGCCTGCAGTCCTGAGCTGAGGAGCTGCACTATGTCGGAGACAATTTCAGCAATTTGAGAGCTATATGAGTGATAACAGTCAGCCCAGCTGGATGTTTGCTTGCAGCATTCACTGCAAACCATCAGATGGCTGCACTCCCACTCCCTCTTATTTGTTTTTTCCAGTTTCACTGCAAAGTTGGGGAGATTGTCCAAACAGATCAGGTGAAACCCAGGTGACCTCTCCTGTGAAGGCTGCCAGTTCAAAAGTGGTGTTTCCACTTCCTGCAGTTCTGAGGACTACCCAAGGCAGCAGACTGGTGAGAAAGGTTATTTTGTACTGGGTGCTCTTCCTTTCTCTTCCTTTCCTCCAAAAAAAGTGGTAGCCATTTCCACTGCTGTGCAGAAAGCCCTTTACTGCTGTGTTCAGGAGGCACTTGAATTCTTGCCCCACTGATTAGAGCAGGCAGTTTGCCATCTGATTGCACCCAGAGTTGCAGCCATCTTGTTACACCCCCTCCCCCTTACACACACAAACCCGACAAGTTCATGCCTTTTTAGCACCATGACAAACTGCATGCACCAAAAAAACCCACCCAACCAACCAACCAAAGGTTGATTTTGCATCATGATAGAAAGGGGAGAAGTACAGCACTGAAACTTTTCTCTCCAAAATGTGTGCCCCCGTGTATTATTTCCAAGTTACCGGTGCATGAAATCCTGTGTCACCCCAGCTGGGCAGGATGCTACATGAGAAAAGCATCGTTCTGTGGCAACAAGGCTCGCTAGGATCAAGGGAGCCCTCTTCTCTGGCTGGGAGCATCTGCCATGGCTTGGCAAGTTACTTGATCTTGCTATGTGCTTTGGTTCCACGTCTCTGAAATGGGGGCAAATAGAATTTTGCTACTTCCTGGGGACTTTGGTAGGGTTAGCACCACTGTAGGGTTGCCACAGTGTTCAGAAAGTGGGACATAACACCTTTATCATTTTTAGACCCTGTCTTCCTCCTGGTATAGAGGTCTCTGTCAGAGCAGCAGCATAAGCTACCAATGGACCCCATTACAAAACACACCTGTATGAAATTTAGCAACATCCCTGTTGCTGTTCTTGATGCCAGGGAGAGAGCAAAAAGATGCAGTGATCTCTGTGATAGTGGAGATTAACCAGCTTCAGAGAGGGAATGTCAGATGGACTGTAAACTTGGGAGATGCATTTCTGAACACACTATGTGGCTACTTCCTAAAAGGGCAAGAAGTAAACACAGGACAAGGAGTGTGCGTGAAAGCTACTGGTAACTTTCTGGATCACAGTTTTGGGTGTGAACACCAAAACTGCCCAGTTACAAGCTTCAAGTGCAGCACCCCCACACACATGTACCACAGTGGGGGAGAAGATGGAGTAGTGGAGTAAAGAGAAGCAAGGACAGCTTCCAGCTGACCATGCTGAAAATTCATGTGTCTTTATAAAAAGAGATTTCCGCCAAAACCAAAAGGGAATCTCGGGTTCATACCCCTTTGCTATCCGAACTACTGCACCCTCGGCTGTGCTGGTTGCCTGCTCAGAAGAGGAAAAGAAGGGTGAGTCAATTCTGAATACTGATGAAAGCCAGACCTCACTAAAGCCAGAGTGTCATAGGTACCATCCCTGTGCCAGGCTGCCCACAACCCTCTGCCTGACCCACCCACTTTAACTTTACGGTAACTTTCCCTGCTTACACTATTAAATACACTTCCCATAAACGCTGCCCTCCTGCCCTCACATGGCCCAGCCACTCGCGCAGAGCACCTAATCAGAGCCATGGGATCATTCAGGTTGGGAAAGGCCTCTAAGACCATCGAGTCCACCCATTATCCCAGCATAGCCAGGGCCATCACTAAACCCCGTCCTTAAGTGCCCCATCTACACGTTTTTTGATCACTCACAGGGACAGTCATCCCACCACGTTCTCTGGGCAGCCTATTCCAATGCTTAACCACCCCTTCTGCGAAGAAATTTTCCCCGATACCCGATCTAAACCCCCTCTGCCACAACTTGAGGCCGTTTCCTCTCGTCCTGTCGCTCATTTCCCTGNAGGAGGGGGAAGAAGAGGTGGCAGGAAGAGCGGGGAGCACAACGTGGCTTGGCCCCTGTTGCAGCCCCGAGGTCATAGAATCGTAGAATGACCTGGGTTGGAAGGGGAGTTTGAAAAGAATCTAGTTCCAACCCGCCTGCTGTGTGAAGGGACGCCTTCACCTAGACCAGGTTGTTCAGAGCTGCATCCAGCGTGGCCTTGAACGCTGCCAGGGATGGGGCATTCAGAGCTTCTCTGGGCAACCTGTTGCTGTGCCTCACCACTCTCACAGCAAAGAATTTNTTCCGCCAAAACCAAAAGGGAATCTCGGGTTCATACCCCTTTGCTATCCGAACTACTGCACCCTCGGCTGTGCTGGTTGCCTGCTCAGAAGAGGAAAAGAAGGGTGAGTCAATTCTGAATACTGATGAAAGCCAGACCTCACTAAAGCCAGAGTGTCATAGGTACCATCCCTGTGCCAGGCTGCCCACAACCCTCTGCCTGACCCACCCACTTTAACTTTACGGTAACTTTCCCTGGCTACACTATTAAATACACTTCCCATAAACGCTGCCCTCCTGCCCTCACATGGCCCAGCCACTCGCGCAGAGCACCTAATCAGAGCCATGGGATCATTCAGGTTGGGAAAGGCCTCTAAGACCATCGAGTCCACCCATTATCCCAGCATAGCCAGGGCCATCACTAAACCCCGTCCTTAAGTGCCCCATCTACACGTTTTTTGATCACTCACAGGGACAGTCATCCCACCACGTTCTCTGGGCAGCCTATTCCAATGCTTAACCACCCCTTCTGCGAAGAAATTTTCCCCGATACCCGATCTAAACCCCCTCTGCCACAACTTGAGGCCGTTTCCTCTCGTCCTGTCGCTCATTTCCCTGGGAGAAAAGACCTGAAGTGGTTAAACCCCACACCCCGCCGAAGTTTGACACAGCGGAGTCGCTTCTTCGCAGACTCCACCACATCCCCGAAGGCATCTGCTCAACACCCGCAGGAAGGTTGTGAGTCCATTGCCCCGCAGCCCTGTGTGCCTAAGCGGTGTTTGCCAGCGATAAACCCCACCAGCCGCCGGCATTTTCCCGTCTTAGACACGAGTGCGTTGGATTTTACTGGCAGGCGGCTGGAACACAGGCAGAGGAGCGATGGCAGGGATGGAAGGGCTGCGGGGGGAAAGGGTGTCCATAGCTATTTGTGCATGTCCTCGCCCTTGCATGAGGTATTCCCCCCGAATCAGAGTAGCTCAATCGGCCACGGGTGCTGCAGCCAAAGCCTTTGGGGTGATTCGGGAGTTTTTATGTCGACTCTTGAGCTCGCCGCCCGCGGGGCCGGAACTGTCTGTCCGGGGCAGCACGGAAGGTTTCCAGCGGCGGACGCGGCGGGGCCGGAAGGCGGCGGCGGCTCCGCCGGGGTGGCGGCNGTTTCGCCTCGTCTTTCCCGTAAATTCCCTTCAGGTACTGGAAGGTGAGGGGCACCTCAGCGGCCCTTGTCCCTCGGCCGCCTCTCCCTGCCCCTGGGCGCCGTCTCTGGTCGCCGCCCCTTGGAGAGGCCTCTGTGTGCAGCCTGCTGGCAGCGCCTGGAAGCTTTGCTCCTGCAGAGGTGGTGGTGCCGTGGGTTACTGCTGGGGCACTGCAGCCTTAGAAATAGCCCCAGCCTGCATGGGAGTTATGGCAGGACAGGCGTGTTCGCATCCAAAGCATCTTTGCAGCGTTGTGATCGACTTGACCCGCCGTGCTTTGGGTCACCTTGGCCTGCTGGCCACGTGCATCCACTCCCTGTATTATTAAATACCCTTTTGTTGGCGTTGCAGAGGATTGGGGAGCATTCAAGCCTTTTTTAGCCCTCATAAAATTTATGGCGTGGCACCGAGCTGTTTAGCAGTGTTTGTAGAACCAGAGTTGTTGTGGCTGGAAGGGAGCTGAGGAGCCAAGTCCTAAGCTGAGGTCTAAGTTCTTTCTGACAATGTGGCCAGCCCTGAGGTCAGACCAGGTTGCTCGGGGCTTTGTGGTTTTGGGCCTCGAAAGCCTCCACGGACTGAATCAGCTCAGTCCCTCTAGACCCCGGTGCCAGTGTTTGACTGTCTTCAGACTGAACATTTTTTCCTTGTGTCAAATCTGAATTCCCCTGGTGCACACCTCAGTAAGCATGGCCTGCCTCGGTCTTGTCAGTAGCTTTCTCACAAATTATTCCATGCCACTTCTGAATGGGACTGTGCATTTCTTCTTTTGAATTTCATTGGGTTCCTTGTTGGCCAGAGGGACATCCTTGAGCATCATCCACTGCTCCCTTCAAACTTGTGAAGGGTTGCACTCATCCCCTCTTAGAGGCCACTGATAAAGACATTAAACAGGACAAGTCCCTGAGTAGACTCTTGAGGAACTCTGCTTGTAACTGGCCTTCTAGTAGAGTCCAAATCATCAGCTGTGACTCCTTCAGCCCAGTGATCCAGCCAGGTTCTTGCTCACCTGGTAGCCTACCTATCCATGCCATAACATCCCATCTTGGATAGAAGGATGCCACAAGAGATTGTTTTAAAAGGTCTTGCTAAAGTTAAGGTAAACAATACCTACTGTTATCTCTTCGTTCATGAATCTAGCTGGGGTTTTTTTTACCTTAAAATGAGTGGTTGGTTGCTTTGTTGTTGCTTGCTTCCCTTCAGTATAATTCAGAATACTTAGTCAAATGACAAATAATTAGGTGTTTTATAAATTAGATGTAACATACATGTTATGAGACATTTTTTGTACTGATAAGATGCTTAAAACCTTTTCCCACCACTGGAAAGGGGGCAGCTGGGCTTTGTAGTCAGACACATCAACAGCTCAACGTGGTGGCATGAGCATCTTTCTGAAGAGAATGTGGAGTTCCTCAAGAAGGTAACTGCAGAGGAGTACAAAGCTCAGACAGCCAGCAAGCTGTGCCCTCTGAAAGATGAGCCATGGCCTCTGAACAAGTGGACACCAGGTAAGAAAGTATCTCTTCTGAAATACCAAATTCATGCTGAAATTATTACTGTTGTTGCTTTCAGTAGCACCAGGATTGTGTCTTGTGAAGTATTTTCCTTTTGGCTTTCTCATCAATCATTCAATACGTCTCCTAGTAAACAAGTAAATGTAATATGTCAGTTCTCTAAAAAGCATTTAAAATATTACGTTAAGAGGCGTTAAGAACCTTTTAAGAATTTTTAGTTAAGTTTGGTTTCTTAGTCCAGCACTTGGCCTGTCCCAGTGCTGTACAACAACGAGATAATAAACTAAGAATTTGTCAAAAAAGTCTCCTTGGAATATAAAGTATATGAACTTGAAAATGTTCTTGTTAATGTTGCTGGACTCTGAAGAAGAAGTGTCGTATATAATACATCCCACTTCTGGTCTAGGATTATAAATTCTTGTGAGCTAGAACACAGTATTTAATTTTTGAGCTTTCAAAAGGGTCACATCATTTGTGTGGCAGACTTGACAGGTTGCCTTTGCAAAGACTGGGGTGGGAGGAACCTCCTGCAGTAAACTTTTCAATAGTTAGTTTGTCTCTAATACATGGGCGTTGTATTTCAGAAAAAAAACCAAACCAAAAGTAGTTGCATTTTCTATCAAACACAACTGAAACAGGTGGAACTTCACTGCTGGTGGGATTAAAAACCCCCAGCCTACCCACCGGGCCTTAGTGGTGTTTTCTCTCCTTCACCTCCTTAGGAAAGATCAGAGGTAATGGGACTTTTCAGATTATTAGATGAACTCTTTCAATTATTAAGTGTGAAGTTGCATCCATGTTCTGTTTTGATCTACAGATTCCATCAGAGTTGGTGTTGTTGCAGTAAAACTGGGAATGATGCCAATATGGACCAAATCAGGAGAAAAACATGCTGTCACACTACTTAAGGTGAAATAAATCATAACGAGTTTCATCTCCTATACTGTATTCAGATTGTAAACCAGGTGTTTCAAGCAAAAGTGAAACTTATTACTTGTATAGAGTAGGAAATCCTGAAAGAAAGATTTCTTTCAGTTTTGTGTAGTGCACCATGCCCATTCTGTTTATATCTGAACTTTCTAGGAGTGGTCTCACTGTTGCCTCAGCTATTCAAAGGCTGCAGAGCTGTGAGTAATGTTACCTAGGTGATGCAACAAAGCTGGGGTTAACTATCCCACTTCACTTCTTTTATTTTTCCACCTGCAGGCATGGAGCAGGAGTCTAAAATGTGGCCTCTTACTGTACACTTTGCATGCTTACAATAGGGATTTCGCAGATCTTGCATGCAAAAGGTGATTATAAAAGTTTATTCAATTTCTAGAGCACTTCGAGAGAAATTAGTTTCCATTTTACTCATTCTTTTTTTCTAAAATAAGCCTTCAGTTCTTTGGGAAAGCAATGTCAGTGGTAAAAATGTAGCACACTCTCTTACTTGTAGGGCTGTACTTCCTGTTATGAAAACAGAGACTGACTTTGTTTCTTATTGTTGCCTTAAAGTGTACACATCTGCTTATACTCAAGCAAACACTTTTTCTTTTCTTTAGGTTCAAGATTGCCATGTTTTAAGATACGTTTCAAAGGAAGAGTCAGGTGGAAAAACAGCTAAGCTGCTTGTTGGAGGCAAAAATGTATCTCCTTTTTCTGTAAGTGAACCACTTTGGGTATTGGGATTCTTGTTTCTGTTGTGATTACAATACAAAAGTAGCATAAGTAGACTTCTCTGAAAGATTAATTGGCAGACAAGTGTGCTTTGGAACTGATCTTTTGTTATGTTCACCTTTGCCTTTTCGTAATGCTAATGTAAAGTCTTGGTTAAGAGAATAGCAAGAAGAACTTCTTGAAAGTTTTGCCTCTTGATTCTCCAGGAAAGCTGTGGGTTTAGGAATTTGCTTTGATGTACAGTGTCCCATGCTGGTGAAAGGGTTTGAAGGACCACTAGCAGTGTAGAAATGTGTGTTCACCGTGTCTGTGAAGATGCAGTTGAGCTGAGGACTGCAAGATACACGCTTTAAGGGCCTGATGTAAACTTACCCAGCTTCATCAGTTGTTACAAGACTATGTACTCTAGCTTACTCTTCTGTACTGTCTTTTTAGTTGTAGTTCTGTTTTTTCCCCAGGTCTGTTGACATTGTTTAATTTGCCTATAGTTCTGCTAATAAGTAAGTTTAAGACTTATATTTTCAAGAAGATAGCTTTGTGATTGTAGCTCATCAACAGCCATATCAAAGCCACTCACTTGTTTAGACGTCCCAGTTGCTTGATGTGGAATTCCCAGATACCTTCAGTGGCTGAGGTTGTCTAGCAGAGCTGTCATTCCTCAGGATGAGTTATAGATCAAGCAGGAACAGAGCATTCCCTCAAAGGATTGAGTTTCATCAGTTTCTGTGATGGAGTCTTTCTGTAAAATGTAATTTTTCACTTCTCGCAGTGTCCTGACACTGATTTGTCTGACTTAGGCAGGTAAAAAAATCCCAGGGCTTGTGACTCCTGAGCAGATCATCCTGGTTCGTGATTGTGGCTTTTTGAGGACAGAGATTTCCCTTTTTCAAACAGATGGTTGTCCAGGGCCTCAAAATTAATCTGTGTACTTGTTTCTGCTTTAGTGGAGGTGAGAGAAGAAGGACGTTTTTTCATTTGATGGATGTGCTGGCTTTTTTAGTATATTCTACTGATTTTGAACAGGCTTATACTTCAAGGTACCATTCTTTTATTCAGTGGGTTTATGCCACGTTTCACTATTACAGCTTGTACTTTTCAGGTGTCTATCCTGTCACTTCAGTCCATTTCCACTTTCCAGGTATGACGTTCTTCCTGGAAAAATGACAGCTGTGTTTTATGTTTCCTGTTACTTTGGTCTAAGACATACAAGAGTCATGGGAATAATAATTTTCGAGTTGTATTTTCCCCATTAGACTCCTTAGAGTTGATCTTTTCATGAAGATAATGTTACCAGTACTCCAGTATGTTGTCAGAGTAAAAACATGCTGGAAGTAAAGAGAAAACTTCTTTTTAAACAGCCACTATGAACGAAGAAAATTTCTTCGAACTACCTAAAAAGTCAACTCAAGGACTTTTTAGTAGTGTGAGTTATGTTAAAGACTTTCTTTGGGCATAACTTTTCACAAGTTAGCTTCTATTAATTTGGTTGTACTTAGACTTATTTTAATAAAGAAATTAATTAAATATCCTTTGAGCAATCTTCGGTGAGGTCCTGGCCTGAGACTGAACTGTGTATTGTTGTTATACTGAGTTCTGTATTATTATTTTTGATATCATCATTGTATAAACTAGATAATTCCTAAGGAAGAATTTGGCATGCTGATTCTGAGCAGTTTTACTTGTTAAGGTACTAACAAGTGATGTATTTCTGTGGTTCAGCTGCAAGATTGATCATTTTTTTCCTATGTTTATCAGCCTTTTTATGGGTTTCTTTCCTCTCTGAAGTGTCAGAAGTGAAAATTAAAAGAAAGGTGAATGATATTGTCTTGTATTAGCATAAGCAATTTCTCTTTTGTTAATTCCTCCTAGGAACATCTGTCTTCCTCAGATTCCTCACAGCTACTGATTTTTAATGAATTCAATCAAAAGATTCCTTCAGTAATTTTGATAACAAAGAATTTCCTGTATTTCTTTGGAGTGTCAAATTGCTTTAAAACTGATAGGGAGTATTGCATTTTTATCAGCTTTATTTTTCCTTTTTAGCTTGATGTATGTCACTCTCTTATAGGTGAACAGATTTTTCATTATTTTTTAATGCAAAATTATGCTCAAAGGTACAGTTCTGTCAGTGCACAAACAGTTTTTTTGTCAAAAATATTTTATATGCTTCCTATAAGTGAGGGCGTATCAATCATTTTCCTATAATACTGGAAGATATTGTTGGTGTTTTTAAAAATTAAGGATATCTGAGAATTCACTCAGTGTTCCCCTCTTCAGTACTGCTTTTTGGGAAGGTTTTGTAAAGACTGCAGTGTTTTGTTTGTAAAAATACATCTCTCTGACTTGACTGTTTGAAGGGGAGGTGCTGTTACAGTAGAACAGTGCAAAGCTACAGCTTAGAGCAGGACTCTTGAGATGTAAGTGAATTTTACCCTTTGACTTCACAGCTTTTCTTCAGCTGTGGTAGCTGTTTCCAGCCACCCATGCTGAGCACAGGGCTCCCCTTGCTGTAGCTTAAGGCTGCAATTCTACATAACTGGAAATAAAGGATTGATATACAGGCACTTACTAGAAAGGCCATATCTTTATTTTTCATTCTCACATATAGTTCTGCAGATTAATACAGGTGCTCCACTGATCCCTCAAATATTTGTGGTCTAAGGAAAGATTTTGTATGTAGTTGATTTTGTTTTTTATAGGTATCTGAAGTATTTTGTACTGTGACTTCAAGTTCACAAATCTCTTGAAAAACACTTCACTCTCAAAGACAGATTCATAAACTTAAAATTTCTGGGTTTTTTCTTATCAGAGATCCCCTCATCATCTTGCTTCCTCATTCTTCATAAAACTTCCTCTGTTCTTTTAACACTTTCCAACAAATGTTCGAAAACAAAAGAAAGGACTGCATGCAGATTTCCAAAACTGTGTTTTTAAATACACTAAGTAACATTTTTAAAGTTGTTCATATTACTTGGTCTTAAAATACCCAAAATAATTTTTGAGAGAGAGGGAACTGCACAGAAGTTTTGAGAAGCAAACCTCTGAGGTGAGATTATCCAAGTGTGACAGTATTGTTAGATGCTTAAATTGCTTTCTACCAGAATTCATTTGAAGGAAAATCAGCTGCATCACTTTTTCTTCCTGGGGCCACAATTTTCCTGCATCACTGTTTCTGTTGCTTGATTTCATCTCAGTGGTCTCATGTTCTGTGAGAGGTCTTGTTTAGAACCACTGAGAATAATTTTAAGTACTTTTAAATTTGTCAGACTCATCTGAAAAGAAGATCCCTGCTTTAGTAAGTCAGCAGTGGTTTGACACTGAGTGTACTTGCTGTATCTTAAAAATATATGGATCATAAACTTGTTGTTATTAATTTTTCTTTTTTTGCCTAGAGACTCAAAATTTTCTTCTGTGGAAATTTAAGCATTTCTAGAAGTTTCTGCAAGATGAGAATTTGTTTCTATGGTTTTGTTAGTTAAATAAATTATTTTTGTCATGGTATGGAACTAAGTCATCAGAAGCTTTGATAAAGAGAACAAACTTTTAAATTACTACAAAACTCCTTGTAAGCCATGAAAAGAAAGTAGTGTGTTTTATCTACATTCTAAATGATTGGTTTCCCTTTTCTGATCTTTGATATCTTCGCATATCTCTTGTTTATATTAGGTAGCTGTAGGGTAACTACTTGTCAGAAAATAAAAGACAGACACAGGAGTTTTTAAATAAATTTTATAGAGAGATAAAATGCAAGCCTCAAGATGAAATTCTAGTATGATATATCTGTTTCTCTGAATGATGTTGGTGGTATGTAATCATTTTCTGTGCTAGGTTGATCCTTGGGTATTTTAAGATGACTTCTTTTTTATGGCTGCTTTTTATTACAGAAACCAGAGTCTGCACATGAAATTTTTAAAGAAGCTGGAGTGCCACGGAAGCAGAAAGTTACAACATTTAATGTAACAGATGATGCCATAATTAAGCCAGGTAATCTTTTTGAGCTACTGAGTATTATGTACACAATCCTTTAACATCTGCCACTTGTAGACCTAAAGGAAGCTACGATGTGTATTTCAGTTTTGTTTTTTATAGAAGTTGCTGAATTCTTTGTCATTAAGCACAAGCAAACTTTTTTCATAGGGGAAATTAGGAAATGGGTTTTACTTTTTAGTTGATGAGATGTAGTCTTTTTCCTGGATACTGTGTTTCCATTGATTAGAAAATAAGTCTAATCCAAATTTGCTAATCCGAACATTGAGTTAAGAAGTAAATGTCTGTAACCTTGGCTGACTTGTTGGGCGTAGATATGGATACAGTTACAGGAAGCTCTGTGTTTATCCTGGTGAGAGGGACACAGAATTTTGTGGTAATGTTTCTCAGGAGCCTGAAATAGCAGTTTTTTTGTTTCTTCTTGCTGCATTCAAAAGTAGGATTTTCTGACAGCTTGCAAAGCATTCTCACTAAAACATGTTTATAACAAGCATTCTCACTAAAAATCAGTATTGGAAATTTGGAGATCAGATGAAAAGCTTTAAGTTTCTGAGGTTTTATTAGGTAGTGTATTAGGTTGCTTTTATTTCATGGTATTTGATAGTTGCAGGTATTTTCTGAAGAATTATGTAGAGTAGGAAATTCTAATGTAGCACATCTTTCCTTGCCATTAGTGGAGCTTTTTGCAAGACCTTTTTAAGACAGTGCAGGTAAAAATCAAATCTGATGTAAAGAGGTAGTCTGGACTGATAAATGGAAGCAATAGATTGAGGTAAAGCAGAATTGCAAGTTTTTGATAAACTGGTTTTGCAGTGTGTTCATTTTGTACATAACACCCTTTATGTGCATGATTTTGTGTCAGTTGACAGTTATCTTGTCCCAATGTGTGGATTGTGTAAATATAACATGAAATAATATGAGAGTTTTTATGCTTGAGACTTTCAAGGGGTTTACATCATTTCAGTTTGCATTCATGCAGATATGAGAAAACATGAAAGCAGTTGAAAAAACATGAAGCAATTAAAATTTCTTTTTTTTTAAATGGATGTATAACAGACTAAAATAGAAACTGAAATATGCAGCCACATGCATCTTCAGATTAAAGTTCATTTACAATGAACTAAGTTACCAGTTTTGCTCTGTTGGGTTTTTTTAAGGTGCTAATGAAAGAATATTGCACTTGGATGAAAAAAAATCACTGAAGACAAAACAAATCTAAAATTAATGCTTTGATACTGCAAGTACTTAAGGAATTAGTGTAATTACAGTGGGGTGAGTGATGTCACTGACCTACAGTAGCACTGTTTCTGCTAAAGGTTAGTGTGTAGACAATTCCCCAGTGGATGAAGCTGTACCTTTGCCACAGTCTTTAGTTTGGAAACACTGTGTCTTAATAGAAGCACTGTAAAATTTTATTTATTTTTTTATTCTTAACCCCATTTTTTATAGTAAGTGGGGGGTTTTTGTGGTTTGTTTGGTTCTTTTGGTTTGATTCATATTTTAGAAACCTGTGATGTGTTAGTAGTTCTAAGTGCAGCATATTCTGTTTTCTTGCTAAGCATGTGTATTATGAGTCTTAACTAATTAGACAGTTTGGATTTTGGTGGTGTATGAAGGGCAATGCTTCTGAGTAAAGCCTTCACCCTTCCTTCCTACTCATCTGAAATTGGATTAGGACCTGAGAAGTGTGCTTAAATAGTAAATACAAAGCATCTATTTCAGTCGGTGAGGTTCATAAAGAAGAACAATTAAGATGTAAATAACAAGTGTTGTTTCCTTTCATATGACTGCAATCTACCCTGGAGGATAATGACTGGCTAGAGATTTCCTCAAACTAGGATTTCAGCACTTAGTTGAACATGATCTCTCCTCTTCTTTTGCAGGTACTCCTTTGTATGCTGCTCACTTCCGCCCCGGGCAGTTCGTGGATGTTACTGCAAAAACGTAGGTTCCTGGGGATTTTATGTGTGTTAAATCTCTCCCTAAGAGACTGGTTGCTTTTTTTTTTTTTCCACTCTACTTTGTCTTGAACCCATGGCTCACAAAAGCTGAAATACAATTGCAAGGGTGGTGACAGGAAATTGATGCCCATTCACTCATTGGGTCAAAAATACCCAGTTATCTTTCTTGATGAGGCCTACTCTTGATTTTGGTCAAGGCAAGTAGACAATTAATACTATTAAGGCTCAGGTTCTGCCACATGTGTTGTCTCTCACATGTACTTGATTAGCATGGGCAAAGCGATCTATAATGCAGTATCTCTGGTATGTAAAAATGGAGAATAAATGCTGAAAGGCATCAGTTCCCAAACAGCCTGCTTGATTTTAATTTGGTGAAGAGATGTGAAGAGAGATGTGGACTGAAAGGAAAGCAAAAAGATAGTCAATACATTTAGCAGTGTAACAGAGCTGTCACATTCTTTTCATTTTCTCTCATATTCCAGCTCATGTCCTTGCCAGCAGTGCCTAATGATCTTTAATGTGGGAGGAATGATTTCCTCTCAGACCACTGCAAATGCCAAATTAGAGCTCAAGCAGTAGAGGGTATCAAAAGAAAAACTGGCATCTTGTGGCAAAGACTGGTCATGGCTCTTGAAGTACATCTGTGATTTCCCCTCACCAAGAGAACTCCTGTCTGCATATTTCAGTGTTGTGATACAAAGATAATATTTTCCATTACATGCTGTATTTTCTCTGCAATGGAGACAGTACCCAGCTGCAACACGTATGTGTGAGACACATGTCCAGTACTGTTCACAGGGTTTTGTATATATGGGGAAACCAGCCTTATCAATAGAGCTGAGTATGCAATTCTAATACAGCCAGACCTCACTACATTTATGAGGGCACCCTTTTGAGAAAAGCAGTTCAAGGAATTGACAGGAATTAGTATTTTTCCCATGTCAGACTTTCTTATGCAATACTTAGATCTGGCATATTATTCATTCTGCTTCTGAGTTGCATTCAGTGAGCATCCTGTAAGAGACTTGTTTGCAAAACAAAGCACATGATCATTAGGAATACAGTCATTTAATGGAGATTAAGTGTCAGTCTTTGTTAATGCAGAAAAGCTTTGTTTTTCTAGGAGTTTTTCAAGAACTAGGAAAGGGACTTTTTGGTAGTGTAGAAGATACTGGTAAACAGCCACAAGTTACTGATTTGTATCTTGCTTTATGTATTTGAAAATACTAGCAAGCTAAAAATAGGCTGGGTTCTTGGTCCTGTTCAGTGAGTCCATCCTAGATTGTAATTCGGTATTTCTAATATGTTTTCTCCAGATACTTGTGTGATCCCAGTCCAGAAATCAGCTGTTACCATGTTCACTTAGCTCTTGGGCAAGAATTAACTTATTTTACTGCATTTCAGTTTTTCTTTGGGTCTTTTATTTTTTTCCATGCAATTTCATCCAGCAAAGCCTCATCCAGTCCGGGGAAGGACCTGAAGGGAGGACCTGGGTCTTCCTGATTCAAACCATTATGGACTTAAAACACAGTAATTCCTAAAAATGTGCTGTCAAGTAAATTTATTTATTTATTTTAGAAATACATTTACATGAACATGTACTTTACATTTTAAAGTTTGTCAAATTTTTAGTTTTGACAGCAATTTTGCTTTAATTGGAGGAAACACCAGAGTGTACAATGTTAAAAATCATGTGGATGAAAATAGCTGTGCTGTTGATAATAGCATGATTAATTGCAATAATTCCTTTAAAAAGGAAAGAAAGAAAATGAGTATCACCTCAAGGAGGAGATACTATAGTGGAATATAAAGGATATTTTAATCTTTTACCAACTGTTAATTATTCAGATGAGCAAGATATGCTTTTGTATGCTTCTTTCTGCCAAAATGTAAATAAAAAATATGCTCCTTATAAATAAACAAACTTTTCTTAGTTATTGTAGCCTGAATGAAGTACTTGCACTGTATTTCAGAAGTCTTGGTTAGCCTCTTCATTTGGTTACCAAATGTAGGGTGTTTCTTTATGACTGTCTTCTTTTAATCTTCCCTACAAATGTTTTTGTCAAAGTGTTTTGAAATGTTTTGATTCATTTATACCTCTGTAAAGAAAAACACTTTCCCAGGAATGAGAGGGTTCAGCTAAAGATATGTGCATCCACATTGTTTTTATTTGAGCTCTCATAGTTGTTCAGCATGGTATGAGTGACTTTTAGAGCACTGACAGTAGGCAGTGTGTCTGCATGCTGTCAGTCTTCTCTAGTGCTGCAGTATTTTCCTTAGTACTTAAACTTTCAGCGATTTAAAAGCTCAAGCCTTAAGTTTAGCCCTGCTATGCTTTCAGCTAAAGTGCCCAGCACCATCCAGAAACACTTTTTTCACAGGCTGCACTGCTGTGACTTCACCCTGAGTACTGCATCCAACTCTATGGTCCCATCAAGGGATGGAGCACCTCTCCTATGTGGAAAGGCTAAGGGAATTGGGATTGTTCAGCCTGGGGAAGAGAAGGCTTCAGGGTGACCTAATTGCAGCCTTCCAGTACCTGAAGGGAGCCTGTAAGAAAGATGGAGAAAGACTATTTACAAAAGTATGTAGTGACTTCAAACTGAGAGTAGCTTTAGGTTAGATATTAGGAAGAAATTCTTTACTGTGAGGGTGATGAGGAGCATCAGAAATTTTGTCACTCCCAAGAAAAAGCCAACAGTAGTTTTGTTGGAAATGGGCTAGAATTAAGTGGTGATTCTGGAGTGTTCATGGCTTATTTAAGTTTTGCTCAGTTGACAGGGTAATCTGAACCTGTATCTGAGCTCTCCATTTGCCTGAAATGATTTGACAAAGTAGTTGGAATACTTTTCCCCTGCAGTATCTGAATAATGGTCTTTTAAATTAACTACATTTGAAGAGTTACTAGCAAAATAAATTGTTGCTTAATTAGAGTGCTTTATTTCAGCAGCTTTCTAAATGAAAGTTGTCTCATTAGGTACTGGCATTTTACTTGTATCAAACCTGGAAAACAAGGGTTTTTACAAAATTGGGTGGTTGACCTGAACATCTGCTTTCCTGCAGGTGAGGCCAGAACAACTGTAATTAAACTCTATTTTTAACTCTACAGAAAGATTATTTTCTTTTCATTTAACTCTTGTGTTTCTTAGTTTTTCATATCATCACCGCTGCCTGTGATTCCTTTCTGGGAATCAGGTAATGCTTCACTCAGTGAACCCAAGAAAACTAAGTCACTGAATGGCATCTGTTGAAGAACAGGGGCATTACACATTTCAAATCTAGTTTTATAAGTCTCATGCATGTGGGGTTTTGTGCTCAGATATGGTGTCTCATGGTACTGTTAGAACAAAAGCATACAGCTCTTGATTCAAACCAAGACAACAGGTAGAAGTATCTTAGCATGATACCAGAACAGGATAAGTAGGATGTCAAACATTCTACTGTAGTGTAGGTTCTTGGTTATCATATTTCAGATACTGTAGATAACTTGATTTTTCCTGAGTGGATTTTAGTTATTTATTCTGTGAAGTTAATATATATTACTGGATTAACATTCCACGTTGACAGATCTTAATGTTTTTTGAAAAGTTCAACTGGCTGAGGTTGAGTTTCAGTAATTATTCTTCTTTTATTGGTGATACTCGCTGAATGTATTACACCTAGTAATTTTTAAGAAGGGCAAAGGGGGAAATTAAACAACATGAAATTAAATGAGTGATATTAATAGCCGACACCTGGTGTCTGTTCAGAAATCAACAAGAATATAATCCTACATAATATGCATTATTTTTGTCAGAATAAAAAAAGTTTAAGAAAACTGTAAACTGTATAAACCCTTCTCTGATTTTCCATATGTCTTGAACAGCATGCATCTTAAGTTCTCTTCCTTGTTTAAATAAAATAAATACTAGCTTTAAAAGCACTTTTGCATTTCATACAATTGGAAGAATGTAAAATCTTTGCATTAGAAATACAGATAGATTGTGAATCATGGAAAATTTACTCATGTTTTTTTGCATATAGTGAAGAAATCCACCACTTGTCTGAAAACAGATCTTATTCACATCAACTTAGGCTGTAAAAACGCTGTTCTTTAGAATGCTTGAGGTATATTGGGTGAACTACTAACTGCCTAGTTGACCAGTTCTAAATTTTATTATAAACCAGATGTTAGTAGTTCCTTACTTTATTTTAAACTTTACATTCAGTCTAGATAATCGTGTAGTTCTTATTCTGGTTCTGGCTTTATTGCAGCTAGAGCATGAGTCGAGTAAGAAATACACAATGTGCAATTGTTTTTCCTCTTGACATATATTTAAAGAACATTACACTTTTCTTTTTTTTTTATTAATCAAAAGCTCCAAAATGAAAAAAACCTGTAGCTGCTTCTTATTTAGTTATTTCAGTCATGATGGCTGTGTCATATTGAATAGAAAATTAATGTCAGAAAGTCATAAGATAAAATGTCCTTGTAGGTAATTGAGTGATTTTTACAAACAAAAAGTTAAACTAATATGAAACATTATTGAACTAATATGATGAAAAAGCCATGATAGGTAGTAAAGCATTGCACATTATCAAATGCTCTTAATTTCAGCATTGCAATATCTTTCCGTGGCTTTAGGCAGAATATTTCAGAGGCTGAAGATTCGTTTTCATATTTCAGATCAACAGATGCAAGAGGACTTTCAGGTTTACCAGAGTCCTCTTTTTTTAGTCTGATCACACTTTGTATAAATTTCCTAAGGCTTCGATGTTGTAAAATCTGAGTCTTTGTTCATAGAAAATAGGTGTGTAATTGGAAAGACCAAGAAGCAACTGAGCATTCTCTATTACATGTATCATTTAACACTAGAAACTCTTGTCTTGTGATATAATCACTTCTTTTTGAAAATATCTTATAATATTTGATGTACTAAACTATTTTTCTCAAAATACATCTCTTGCATGTATAAAGTATTTGTGTTTCAAATTTTTTAAAGCCCAATTTACAGTATTATAAATTGTTCATGTTAAAAAATGAGCAGTCTGAGTGAAATGTTGAAGTGGTTTCATGACGTCAGAGATTTATTCTTCTTGACTAAGGCTGACAGTAGTGTTTACTTTTGAAATGGTAGCTGTCTGTGGTTGTGTGGTTTTCTCTGAATTGCAAGGACATTTCTGCAGGTAAAGAATTTATCATGCCCCATCATTTACCTGCTCGCTCTGGTGATGGCACAGCTGCTGTTATGCAACCTGCTTGCAGTTGGTTTTGGAGACTTTGCTAAGTCCACCTTCCAGCTAGAGATGCCAGAAGTAGTCTACTTGGAAAACATGGCCAGTAATAGGTAGTTTAAAAGAGAAAAACAGCATTTTGGCAGAGCAGATATGAGTTTTCCTATAGCTTAGTTTCTGCATGTATTTCATAGTTACTGATCCCTAGCAGTATGTAAACAGAAAAACACAAGTTTTGAGCCTCTCTTAAAGTGTATTTTTCAAACCATTTTTTACGACTATTGCTGTTTACCACTGCAAGCTTTTAAAATAAGCTGATTCTGTCAGAAACTGGTGCTACAAAGCCTTGCATCCCTTGGATTCCTGTCGTGTTTTCCTGATCCCAGGTAACCCAGGTCCTCCCTCCCACAGGTGTCTTCATTCAGCTTCCTCTCATGGCCCTGACCCCCTTCACATCCTCATGTCCCACCACCGTCTGCTGGCCTGCATGGACTTTTCTTGCTGGTGACAGCCACTTGCATGCCTGGCCAGCTGGCAGGTCAAAGCAAGATATCACTGCTTTAATTAAGTTTTAGCTTTTCCTTAGCTGTAGGTAAGGAGCAAAAAGTAGTCAGGAGCTTCTAACCAGTAACTTTTTTTTATTCAAACAATTACACATATTTCTTTGCCAAATTTAACTGGGATTGACCCCTAGGTTCTGAGCAGGGAGGGGAAGAGCAGGAGGCAAGCACCGTGGTTGCACAGCTCTTGTTCCGTTACAGTTCTGTAGCTTTAGAGAGTCTTTCTTTATGGCTGTTTTTGACAGTGTGGTGGTTTGATGTGTTCAGGGTAACCAGGACAGCAGTTAGAGGAGAGTTATTCAAGTGGGAAGAGGAAAGTTTTCATGAATGTTGGTGTTTTCTGTGTTTGTATGTTCTCTAGTTTTTCATGGCAGGGAGCAGGGAGTCAGCCAAGTGCAGTTCCCGCATAGAGCGTGCTCTGTGCATGCTCATACCCAGTTTTATTTTAGATGCAAAGTGCATATATATTTTAATTTTAATGTAAAGTGCATTAGCAGGGAAAGGATTTCTGTAAATCGGAGGAAAAGGATCCTCTTGCTAAATCAGAGAATCACAGGATGTTCTGAGTTGGAAGGGACCCACAAGGATTATAAGGTCCAGCTTTTTGAGTGAAATGCCCTTACAGGGTTGGAACCCACAACCTTGACGTTAGTAGCACCCTGCTCTAACCAACTTAATTTCAGGTTAAATTAAATAATCAGTGCAGCCATAAACTCTGTGGTCAGACTTTTCCTTTTGGACACAGGCAATGCCAGTTTAACACACACTTTATTTGGCTTTTCCTTCATGCAGTGACAAGGAGATTTTTCCTATTGAATCTGTCCCTGCATTAAACAGAATTCCAAAGCCAGTAATGAATGTGGCTCAGAGATGAAGGACATGGACTCTGAAAATGTGTTTGATTTGTTACTGTGTTTTAGACCTTATTTGTTAGATGAGTACGGATCAAGGGAATTACATGTTGTTATTATACACAAAGCTGTTCTCAAGAGATGAGTTTGTTGTAGTATGGAAAATAAATGTTCCTTCTACGTAGCCATCTCTTTCCTGTCTCAATGCTTAGGCCTGACATTAAGTTGTAGTATATGGTATTATTTGGGTCTTTGATTGGGTTGTTTATTTGTTTGTTTGTTTGTTCTGGTGCTCACGTGGTGAAAGGTTCATTACAGTCACTTTTATTGAGGACAATCACTGCAAGGAGCATTTTATGTTAGTCTTCTTGCCTATTCGACTCTCTTCTAGTGCTTCATATTCTGTAAAGCAATCTTTAAGCATTGTGCTAAAATTTGTTTATGGTATAAAATACAGATCTTATTTAAGTGTATTCTTCCCTAAGCTGAGCATTGTTAAAGGTAAAAAAACCATGAGCCTGACTGAAATTATTGGTTATTGCTAGAAACCTTATGTCTGACTTACAGAGGTTTGTTTCTTAATTATTTTCATTTTCAGAATTGGTAAAGGATTTCAAGGTGTCATGAAAAGGTGGGGATTTAAAGGTCAACCTGCAAGCCATGGCCAGACAAAAACTCACAGGCGACCTGGAGCAATATCTACCAATGTGAGGATTCTCATTTCCCATTAAAACATTCTTCAGCATTTTTAGAACAGCTTACTAAAACTGAACAAATGTACAATAGGTAGCTGCTGCATTTACTCTGTGCTAGCAGGGAATCCCAGCAGCAAAGGAGGTTCAGAAACCTGTATAAGGAGCAGTGCTGTTCTCTTAAGCCTTGTTTTATGAATATTCTGCATTGATGGTGAGCGCTCATATTTTAACTGAGCAAATTGGCATATTTTGTGATATAGTGAGAGGGATAGTCTTAATACTTCAAAGAGAGTACTAAGAAGCTTTTATCACAGCATTTATAGATTGGAAAGGATTTGCCTGTTACTTTATACTGCAGCTATTGTACCGTTCTTTGGAACCCTGGTTCCTTTTATCACCTTGCCTGGCATGTGTAGCTGCTTAATGAACTGATCCCCATAATTTAGCAGGGAATTATTCCCAGAAGTCTGTAAGCTTCTATGCATTTATAAGCAGAGTACAGAATCATATTTTTACACTTCAAACTATAAATAATATTAGTATAAAAGCTCTTTGAGCAGGCTAATTTTAGGTTTTGTCTTATAAAGGCTGTGCAATATTTAGACTGAACTAAGAGGAATTTTTTGCGAACTAATTAAGATCAACTGAGTCATAGTACTGAACTGTCTGTAAATTTTTTAGAGAAATTAAAATATAAAAAAGGATTAATAATTCTCAAGAGAGTACTAAAAGCAAAAAAGCAACAGTCAGTGAAGTTCGAGTAATTGAGAGTGTAAAAGCGTGCATTACTGATTTATAGTCCTCAGTTTCAGCTGGAAAAATAATTCTACACCTGGCACTTGTTTTCACTGAAGAATGTAAATATTTGAACACTAAATGCTATTTTAGCAGATGGTATTCATCATTACAAAATAACCCCTCTTTACTTTAAATTAGAATTTCCTAAGCAATAATTCCGGATGTAATTTCACAAAGTATATAGAATGAAAAATGGTATTGGAAATAGGTATGACAGGAAGGAAACAAGGTGAAAGGATGCAATAGGGGAAAAACAATGCCTTGATAGTACTTTCCCATCTATGATTGGCCATCTCAGACATTTTTGTAATCCAGGACTGTTCAGTACAGAATCCTCTGCCTGGAACTGCATTGCAGCTGATTTCCTGAAATCTTGATTTTCACAAGAATTAAAAAAAACCCGAAAACATTATTAAAACAGAGAGGTGCAGGATGCAAATCCCTTGCTAACAGTGTAAAATTGAAAATTATTGCTCTTCTTCCTGCCTTTTTTTCCCCACATCTGTTTTGTAGTTTATACCCTGCCAATTGAAAATGTGATTCAGAAACTAAGGAATAGCGGAGAATGGAATTAAAATTTCCATTCTCAAGAATACATGCATTAAAAAAGATCTGATTGACATCAGTGTAAAAATTCATGGATTAGGGGAGCAGAGAAGCTACAGTGTGTGTGTATCTATAGATATAAAAAATTTCTGATTGAGGTCAAGTGTTTCAGAGCACTTGTAGAGTAAAACCTAACCTCCGGCAGGAGGTATTTAAAATGCTTATCAGGATTAGATTTTTTTGATATTATGTATTTTCAACATTGGAAATATCAGCATATTTTCTCTGATGCTCCTTTGGAGTTTGTAAGTGTACTACCTCTTGCAGTTAATGTGGTGGTTAATTTTGTTTTGGCCTTGTTTTTGTCTAGAAAGCTGCCAAAGTTTATCGCGGAAAGAAAATGCCCGGTAAAATGGGTAACATCTACAGGACATCTTTTGGATTAAAGGTGAGTTCTGAGTATACCAGTGTGTGTATAAGGTGGTGGCACTGCCAAGCAGTGGTGTTCTGTCTGTCACCTCTGCCAGAATACAGACAGCAGCTTCTTGAAGTAAGCAAGCTGGAGAGTCCAGAAAATGCGTTCTCGTGTCTTCATGTGGGTTACAAACAACTTTGCATTTGTGGTACCCTGGGAACTGGGGTTTCAGGTGATACTTCCACATCTAATGTGTTTTTCACTATGTCCCTTGATTTCTGCCTTTGAAGAGGCAAAACAATCAGGCTTTTGGTGACTTCAATTAATGCTTTCATGCCTATTCCACTTGTTCATACCCAACTCAAATCTGGGTTGTTTGAAACTCTAACTTGATCACGACCTTTCACTTTCATGTGCAAAAAAGGGGTTATAGTTTCTGTCCAGATTCAGATTTGTACATGGCTGCAGCAGCTCCTGGTCTATTAAGGCTACTCTTCTCTGTCTCTGAAGGCAACCTCTGCAGTTTGCACAGAAAGCATATTGACCTCTAGTTTGCAAAAAAGTGCTGCTGCTGTTTTCTGTTTGCTCCAACTAATTTTTTGTAGCAGAAAATGTGTGTTCAGTTGAGCACCTGGTTTAGTTAAGAAATTAGCATACAGTCACAGGAACATTTTCGTGAGGACATTTGTTTTATTTTGTCACCTGCGATGTTTTTCAATTTTTCATGTTTTTCAACATGTTGCTGTTAGAAGGAAAAGACACATGGAAGCTTTGGTTGGTGTTACACTGAACAAAGAGCTGCTTTAGCAAATACAGCCTGATCACTAGCCCTTTGAAAGTTTTCAGCCCCTTGCATTAGGAGGTTCTGCACTCTGAGTGAATTTTGTGGCAAGTTTAGGCCTGTGCAGTACATTTTCCTTCCCCAGAGTACCACAATTAATCAGTTTGGGCTTTGTTGGACTACTGTTTGTGAAACTGGGAATAGTCTCTAAACAGGGCTCAGTGTCTGATTTTTTTTTTCTTTTTGTCTCCTAGGTGTGGAGGATCAATACAAAACATGACATTATTTATGTAAATGGGTCTGTTCCAGGTCACACCAATTGTCTGGTGAAGGTATGTTTGCTAGTTTCAGTACTGGGATTAGTGACTCCTAAGCTCTCTACAACTGAACTTACAAATGGAAAAACACTGGTAGGATGCAATTTTCATTTCTTCTGAGGAGTTTTGTACTGTTGAATTAAAGGGCAGTGGAATCAGTTCCATGAGAGAGAGTGATCAGTAGGGGCAGTGGCTCACGCTCTAAACCCCCTTTTAGCTGTGCACTGGGGTTGTGCACCCATGTACCTTATGATATACCAGCACAGTTGCTGAAATCCTGTGGTAAGTGTTTCCAGGCTAGGTCCATCCACTTTGAATGCTAACATGAGCCAGTAGCACAGTGGTGAGATTTCCAGAATATTATTTAAGGGTTGTATTCGTGAGCAGAGATACACAGCAAGTCCTGCTTTCGAGGTTATTTAAAGCATTCCCATACCCAGTAGCAGTTAGCTTTCCAAGAAGCAGTTGAGGTACAGGAAGAGACAGCCTGAGTTCACAGTAAAGGTCTGAGTTCCCTTTGGAATCAGTAAAAATGTGTCACTATTGTTTTCTGTGGCAGTTTGTAGAATTAATTTCAAATTTTATGGAGATTGTTTCAGTTTTCCATAGACAGTCTTGAAACAATGGAGAGTCTAGTAAGTGTTCTTACAATGTAAATAATTCACATCAAAGCAAGAAAAGTGCTTTTTAAGGGTCATTTTCAAAAGGATTTTTTCTTTCTAATTAGATATATTCTACACATCTGCAAGCGCCACTTACTTGGAGGAAGTTGTTTCCTTTCTGACTGAACAGAGTGCAGGATATCAAATGTCTTTGCTATGAAGGACTATAAAGATTTTGATTTACATGTACCTGTATATCTAATAGATAGTTTTAAATCCTTGGAAGCATTGTAGGGATTTAAATGATTCAGGACTTGAAAAATTAAAGAGTTCAAGTTCAGATGTTTTCAAAGAGTTTATTGTCTTCTTCTATTTTATTATGGACATCCAGTTTCTGTTTCTTTCTGTGGAGCAGAACTCCACAGCTACTGCACTTTACATACAGCAATCCTAGCTGTCAAATAGCTGTTTTACCCCCAGAAAAATTAAGTTTAATATTGTGTTTCTGTCATTGCAAATAAGGCCTTTTTTCCTGAGCGAGGTATCTCTAAACTGTTTTTATTGTAATGTTCCACCCAAGCCTGGAGAACACATTGTGTGTTTCCCTGCCAAGGTAGTGAGTATTGGTTAAGAGATGTCCAGGAGATGTAGTTTTCAGGACAACTTCTGCAAAATTACTGGGCATGACATCAATTATATAGAATTAAGAGTGTAATTTGGCTGGCTTTTCATCCGTAGATTGGACTGAATGACCTTTTCTTCAATTGTGTTCAGAGTATTTTTTTCTAATCCTGAGGCATGAACCTGCTTGCTCTATGTGAGTCTGAAATTTAATAGAGTGGGAATTTATTTTAGGATGTTAGTTTTAAATTATAATGTAGGTGTACAAGCAGTATAATGTAGCTGGCAAAATGAGAAATGTTTGATGCCCAGACTGTATTCTTTGATCTTAATAGTTCTTCTAAGCAAGAGTTAAGTGTTGGAAAAGTTGTGCATCTTCTTTTCCTGGTCATGCTGTTGAAATCCACACTTGGTGGCAAATGCAGGTACACATCTCATGTGTTTTATCTGTAAGGATACAGCATCTTATGAAGCCGCTGAGACTGAGAATACCATGCCAGTTTCTACCAGATTATAACTTTTATTCTAACTAGACTCAAAAACTAATTTTTTTTTATTTCTGATTTTAAGTGAGTTAAGAAAACGAACATTTATTATCCACCTGTAATAGAAATTGTTTTTAAAAACAAGGCTCTGTGTGTTAATAATGCACGTTCTTAATGTACACCATGAAGATCTCATTCAAACAAATCTTTCTTCACTTGCTGATCCCACACTGCACACTCTCTTGGAGAAGAACATACATGGGAAGAATGAGGCTTTTCTTCCCTTAGAGCTCCTTGCTTAAGATAATAGAGTGTGTGAAAGATCTTGACCAAAGTGCTCCAGACTCAAATTTTCATGACATGTAATAATAAATAACACTGTTTGAGATAAAGACACAGCAGTAGGTATTACTGCTATTAAGAAACAGGTTTCCAAAAATTGCTTCCACTCTTATTTGGAGATTGAAAGGCAGTATGTAGTAAGCAAAGTCCATTCCAGTTCCTTGAGCTGGTGGATCCATTCTGTGGTTTTTCCTTGCATAAGCCATATGAATTACCTTACATTCATTTTTTCCCCTTTTTTTACAAATATATCTCTGAAGAGTAGAAAAAGCTTTAATTATAAAATCAGGCAAAGCAATACTATTTGGTTCTCTAATTTCTGGGGGTTTTTTTCTCCATTTAATCTTGCTACACTCATCTGTGTTGTTTTTAGCTTGCCTAATGCCTTTCTTCCAGGATGTTTTGTTGTTTGCTTATAGACATCGACTTTCAGTGTATTGCTGTATGTTTGTTTGGATCTGTAGTTGGGGAGAGGAATTATGGGATATTAGCAGTCATACTTACTGTTCATTCCACTAAATACCTGCCTGTAATTAAGTAGGACTAATGTCTAGGGAATTTGAATCCATCTGTCTTTGAGCTCCAGAGTGAAATCTTGCATAACACTTTCCTCTTTGTGTGTCTCCAAGAGGAAAGCATTTGTGTTCCGTGCCCACTCTGTGTTGCTTGGTAACCATTAAAACCACAGTGCACCTTTATAGCATATATTTATTTATGTTGTATTTTTGGAAACTTTGTGCATCAGCACTGTATTCAGACAGAGATGAAGGACTTAAATGTTTCAAGTTTTGTTTTCAGCAGAATAAAATTGCAGAATACTAGGATTGATGGATTTGTGGTTTTAATTAGAATCAGCTTTCACTTGATACTGCACACTGAAGTATGCAGGTAAATAACAGACATAAGTAATGTTTCTAGCCAACTGGAAAACTAATGAAAAAAGCTCACTTTAGCAAGGATGTCTTTCTCTGTTGCAAGGTCTGATAAAATTAAGAAACCTTAGCAGTGTGCTGGAATGCACAGAGTTCTTCTGTTACAAGAGTAACATTGCAGAGTAAGCATTTGTAAGTTTGTGTGTTGGGCCTGTCAATATAGCCTACCTCAGGTAACACCTGTTTCTTTCTGGGGTATCTTCTTAGATCACAGGGCCTATAGTTACCATCTGTAATAGTTTTCTCTTTCAAAAGGTTATGGCTCTGGATTGCTGTCCCAAGTATATTACCAAAAAGTTCTCTTCCCTGTCGTTCAAGAGAGATGCACAGGATTTACCTTCCTTTTTAAGTAGATGCATTTTAGTGGAGGGGGTACTGTAATATGGTATGTTATCATTCAGGGTGTTACAGTTTATGTTTGATAGCTTTATACCAGCCCTAATTTTAAGGCACCCAATTTTTTTAGGACATTCAGCATTGAATTTTTAACCATGCAGCAGTGTGATTCCTTCAATTCTTTTATATTCTCTGTCCTGTGCCTTGGGCCTCATTGATAGAGTTGTGAGGTTTTTTTGTATGGTTGGGTTATTTTTTAAGAAAAGTAAGGCTGGTCAGAAATTAATACAATTCTAGGGTTAAATTTTTATGTCTAGCTTCAGAAATAGCAGAGAGGCTGAGTTAGGTGATGTATGACACCTGGGGAGCTTATTTCTAATCATTTTCTATATTTAAACACATTTTTCTGTTTAGCAAATAGCTTGCATTCTTTGCTGTGGTTGCTAACAGCCCGAAGCCCTGTTAAACTACACATATGAGTTGTGACTTAAACATCAGTTTTTAACCCTTGTTTAAGACCACATTAAGCCTTTTGTGGTGATAGATTTCTGAATTTGTATTTGTTTGTACTATCCATTATGCTGTCAATATAGGGGACATACATAAGTGCAGTTTCATTAATTGTCTGCAGAACCCTTTATGACTTCTAAAGATTTAGTGACAAAATCTCAACCGGCTTCAATTTCAGCTTTCTGTAGTATTTTTCTTAATAAAATGACCTGTCAGAGAATATCCTGTAGTGTATATGCCTTCATCTGTACATACCATCTATCTGTAGTATAGTCTACTGTAATATACAGTGCTATTAATACAGCAGTTGAGTAAGCCAAACATTTGTTATATGAGTTACACAGCAAATGTTTTTATGGATTGCAATAACAGTTTGGACTGTGAGCTTGATTCCTGCTGTGGGTGAGAGCTCAATTCACTGTATTTTAATAACACAGCATGAAAACATACTCCTTTATTAGGGATGTTCTCAGAAGGTTACTAGGAGAACAGGAAGAGCTGTGCTGGGTCACCTGCACTTCTTTTCTGTGTGCATGCTTATACAGACAAGTGTGGCTGCTGTTGCTGTACACCATTGAATCCTTTTATACTGTTGTGAAATGATTGTTCAGGAATCTGAGGTAATAGATACAGGAAAGCTTTGGTATGCTGGGCCCTTCATAAATGTAAAGGGAGTAATTAAATAATCCTCTTGAGAAGACAGATAAATCATACCATGTTTTAGTTGCTTATTGATACTTTCCGGTATAGAATGAAGTTGAGTTCTTCCTTTAAATAGGAATGATAATGATAATACCTGATAATACAATAATAATATCTAACTTTTTTAAATTTCAAGGAGAAAGAGGTTCATTGAGTTTGGTAGTGATGCTCTAAGATATAGCACTTTTTTACTTTAAATTGCATTTGAAAGCAATGAATGTAGAAGAAGATGGAAAAAGAGCAGTAGTTTCACCAGTCAAAAGAAATACTGCATCAATTATACCAATCAAAAGAAAGAGCATATCAGAAGAAAACTGTTTTAATATCAGATGTAGCCTGTGCTTCTGGGATCTGTCAAGCTTCTGAGGGGTTTGGAAGGGGCAAAATGAAACAGTAGTGTACTCCTCTGAGAGCAACAATGGTCTGTTGGAGATGTTTCGTGAGAGTCTTAAAACTATTTTAGGAATTCTCCATATCACACTTGAGATACTATCTCCAAAATGCCCCTTGGCATTAATACGTATTTCATACAATGTTAAGTCTGGACAGAAATCTGAAATTCATTTAGGATAACTAATGCAGGACTAAGATTAGACTGCTGGATTTGCCTTCAGTTAAGAGCAGATGTCTGACTGCTAAATCCTGTCATAAGAATTTGTTTTAAGAAGAAATGGAAAAAAAGTAGGAGGAAAACAAACATTTCAATTCCTTTCAATTTCCGGGTGTCCAGAACTGCCTGCAATGACATAGCCTGTATGTAACAGCACATACTAGTTCATGATGAAAATAATCAAAAATAACAAAAACTAGACGTGAAAAACATTTAAATACGATATACATGAAATAAGTAAGTTATCATAAATAAAATCATTTATTCTAATCTTCCTGATACTAACTCATGTAGGGACCATGAGGGGTTTTGCTGTTGACAGAGAAAGCTTACGGTGTGTAATAGGATTAGAGAGTGAAGGAGAAATTACCAAGGGAAATAATAGATAACCAGTGAAGCAATTAAAACATGTTTTCATATGGTAAAAGGAACAGCCACAGCGTGTTGAAAGGGAAGGATAACGTCTCTGAAGATGCCATCCTTCAGGTGGCATTGTTGAAGCTGTCTGACTGTTTCTTCTGAACTCACTGCTGCTGGAACTGTTGCAGCAAAGGTCTGTGGACTTGGACCTCAGCCTAGTTCGTTCCATCCAGATACACAATGTAAATTGGGAGCTGCAGGTCTGGCAGTTCACGAGTCCGTAGAGAGCACCTCTGTAGAAGAGGAATGATCTACTTGGGAAGCTACTTAGCCATCCTAACCAGTGCAACGTGTTGAGCCCTTCACCCCCTCGTTCTTAGCAAAAGGTTTTCTTTTGTTTATCAAGCCTGCCCTTAGAAAACTATTGGAATGTCAAATTTATTGTTCATGCCATCTGCAGGAATCCTCATGGAGTTTGGGAAAGGTTCAAGTAATTGCAGGTGTGAATTTGGGGAATATAGTGCTGTCAGAAGAGAACATTCATTGGGCATAAAATTGTTTTATTTAATTTTTGGCATAAATCACAATTGTCCTCTGTGAGGTCTTTGTCCATCCAAGTAAGAACAAGCATCCTGTTCTTTAAAAGCCCACCAAAAACTAAGAGGAAGAGCTTTTCTTCCCTCTGCTAAAATTTTGTCTAATCTATTTGCACTTTTTTTTTTTTAATCCACTTGAGTGTAGTGCCTGAAAGGGATTATTACAGCTCAGGAGGAAGATCACATGTAACAATATAGAAAAGAAGAATTTAATTTTAAATCAAATTTCATTGCTCAAGAATTTGTAGCTCTTTCTTTTATTCAGAGATACCAGCCTTCTATCTGCTGTCACAGACAAACTGCTTTTGCTGATAATTCTAGCTACTAATTTGCTTCAGAGATTGGAGTTTCAGGGGCTAGATTTTAAATCTTTCCACAGGTAGAGAGGTCACTAAAGGAATTTCTCTGTGGCACCACAGTTCTTGCAAATGAACTGTCTTAAAGGCTCGTGTTCAACAAACTTAGGCACTGATTCCTGAGTGAAGAATTTTAGGTGTTTAACTGTGCAGTCACTGAATAGCTCTGCAATAGCCAGAGGGATTGAATACAGCACATGCACATATCTTTGCAAAATTAGTTGCCGTAATTAGTTTGCATCACACATTCAAATGCGTGTCTTGTTTGTTGAAGAGGTGATTACACTGCATAATGTAACTTGGAATGTCATGTAGGAACATACTGTGGGAAATAAGCAGTTTAAACAAGCTGTACTTCTATTTTAATAAGGTTTTAAAATATTAAGCAGTGAATTCATACAAGTAGGTGTTGATTCACTGTAATGACAAATTCTCTTTGGATTTTTTTTTTTTTTTAGTTTTGCCGATTCTGAAAATCTTTTTAACGATGAGTACAAAAGGTTAAATTCAGTAGCTAGGGTTGATGTTAAAGTAACTGATGATTATACCTGGAATTCTTTAAACAAATGCAGTGTGAACGCTGTTGGGTTTTTTCTTATGCATGCAAGCTGAGTTCTTTAAATTCTGGTGTATCACTGTCTGAAAACCTTCTGTAAGATTTATTAACCTTACTCTCCCCCTTCCTGCTTTTTAGGTCAGAGATAGCAAATTGCCTACTTACAAGGACTGCAATAAAAACCCTCCATTCCCTACGTTTTTTGCTGATGGAGATGAAGAACTGCCAGAAGACCTTTTTGATGAGGAGATTTTCCAGTTCACAGATCCATCTGTCACATTCGCATAATGTTCTTCGCATCTTTGAAAACGCAGTTTTGTTACTTTCATGAACATTGCAATGCTGTATAAAAGTAAGCCTATGAATTGCAGTCTGGCCAACTGACTTAAACACTTCAGGTATTGCCATTTTGGTCAAGTAATCAGATTTCCCACTGTCAGTCTCAAACCTGTACTTAAAGCAACAGGTGAGTCTGAGGGACAGGTTGTAAAGCACACCAAGCTGTGTGTCTTCAGTGACCTTTTGTCCTCTGCCTCAGGCTGTGAAAACCTACACAATCCTGAAAAACTGTTGTTTCAAAGATGGTTCCAGTTCATTTTCTGAACGTGAACAAATTCTGTTTCTCTTTTATGTAAAGCATACTGGGCAGCTCTGATCAATCAGAAGAAGGTTCCAAATATGCCTTGGCATCTGAGGTGGGGGGGAATCCATGAAGACTAATCCAAAATAAAACAAGAAAATGCACGAGCCTTGTTTTGCAGAATGAGCTTGTTTTGCTTCTTTCTTTTCTCCAGAGCTCTTTTCCTCCTTTTGCCTTTGTGTTGTGTTGAGTTTAATGTAGCAGATACCCAACAGATTTTCTAGAGGGAGGGTGATGGGGGCCATGTGTAGGGTGAGGGGGTGTTCAGGTGGGAAACACTGGGTAACAAAGCAGCACTAAAGACTGCAGGGGCCACCTGTTTGTTGCCTTTGCTAACAGCTTGTTCTGAACTTCACAGAGGGTCCCTTGAATGCTCTGTGGAGGAGTGTCTCTGCGTCTACCATGGTCTCTATAATGGATTCTTAGGGTGTTACAGGAGAACTATTTCAAAGAAAAGAGGCCAGATGTGAGGAGTTTGTCTTAAGGATAGCACTCGCTTTTTTCTTCTACCCCACCTTTCAGTAGTAGCTGGGATCATTATGCCCCTTCTACTTCTCATTTTGCATAATTCACTACTTATAAGTTTGATCTTTTGTATTCTGTAAATCCTCTCACGTACAGAAGTACCTGCATAACTGTCAGTGCCATCGGAGCACTCACAAGCCCTGCAGTAGCTCAAGAATTTGCATACACTGTTACCATTAATACCCTGGCAGTGCTGTCTACTCCTCTTTGCAGCTTCATCACAAGATGTGAGCTCAAAGAAAGCCACAGGTTTGTGGAAGTACATTAAGGTGAATTCTGTATCAGATAATATCTCAGTGGGGGGAATATCAACGAAATACTTCAATTCCTGTTTCTTTGGTAAGAGAATTTTGCCCTTTCTGGCATAAAAAAGTGAAATTCCAATGATCTGATCATGTTGTTCCAGGGAATGACTTCAGTCATTCAGGGAATGCTGTAGTTAATGTTGTCTTCCATTTGTTCCGTCCTAAAGTTTCTGTTGAAGCCAATATTGTGTCAGAGTAGTCTCTGCAGTTGTGCTTTTGAAATGCATGCTGAGTGTGAGCTGTATGTTTTTTTCCAGGTGCTGCTTATTCAGATCTCATTTTTATTGAGATGTGCAGGGGAAACATTTTCCATCTTTGTTTGTAAGAGTGCTTGAACACCAAAGACAAGAGCGTTCATAGCTCAACTGCAGACTCATGTCCCAAAGTATTTTCTGCAGAGTGAGATGGGTAAGATCTGCTGATGTGAGCTCAGAGTAGTGCAACACAGATTGGAACATAAACATCCATTAGACCTGTTCTTCCATCAGGTATTGGAAGGTTTATGATATTTTGTTTTAATTTTCCTTATGGTCCCCATCTGCTCTTCTGAGTTCGGAGGGGACTTTGAGCAGGAGAAAGCCAGGCTGAATTTAGTTCAAGGAGCAAAATTGTTCATAAGTGTAATGATACCAAATGCTTTAAGCCCACCTACAAGTTTGTTCTTAGAAAAGGCTGAGGGTGTTTATTGAACTATTTTTAGACATTATCAAAGGTACTGGAGCTGAGTATTTATTCTTCAGTGTGGCTGAAGGTTGTGGCTAATGGACATACACTTTTAAGCTTCAAATAAGAGAAAAAATTAGGCAAATACCAAGTCCTCGTGTCTCAGATGAGCCAACAGTTTTTCATGCAAAAGTTAATTTTTTTCCAAAGGCAAACCAAGGGCTCTGTTGCAAGTAGATGTATCTGTGTGTTTTGTTGCTATGTCTAAGTAATGACAGTTTAGAGCAATCAGGCAACATTTGCTCAGGCAAGCAACAACAGCAACAAAAATAAGTTCTTATTCCATGTTACCTGTAGATTACTAAAGAAGAAGGAGCTGAACATGTTACCAGGAGTCTGAATCTATAGGACATCATCCTACCCAGTGTTGGGATCTGTTCTGCAGCCTGAGGAAGTAATCACTGGCAAGCTCTGCTACCAGTGCCGTAACTTGTGAATGCTGCTATGAGGTCTCCCCAGAGATTTCTCCTCTCCAGGCTGAACAACCCCAGTTCTCTCAGTCTGTCTTCATAGGAGAGGTGCCTCCAGCATCTGATCTCCTTTGTGGCCTTTTTCTGGACTCACTCTAGGAGTTAATTCCGTGCCCTTGTGCTGTGGGCGAGGCACTGAGCTGGAGTTGGCATGTCCAGGAGCTCATTAACCCCCTCCTTATGCTGTTCTGTTTGTTTGGGTTAGTGGGGTGTTTTTAACATCACAAATGTGCTGCTTTGGAGGAGGAGCTGGGTTAAGCTTTAGCTGTATCTGCGTCTTCATGGCGTGACTGCTTTGAAAAATAAATACTTTTCAATAATAACCCCTCTCAGTGGTTCTGTAATAGTACATGAATAAACAGTGTCAAGCTTACAATAGAAGTTGAAGGTAAAAAGACAGCAGGAAGAGGAAATCAAAACACTCATGTATCACTTGACAACGTAATTGCAGCCATTGATGATAAACAAGGAGAGTTTATTTCTCTTGAAATACCATACTTTCAAATACCATTGCTCTGTCATTATGTGAGACCGATAAACATTTTCGTTTGCTATTTTCACTTCATGTGGAATTTTGTGGTTTGCTCTGTTAGCATTTAACAAATATTATTCTAGTAAACTGAAGGGGTGACAAGAGCTTATGTGTAAAATTCCACCTTCCTTAACTGTTTACTTGCTGAATTTTAGAAGTTCTGGAGGACTTTGATGATCCTAGAGGCCTTTGCCAACCTTGAAGACTGTGACTGAAAGAAAAGAAAACTGATGAGGGTGTAAACTGTGAGGGGGCTGATGTGTGTAACCCAAATCCCTGTCAGAGGCTTCCCACTGGCAGCCTTGTGCCAGCCCCATGCCTGTGAACTCCTGCACATGGGCTCCCCTGGCATGCCAAGGTGAATACTATTCAAAGGAAGTTGCTGGCCCTGTCCTAGAGTGCTTCACAAAATCTGACTAACAGAGGGGCCTAATAACCACAGTGAGGACAGTGGTGGTGTTCATTAATTTTAGGATTGCTGTGTCTGTAGCTATGGCTTGGCTTGGATCCTTCTGATTTATGTCATTCCCCTCTTCCCTTGAGATTTCGTGTGGGAATGCCTTGGTTTCTTAACTAAATATTATTTGTACACAGTATCTTCCAATAATTAGCTCCTCTGCCCTTCAGTGCACAGGTAGTGCTTATTAATTGCATTTAATGAGCATCTCTCACCTGCAGCAATGCCCTGCTCTGTTGTACACCTTAGCATGTAGCACAGCTTAGTATGATTTATTTATACAACACACTTGATGGCACTTAACAGCTGTAAGAACATGCAGGAATGCTGACCTTGGCCTTGGGTGTTCACTGGTTTTGGAGACAGCATGCAGCTTCTGGTGGAGGAATTTGATTACATGTAACCTTAATGTTACCACACCAGAAAAAGAATTCCTTTCAATGGGTGCAGCTCTGCTGTGTCTGAAGCGTGGCAGCAGAACAGACAGGTGGCAGTTTTTCCTAAGGAATTGACCTTTACCTCATGAAGTACCCCCAGAAACGTGGGGTGTGAACTGGGGAAGACCAGCACACTGGTCCAGTCCCCTGCCCTTCTGTCTGTGCATCTTCCTTGCATCTCTCCCCTTGTTTCACAGAACTGTGTGTGTGTGTGCTAAGTGGGAATGTGGCACTGGAGTGGGCTCCAAGAAAGATTTCCAGCAGCATCAACATCTGTGATAAGGTCCTAGTTCTCCCTCATTCCAGTAAGGTATTACATATGGTGTGCCACCTTTATGCATGGTTGATATGCCACAGAATAATTTCTGTTGGAATACCAAAGACCTGAGCTGCGTTCTTGCTTTTTGATCCAAGTGGCACCTACTGCCCATGAATTGAAAATCACTGCTTGGGAATAATTCCATTTGGGGCTTAAATTACTATTCACTTTCATGGCAGTAACTTTGAGCACTACAAGTGAACCCAGAAGAGAAAGTCAGCTGAGAAAATGAGTGCAGTTTTTAGTGTGAACACAGAAAATGGCTTGAAGTATTTGCTGTAATGTAATGAGTAAATGCTGGAGATTGGGCCCTCTGTGCTGTGGTACTTCCTGCTGCTTCTCAAATTCCTGTGTGTAAAGCCTTCTGGCATAAGAGGTACATATTGAAGTCAAATGATACACAAATCCAGATTTGGGGTTTTGGAAGAGACATGATTGCAAGGGGGGTTGTTAACAAAAAATTGACTTAAACCAATTTCATGTCAACCAAATTGTTCTATAATTTGCTTCACATTTCCCTGGGTGACAATCGTACAGTCAGCTAAGTCAAGTTTTCATCTGTTTTCATCTTCTTCCTCACTTCCTTTCTAAGTAGTAGAAAACCTTTTAAAATGTGGGTTTTATTCAGGCACTCAAAACAAAACCTTGAAGAGGATCCCTTGGCAACTTGCTGCTCTATTGAAAAGCAGAATGACTCATCATTCATAGGCAAGAGTCATTTTATTAAAGTTCCTTTTTTATTTCTAAAAGATCAAGAGGAAAGATCAACATTGCTGAATCAGAGTCTTTTCTGCACATGGCCTCTCTTGAAGTGATGTTCCACAGATTCTCACCATATCCTGCCTGAAATCTTTTGTTGCTCCATGCAGTAGTGAGCTTCCAGCAAAAATTACAGTTTTGGTGCCTCAGTCCTGCTTAATATACATCTGCCCAGCACCACATAAAATATGCATGAAAATTTGGCAGTGGGCAATGAGAGATTTACTACATGGTACATATTTCAAAATCATGGTGCCTTTATCTGCAGCAAGCAAGAAAGGCATTTTTGTCCACTGGTTTGTTCTAAAATTGCACCACCTCTTTCCAAAGGGAGCTATTTCTCTGGAGTTACCATATTCTTCCTTAGGCTAGCCTGAAATTTTCCTTCGTTGGAATGTTTCCTTTCTTTTAGAGCTGCATATGAGAAATAACTTGATAGGAAAGAAACATTTTATTTCGCTTCCCTCATTTCCCTTGACCACGAGTTGAGAGAGAAATGCTTTCCCTGTATGGCACTTAAAGGGAAAATCAATTGTTTTCTGTGAAATTGCCAGTTGGTTTCTAACCTGCTACTTCACCCCCACAGAGCAAGGTGCTGTGAAATGTCCTTCAGCTCTTTGTCACACAATCTTGCCGTGGCTGTGAGCCCAAAGGCTATCATCCTGCAGGCACAGCAAGCACAAGAGACAGAATGTTTCGAGCCTTGTTATTTGAAGCTATTGGACCCTTTAGTGGTGTGGCTGCTGAATCCTGCCTGTTACAGGCTGCGCTGAGGGCACTCACCCACCCCCACCTTACACACACCGTGGAAGGAGTTTTGGGGAGGATTTGTCTCCTCATGCTACTGAAAAGCCAAGGAGCTCTTTTGGAAGCACAGTTTGCTGAGTGCCCTGCACAGTGGCTGTTGGAGCTGTGAACTATTACCAGCTCTGAGTTAGCAGCTGAATAACCCAACAGCACGGTGTGTACACTGCGTGTGGGTACGTGCCTGTCCTCCAGTGCTTGCTGGTTGTTGTTTCTGATCAGGAGACTCAGTGACAGGCTTTCAAGCATCACCTGTTTACAGTTCAGTGCAACTGCTCCAGTTGGTGAAACAGTCTGTTCTCTGCTCTCTTCGAAGGAGGAAACAAAATCAAATGAAGTCCTGAAACTTCAATGTAGACACAGAAGCAAAGGCATTGGCCTTCTCCCCTATTGTGCATCTCCCCCAGTCAGATCTAGCATGTTTACTGATGCCCAAAATATGTGCTTTGATATGAACACAAAGCTTGCTCTTGTCTGAAGTGCAGACTATGTCAGAAATATCAGGTGATGTCATCTGTTCTTATTGAAGCCAGTGCTTTAACTGGTCATCTTCTGTGAATCAGTTAGTGAGCTTTATTGTGGATGATTAAAAGTAATTGCATGTTTTCAAGCACAGAGAGATTTTGACAAAACAATTTCATAGTCATTAATCGTCAGGTTAAAATAATTGCTGTTTTATAAATATGGAAGTATCTAATCTGTTAATTCACATGGAAGAAACCTAATGCGTTACTATTGCCCAGTTCTTCACTTACAAAGTATTTTTGAAACCGACTCTTACCTTTCCAAATGCTATTTACGTGTGTTTAAATTTATACTAGTAGGTAGCCACTTCAAGAGCTCACAGGTCTGTGAGATGTCAGTGTGCTGCAAGATTCATCCCACAGACTGTGGACTTTAAATGAAACTTGACCCAGGACAGGTGTGTGTGAGGTCCTGGAGAAGCAGGGACTGCTCAGAAAGGGGTTTGGAGGAGAAGAGAGTAAACGCCTGACAGCTGAGGCCTGGGCACATTGTTAGAGCTGTGCTGCACCGAGGGCAACACCTAAAAACTGATGGAGAGAGAGAAACGACGTGGGAGTGAGGAGGAAGAGGTGTGTAAGGAGTGCGAGTGGCCCAGCACTGCAGGCACTGGGGGCAATGGTGTGGAGATGAGCAACTGAGGAAGGAGGCACTGAGGAATTTGCAGAGAAGCAGTTCTGACAGTTCTGACAGGAGAGACATAGCTTCGTGCTGCAGTTTGGTGGGAGCAAGGGAAGAGGCTGTAAAACCAGGATGGATGTGGGTAGCAAACCTAGGAAGTGTTTGTAGCTGAGGACTGCATTGAAAGCTCAGCTTGGGCATCATCAGAGAGAGCGACCTGACAAAATCAGATAGATGAACTCTCAGGAGACCAAGGTTGGAGGGAGATGGGGGAGATAAAGATGCCCCACACACTTGGTGAGTCTGCTTTAACGCAGCTGAAAAGATAAGCAACTCTCTTGAAATAAGAAATTCAGGCACATAATCTTCAGAAGAGGAATCCAGGCACTGAATTATTTCCTGAGGAAAGTGCCTGCCGGTTGCCTGCAGCTAGGCTTTCATTCCCTGATTAAGGGCAGAATTTAAATTTAAGCCCCATCCTTAGCTGTCTTAAGTAATCCCCTGCTTGCTGTGCCTGCTGCTGTGCACTCTTGGTACTGAGAATGTTTTGTAAGGGGCCAGCAGGATGTACAGACCTCACATTTTGAAATGCAAGGATGATCTGTGCTGAGGAGTCCATCAACCTCTGCCTCTGTGTTCTCCTTTCATCTGTCTCTGTTTGCCTCCCTGTGGCAGTGGCTGCCAGTCATTTAATAACAAACTTAATTGTTGTCAGTGACTTGCTGGGTGTGTTGTGGCCGATGAACTTAGTGCAACAGCCAGCAAGAAGCAGAGGCATCAGGTGCAATATGTTAGATTGATGGAGGAAAAGAAAGTTTTATGGAAGGAGTTGCACAGAGAAAAAACTTCATCCTGCATCTGGTATGTACCCAAAAGTAGCTACAGTGAAATATTGGAGATTCACTTGGAATTTGACATGTGCCTGACAGGATCTGTGACTGATCACATCTGTGCCTTCCTGGCAGTTCGTATCCAGCACAGGTTGTGTTAACATCTCCAGAAAGCTGTTGACAGACAAAATTCTAAAAGGTGATAATACCTTCGAAACAGCTCAGCTTTCTTCTCTCTTTTTTTTTTCTCCCATTTCAATGGTTTTTCTTTTTTTTATTCTTTTTCCTTTTTTTCTTCTTTTTTTCTTTCCTTCCTTTTTTTTTTTTCCTTCAGTACTTCACTCTAACTGCCAGCCAGATCAGTGATCCCTGTTGTCAGGCACTCCAGGTTTGGTGTGACAGCAACAGTGCTTGAGTTCTGTTCAGCACATGGAATTCTAGCATTTTTTCTCCTGTGAGAAGCAGAAGATGCTTGGCTACTCCGTTGCAGAGCTGGAAGATAGATTTTATTTCACATTAATGTAACCTGCTTGTCCTGAGCTGCCTTTTTCCCACTCTACTTTGTTCAGTTTTACTGTGTGTTTAAAATAGGAAACAGCAGGGCAGGATCTGACCATTTTTGCACTTTGCGGGTTCAAGTATTCAAAAGCCAAGCTTAAACTGATCAGCCTTGGAGGATTTTACAGGCTAGACATTGGATCTCATAAAATCTAGCACCAGTTTCACAGACTAAGTAACCATATTCAAAGTTAACTAAAATTTACCTTGTACATACAATTTGTAATTTCTTATAGTATCAGTGCAAAGACACACTTTAAAAAAAAATCCTTGTGCGCAGAAATATACATTTTTGCATGTTCTTCTGCAAATTCAGACCAAGGGCTCCTGCATGAAAGGATTGAATGTGGATGTACCATCTCCACAGCAAGAGTAATGCAAAGGAAAGTGGAGGGCAGGCTTTTCCAAGGCAGCTCTTCCCCTGAGGGACTGGGATAAGTGGCGGTGACTGGGAAAGCAGTGACTGTAAGACATGGCTGGTACTGGAGGACTGCAGGAGCACATGTACTTCCAGCTCCAGAGAATGTGTGCTCCTTCAGCCAAACACTTTCCTGTCACCAGGAGGTGACAGCAGGGTTGTGCTTTCAACCTCAAAACTGATGCCAGTGCAACCTGGGGTGAGCCCTCCAGACACAAATGTCTCACATCCTGGAAGGGCCGCCCTGCTGTGGCACAGGAAAGCCTTTGGACCTAAATAACATCAGACAGGCACCTGTCACTAGTGGGGTTCCACAGGGCTCCATCTTAGGCCCTGTGCTTTTCAACATCTTCATAAAGGACTTGGAAGCAGAACTGGAAGGGATACTAAGTTTGAAGATGATACAAAATTGGGAGGATGTGTGAATTACCTTGAGGCCCTGCAGAGAGACCTCGACAAATTAGAGGTGGGCAATCACCAACTGTATGAAGTTTAACAAGGGAAAGTACCAGAATCTGCACCTAGGTTGGGGTAACCCTGGATGTACAGCCAGACTGGGGAATGAGAGGCTGGAGAGCAGTGCTGCAGAAAGGGACCTGGGGTTCCTGGTCATTGACAAATTGAACATGAGTCAGCAGTGCCCTGGCAGCCAGGAGGGCCAAGCGTGTCCTGGGGGACATCAGGCACAGCATCGCCAGCAGGGCAAGGGAGGGGATTGTCCCACTCTGCTCTGCACTGGGGCGGCCTCACCTTGAGTGCTGGGGCAGTTTTGGGTGCCACAATGTAAAGAAGACATTAAGCTATTAGAGAGTGTCCAGAGGAGGGCAACAAAGATGGTGATGGTCCATGAGAGGAAGCCTGGTGAGGAGTGGCTGGGGCCACTTGGTCTGTTCAGCCTGGAGAAGACTTAAGGGAGACCTCATTGCAGTTACAGCTTCCTCATGAGAGGAAGAGAAGGGGCAGACACTGATCTCTTCTCTCTGGTGACCAGTGACAGGACCTGAAGGAATGGCCTGAAGTTGTGTCAGGAGAGGTTTAGGTTGAATATTAAAAAAACATTCTTCACCCAGAGGGTGGTTGGGCACTGGAACAGGCTCCCCAGGAGTGGTCACAGCACCAGCCTGACAGAGTTCAAGAAGCATTCGGACAATGCTCTCAGGCACAGGGTGTGACTACTGGGGATGATCCTGTGCAGAGCCAGGAGTTGGAGTCAATGGTCCTTGTGTTTTTCTTCCAACTCAGCATATTCTGTGATCTAAGAAAGAAAGAAAGAAAGAAAGAAAGAAAGAAAAAGAAAGAAAGTTAGTTTTGCTGATAACAAAAGCATGAGACCCATGTATGATGTTTGCATGGACAGATGCAGTTCAGCTCTCCTGTGCACTAAGGCGATGTAGTTTTTAAACGAGTTGCAGTGGCACAGACTGCAAAGCAACAAAGCCAAGCTTTGTAAGGGACTTACAATTACTATTCAGAAAGTCAGAGCAAACTATTCTTCAGTGCCAAAAGATTTCAGGTCATCTAATTATGGGGTGTGCACCACCAGCAGTGACAGTAGGAAAACAAGTGCTTGTTGGAAAATTTTCCTCACCTCCGTTTTAACCTTCAAGATGAGTTGTATCTTACCCAGTGTTTCAGCATGTGATAATTCAGGTGGGATGTGCACGAGCTGGTGTCAGCTCTGCTGCCCCAGCAGTGAAGCTGCTGCCAGTTATTGACTTTATGGGGAGTGCTGACAGCTCTTCCCTGAGCTCAGAGCTGTTTCCCGTTCCTCACAGCCCACAAATGGCCCCCACTGCCCCGTGAGTTGTCTCAAGGTTTGCTGGCACCATCTTATTCACCATTAAACAAACAGGTATGTGGCAACCAAACCATTTAGGCTCTTCCAAGACGTTTCTGTGCTGCAGGTCCAGGCCAGGCTGGAGGCTGGTGCTCCCTGTGAGCAGAACAGCTCATCCTGCACTGCCTGTGTTTAGGAAGGCTTGTGCTGCTGTCTGTATTCATGCCCTGGATCCAAATTCCTTCAGCAGAGCAGGGAGTGATGCAGCCTCTTGGGACAAGGAAAATCTAACAGACTTTTGCTGATGCCACAGCAGAACCACATCACTGGAGCTGCTATAGATTTAGATGAGGAGATTTACTTGAGTCTTTGGAAGAACCAGAATGCAATACTATTTTTTTAAAAAAGTAAACTGTTAGCATCTTCTCACCATCTTTCCCTTTTAATGAATCTCATGTTTGCACAAACACTGTGAAATCCAAACAGCATATGAAGTATCTTGTTAAATGCAACTGGTAGCCAATCCCAGTCCCAGAGTCCCATAAGTGTCTCAGGGAAGAAAATGAGAGAGTGGGAGACAAGCTCTATTTTCAAGCTTCATTATCACAACAAATCTAAATAATCAATCCATTCCTTTTCCTTGCAGTTTGACCACACTTTTTTCATTCTTATCATCTCTGTCTAATTGAGGTGCAAAACAATGTGCAGAGAGTGGCCCTTGGCTTACAAGTATTCACTTTTCATACATCATCTGCTGTTTATGTTGAATGGGCTTCCCTCACCCAGGAATATATCTGCCTTTTGAGCTTTTAAGCTAATTTGAGTTATCTGCTCATTGTTTGTTGAGAGTCTTCCCTGGAAATCCTTGCTCTGAGCCTAATATTACTATTTAGTTTCATCAGTAATCGCAGCTGCAGCATCAATACTGAGTGCAAAGTGACCTTCTCCTTCACTGTACTTCTGGGCTGATATTTGCCTGGAAATGCTATGGAAGTCTGCAAGGGAAGAGTCACAGGAGCTGAGCCCCTTTGCTGGTCAGCCCCTCTGTGGAACTAACTGAGCTGAACCACAGGTCAGTGAAGGAGGATCCCAAAGGCTGGTGGCTCCTATGGAAGAGCTGCATTCCCCTGGTCCTGATGTTAAACCTATATGAATTTTGGGATCGATGAAGCAAGCCAACAGAATGGAAATACTGAAGTATATGAAACATTTCATATTATGCTTGTAGTGACTGATGTATTTGCAGTAAGCACCTGAATTTAGTCTCCTATATTCACTTTTGCTATTTTCCAGCTATGGACACCTCACTAGGTATTTAAATGATTTGACTTCTTACTTAGGTACCTACAATTTAGATGTAAGAAATTGAAGGCAGTCTTGAAAAAATGGTCTGACCTGCTGTGTTGGACTTTGATCTTTACATTCTGCTCCTCAAACTCTTGTCTGAGCTGGGATAATGTTCACAAGTTGTGGCATGAGAGGTTCAGAATGGACATTAAGGAAGAAATTTCTCCACACTGGAAGAGGTTACTGAGAAGCTGTAGGTTAAATGTCTAGTTTAGACCAGTGTCTGAGGAAGAGTCACAGATGTGGAACTGCTGAATGTTGGTGCTCAGCCAACATTTCTGGGACTCTGAAAACTACCCCAGACTGGCTATATTTAAAATACAGGCAGAAAGCTGATCTTCATGACTATGAAATGGCCAGAAAGAAACAACACAAATACTTGTTCTACTATGTACTCAGAAAAAATATATTTTGGTTTTTAATGAAATGCATTATCAAAATCCTTGCTGTGCATTGTCCATCCCCAACAAGCCCATCTTGCTGTTCCTGACTACAGCTGCAGCTTAATCACTTGCTATGTTTCTTACTGGAGCAAGCCACATGGTGTAATCATGTTTTCAAACATAAACTCTTTCTGAAAGTTAGCTTTGTGTTTGCCAATAATGTTCATCAACACTCGATGGATCTGCCTGTTCCACTGGGTTCTGTCTTCAGGTTTTCTTTGGTCCTTCCCCAGCCAGGCTCATTGGATGTGTGAGTGAAGGGGAGCAATGATGCTGCTGTGAGTTCCTGCTCTGAGCATGAAGGATGTGTGTACAGGTTGGGACAGCTCCTAAGGGGTTTTACACCCGTAGAATTCCCAAGGTGTATGATTCTTTGCTAGACGCCATGAGATATGTCCCTGGAAAAGTTACTGATAACTTATCATTTCCTGTGACAGTCCCTAGATAAGTTGTCACCTCTGAGCTGCCAAGTCCTGAGTTGTGCTCAGACTCCAAAATTTTTTTCCAAGACACTGCACCAGCTTCTTCCTCAGGGAGAGCAGCTGTTTTTTCCCCGTGGGAGTAGGGCCTGACAGCCCTCACGAACAGTCCTGCTGCACTGCACAGAGTGAGGCTGGATGGCAAAGCCTGGCCCACTGTGAATTGCTGGGATACACCCTTAGCCAACCTGTATTGTGCTAGCACTGGTGACATCTCCAAGTGAGTGTCCCGTGAGAGGGCTCCCATCCCCAGACATTTACCTCTTCAGTGTCTGCAGTGTAGCATCAGCACACTGGTCCCTCTTCTCGACTTCTGCCCCTCACTCCAAATGTTTACTTCTTCCTCTCCTGATAAACCACTTCATCTTAACATACAGAGGCTGGAGATTTGTTCTCTCTGATTTTCACCCATAACTGGCTGTGAACTATTTATAGCGTCAGTCAAAGTCCATTTCCACACCCCC